>OX365951.1:18615398-19220398 GCA_947247005.1 Spisula solida
GAAAAAAGGCCTAGTGTCAGTGTTATCCACCTCTACTAGAAAGTTAGTGTCATTGTTATCTACTATACACAGAAAAGTAGTGTCATTGTTATCATTTTTCATCTACCGGTCCAATTTAAACATGGATATCTCCGCAGTGGTAAGACTTTTCGCCTTCAAATTTGGCATGTGTATAGATGAAGCATTGTATTATATATACAGAGTTACAAAATGTTTGATTAGTTGGAAATAACACAGAAATGTCCAGATAAACGACAGAAAAGAAAACCTGCCCTTACCAAAATAACATATATGCCACTTATATGTCATTTTATATGTGACTTATACTTCACATAGTCAAATTACATATAAGTCACATATATGTCACATATATGTGACATGTTAGTATTTTACATGCAAATGAGATGTATGTGAGTTATAAGTAACATATAACTGACTTATATGTGACATATAAGTATAAGTGAGTTATATGTGAGTTATATGCGAGTTATATGTGAGTTATATGTTGTACTGCCACTGATGTTTATTATCACATATAAGTCACTTATATGTGACATATATGTGACTTATATGTGAGTTATATGTAATATTATTATTGCATATATGTGACATATATGTGAGATATATGTTGCCTTAGATGCTAAAAATAGCTTTCTAAAAATTTATGGAAACTACAGCTGGACCCGCCGGTGGACTATGGTCATCGTACTCGTGTCCTGCAACTGAGATGTTAGCATGGTACAATATGTAACCCTTAAAGGCACTGTAAGCTTGTAGTATTTTAGTTCAATCCCGTCCATTTATGACTGGGGACTATCTAAAATCTACCTTACAAGTTTAACAAGTTTATCTCATTTCACATGTTTCCATGATATTGATATAAGATTTAAAGCAGCAAATAATTTTAATATCACTTTATTAATTCATAAACTTCATGTACATCAGCATTTCAGGCAAAAAGAATAGTTAAATATTTAAAAGGTTTATATATTATATAAAATCACAAAACTATGAAGACTATTAAATATTTACAATGGTTCAGATAAACATCACTAATAAAACCCAGTCACACATAAAAAGTCTACATAACAAAGTCTGGCAAGTAATTTTTTGACTTCAGGCGAATTCTGCTGTGGTTTGGTCCACCATGGAGCTTAAAGACTGACTGAGAGTTGCTGGTTGTGAATGTTAGGATCAAAAGTCGAACAGTGGTATCCTCCATCACAATTCTGTAATACTGGGTTCAGCTTGTTCATCAACCTGTAAATTGTGAATAATAATATGAATACAATATCTTTTATATAATAATAAATATCATTTATAATGTCCCTACCATCAGAGACTATAGATAACGATTGTTATCTTAAGTCTCTACTGTCATAATGTCTTTAAATATATAAATGACAGTATATTGCACTATTAATGCATTAAGATTTACAACTCCTCAACAAGATGTTCACTCCATGTGTCTATAACAATAGAAACTATGCTTTATCTTATTTAAGTTTGTGATTAACAATTTATAAATACATGTTAAAAGATATAAAACCCTAGATATAAAACCCTTAGTTGGAGACTGTAATGCTTCTATTTGTTAATAAAACATAGGATAATGTAGATGTCAAATTGTAAAAAGTTTAACAAGTCAATATGTATGAGTTAAAATCATTTAATTACTAAATTATCTAACCGTAAGCATTCATCTTTGAAATGTTTAGTTTCTTCTTCTCCGTCTAACTTTTTATATTCACTTCCATTAACGACACTTCAAAGTACCAGGGTAGAGTTCAGCTTCGGTCCAAAGTCATCCTTATATATCACTTCCATCCAAATGACTCTGCTTGTTCCTGTAAAACATATTTTTAGAACTTATAAGATATCATTTTTTGTTTGAAATTAACCTTTATTTGAACTTAGTGTTGGTTGTGTTAAAACATCACTATTATATCAAATTATACTGATGTTAAGACATGCTATTACTTTAAAGTTAAATAAAATAATGATAAAGCACAATGGGAGTTTTTTTAAATTAAAAGTTATAACAACTTGTAGCAAGACTATAAAGCTAGTTCAGTGTTGATATTACAATCTGTATAAATACAATTCCTGGATTGAACATATCCTTAACACTTCCTGAGAGGCTAGGACCTGGTAATGTAATTAAATTTGACATTAAACAATATCATGATATGTGTTAATTAAAGTTCAGATTCATAGCATTTTAAAAATAAAACATAGTGTTCATTTCTTAAACAGCTGTTAATACAAAACTACTTACCATTATAATGATTCATCCAACTTCACAGATCTCTGTAACACTTGTTGGTTTGAATAAATATTTCAACATCTAATAATCCTTTACTGCAGTATCACAAGTCAGATGCAGAGGTTACATGTAATGTCCTTCATTAGAATAGGATTGGTTCAAAACACTTCCCAAAATACTAAAAACTAGCAATATCCAATAAAATGTTGAAAACATTACTCATTTTTGTGAGATCTCCAGATAATGACCACCAGACAAGTTCAAACTAGCCAATCAGAAGAAAGGAAATATTTTGGGGGAAATTCAAACTAGCGATAAATCAGACAAGGATGGCTGTTATCTCAGCTTCTCATTAACCCAGGTGGTGAATGGGTGCTATTTTGTGTGTACATTAGACAAGTATTCAGTCCAATATGTATTATCATGTTGTCTGAAAATGCACATGTCCAGTGTATTGAATTAATTGCCTTGATTGATACAATGTACCATTCATTACTCATTAATCATATTTATACATAAAACAGTAATTCTATGGGTTTTTTTATATTAAGTAAATCTTACTAAATATGTTAAAACTATTTTTTCTGATGTGAACTTAAGTTTGAGATCAATGAATAATTATTACTTTGGTTCCATATATATTTGCTGATCAATAATTATTGTTTGATATATAAACTTCAAAATAATATGTTACATAATATAATTAAAAAACAAATTGAATATAAAAATAAAATGTTTTTTATTCCAGTTGCATAGATTATTAAATTCTGAACATTTTGATACCCATTGTGTGGTGACAAATAATAACCAAACAATTTTTGCATATTTTGATAATTTTTTCTCACCATTTGGACTTAGAAATTTTCAGCATATCGAAGATAACAAAACCAGTACAGAAATTTTCTAAGTTCTCACTTATATGTGGTTGTTATAGAAAACTGAATGATCCATATAACTCACATACAGTTCACATATAACTCACATATAACTGACCTAAGCATACTCTTAGACATATAACTCGCATATAAGTGACTTATATGTGAAAAATGAGATGACATATAACTGGCTTATACATATAACTGACTTATACAAGATTTTATGCGAGTTATATGTGCCTTATATGTGCCATATATGTGGCATATACTTCACATATAAGTCACATATATGTCTGTGTAAGTCAGTTCGGTAAGGGTGGTTACTTATCAAGTGATAACTCGCTTGTTTTCGTTTCTTTCTGTCCAAGAATATACCGATGTATCGGCCATTTATTCATCTCAAAGAAACTACAAACAGATCTGATAGAATCCATCATGTTGGTAGGTAAAACGTAAAAAAACTTACACCTGTCCAAATGCGTGAACGATTTTTCACTTAGTGTCCAACTATCATGCTAGTGTCTACGCACCACGTTATACGGTGTGGTCATATGGGGTCAAAACTAGGTCACAAGGTCACATTGAAGAAAAACCTTGTTAACACTCTTGAGGTCACCTGCCTTACCTAATCTATATGAAACTTGGTCACAATGTTTGTCTGTATAAAATCTAGGTCGAATTCGTAAATGAGTCATGACTCATCTGTGGTCAAAAACTAGGTCACATCAAAGAAAAACCTTGGACGGATCCATTTTTAAGGTAGTTATAGCCTTTTGATTTTTTACACTTATAAATATTGTCTGCACTATTTCTCAGCAACCAATGGTCGGATTTCAATGAAGCTGCATAACCAATCAGTACCAAGTCTAGTTTTGCATATCTGACTGTGTCAAGCAGTTTCTGGGGGTATTCATCACATTCAGTGATATTTCTTGTTCAGTCAAGTATACAATGGGAAGTATCGGGGGTGCAGTCACTGCAGTGTACTGAGTTTGTAAAGTTTTGTTGTTTTCAGAGACAAGATTTTAAGAGATTTAGACAGCAAAATGAGCTCCAGTGTTGATGTTTCAAATAATACATTCATGTTGATGGCAGCTTCAATATATTTCCAAGACCAGGTGAGTTTGTTTTCTGTTGTGTCTCTACTGTGCCAGTGATTTTTGTGGATCAATACAATAGTTATAATGAGATACCTATCATTGAAAATGAAAATTTGAAATACAGTTGTAAGGGCAGGTAATTCCTTAACAAGTTCAGTGACCTTTGATTGTTTTTCTTTTTATCCCCCGTATCGGAAGATCGAGAGGCATATAGTGATTGGCCTGTCCGTATGAGGTTAACCCAAATTAACCGTTTCGTCTTACATCAATATGGCTCGCTTTAAAGCTTTCATACTTGCATGGATGTTGTATTTGAACACATTTATATCACCTGACCTTCACATTGACCTACTTTTGAACTTAGACTTATTGAAGGGCTAAATTCTTGGATAACCCTAATTGACTGTTTCTTCTAGCATTAATATGGCTTGCTACAAAGCTTTCATACTTGCATGAATGTTGTATTTGAACACTCAACAAGCACAAACAAAGTTACTGATACCAATTATGTCTACCACATACAATTGGGAAGACATCTGACTGTCTGTCACAAAGTTTGTTCACATTTGTTCTCCTTAGCCATTGGTTGTATGTAAATAAAACTTTACATGAACACTTGGTACCAAACCTAGTTGTCAGGAATTTTAGTCAAATAATATTTCCCGGAGTTATGGCCCTTTGTGGGAGACATACGTTTCTGTGTCCAAAGCCCTTCTAGATTCTAATTATTTAAATTTGTTACCTGTAAATCTTAATACAGTAGCTGTTGTTATAATGATGCAATTTATAATTTTCTCATTTCAGAACAATGATGCTGCATTGAGGATTCTTCATTCGTCAGAGTCCATTGAATGGTTTGTTGATCACAATTCCATAATAAATTTAATTAATTACTGGATTATGATATCATCTAAAGTTTGTTCAAAAAGTAGGCAGGGGAGAATTTTCAACACTTGAGCCTAGTCGGATTCTCAAAATTGGTAGCAGGTTCGTTATGACCTGCATTTGAAACCAAATGTGGAATGGTAAACATTTGAAATAGTAAAATGTTACAGATATTATATGTTATAGTTGTTACAAACTCTTCCTTCTTCACTTCAATCTTTTACATGTAGTAAAACAATGTGTGTTATGTTATCATGTTGTGCTAGTGTGTTACTGTATACTGTTTAGTGGTAATGTTTAGTATGCAGCCTGCAAAATTAGCACTAAGTTGTATATGACAAGTAATTATTGATTCAAACAAAGAACTTCTGTGTTCGAGTAGAAAGGAAAACTTTAATTTTGGTGATTTTGAAAAGTAGTTTCTAATCCTAAATCCACAGACTGAATATGTTCATACATTGATGTTTTCATTAATCATAGGGCCTTCTGAATTTAACATAAACTTATTCTATTATATTTTCAGCATGGCTTTGACTGTTCAGATTTTGCTTAAACTAGACAGAGTTGACTTAGCAAAGTGAGTACACCTCTGTATAACTCTTTACTCCATTGAGAAACAGTTTAAATCCAATGCTGTTTGATTTATCTTCTAGATGTCCATGTAAATTACATATTATTTGGCCTAGTGGTTAGTGTGCTGGATATGTTACCCGGCACTCTTGGTTTGATTCCCGGTTGCCACAGGTCATACCCATCCAGGAAAATTGTTGATTTTCCTCCACATGTGTAGAAGTTGCTGGTTCCTCGTGTTAGTATATGTTAGTACTTGTTAGGATTCTGTCCAGATAAACTGCTTATATACATATAATAGGTGAATGCCAGAATCGGATGTTGTATATATATACATATAATAGGTGAATGCCAGAATCGGATGTTGTATATCTATACATATAATAGGTGAATGCCAGAATCAGATGTTGTATATATATACATATAATAGGTGAATGACAGAATCGGATGTTGTATATATATATATATAATAGGTGAATGCCAGAATCGGATGTTGTATATATATACATATAATAGGTGAATGACAGAATCGGATGTTGTATATATATATATATATAATAGGTGAATGCCAGAATCAGATGTTGTATATATATATATATATAATAGGTGAATGACAGAATCGGATGTTGTATATACATATATATAATAGGTGAATGACAGAATCGGATGTTGTATATATATACATATAATAGGTGAATGACAGAATCAGATGTTGTATATATATACATATAATAGGTGAATGTCAGAATCAGATGTTGTATATATATACATATAATAGGTGAATGACAGAATCGGATGTTGTATATATATACATATATAACTGAGAAAATGTTGAGAAGTGTTAAACCTGAATGAATAAACATAACCCCAGAAACATACAGCATGTTCTAGTGTCGCCACTTGTCTCACAATCTCAAGTTTTATAATTATCTATTTCTTTGGTTTGATTCTTGGCAGGGGAACTTGGTCATTTCTGAAATGCTTTTCAGTGTTTCCAACTTAAGATTAACTGGTTGGTAACCCAGAGGTAGTCTGGCATGTATTAGTACAGTACACCAGGCTTGTTACAGGACCAAGGAGTCTATTTGGTATTGGTACAGTACACCAGGCTTGTTACAGGACCAATGAGTCTATTTGGTATTGGTACAGTACATCAGGCTTGTTACAGGACCAATGAGTCTATTTGGTATTGGTACAGTACACCAGGCTTGTTACAGGACCAAGGAGTCTATATGGTATTGGTACAGTACACCAGGCTTGTTACAGGACCAATGAGTCTATTTGGTATTGGTACAGTACATCAGGCTTGTTACAGGACCAATGAGTCTATTTGGTATTGGTACAGTACATCAGGCTTGTTACAGGACCAATGAGTCTATTTGGTATTGGTACAGTACACCAGGCTTGTTACAGAACCAAGGAGTCTATTTGGAAAGAGCTAGGGTAGCGCACCCAGATTTTTGTATGACACAACTATCTCTTCCCTCAAAGGTCATTTGCCAATCTGGCAGGCAATAAACTAAATGACCATGCACTTATAACTATAAGACTGTCTCAGTCAATTGCAAACAAACAAACATCAACTTAAGAACAATTTATTGAAGTGACAAATTCTGAATTAGTTATAATATTCCAACAGCTAAGTTGTTTGTGTCGATCGAAACTCAAAACCAAGGTTTGTACAGGCCTTGAAAATTCTTTGCATTTGGTTTCAACCTTGAAAAGTACTTGAATTTAGTGCAACCTTGATAAATGCCAAAATGGTACTTGAGAATTTTATTGACCATCTTTGAATTCAGGCAAACACCCTTGAATATCCATAAAAGCTTATTGATGTTGTCACATTTAATATCTGACAGTGTGTGAAAAAGAAATAGAAAATTGCTCTTATTTAATGGATTGAGCACTTTTTCTGGGATGACTAGAAATAGATTATTTATTGGCAGTAAATTATTGTATTTTCGTACAATTTAACCATGGTGAATGTTTGGAAAAATGCCTTGAAAATGCATTTTCTACCTTGAAAAGTCCTTGAATAGTCCTTGAATTTTGGTGTTAGAAGTTTGTATGAACCATGAAAACTAACATACATATAATATATCCCTCAGAAAAGAATTGAAGAGAATGCAGGACACAGATGAAGATAGTATACTGACTCAGTTAGCACAAGCTTGGTTCAACCTTGCTGTTGTAAGTATATGTATATATAAGATGAAGATAGTATACTGACTCAGTTAGCACAAGCTTGGTTCAATCTTGGCTGTTGTTAGTATATGTATATACAGTCTGCCGATGATAACACCTTTGTTTACAAATAAAATTGAAATTAAATGCATTTTTGATGTCCATTTTTAGCTCACCTGTCACAAAGTAACAGGGTGAGCTTTTTAGCTCACCTGTCACATAGTGACAGGGTGAGCTTTTGTGATCACTCTTCATCCGTCCGCGTCCGTCCATCCACAATTGCTTGTGAACACACGAGAGGCAACTTTTATGGCCTAATCTTCATGAAACTTGGTCAGAATGTTTGTCTGTATGAAATCTAGGTCAAGTTTGAAACTGGGTCATGTAGGGTCAAAAACTAGGTCACAAGGTCAAATCTAAGAAATTTTGTGTGAACACATTAATTTAGAGGACACATTTATAAACCAATCTTCATGAAACTTGGTCAGAATGTTTGTCTCTATGAAATCTCGGTCAAGTTCGAAACTGGCTCATGTGGGGTCATCAAGGATACTATCAAGTACTCAACAAAATTCATAAGTACACATGTGTTTACTATATTTTTGAAAGTGAATAATCACAATATTGTTGAGTGAAAAATCTAACTATTTTGTGTTTTTGTAATTTGTCGATATATCTAAAATTCAAATTTACCATACGTAACCTACAGGTCAATTTCTCGGTAATTTTATGGTTTTTGATGTTGAACCGCTGTATTTCATTTTAAAGAAAAAACTTTATTTATCCAATCCTGTGATAGTCAATACCGTGTACACAAAATTTCATGCAAAAATGATAATAAATAAAAAAAGTTATAACGGAAAAACCATGTGTGTACTTATAAGATTTGCTGAGTGTATAAATAGTTAATACCAGTCAACATTCGAAGCATCTGATTGCTTGTTTCTTTCCTTAGATTTCAATTTAACCAATGGAAAAGCACCATTCTTAGATTGGTTACAATGGGATTACAAAATGATATTAAAGCCTTGTTGTTGATTTATATGTTAGGGTGGTGAGAAGTTTCAAGATGCATACTACATATTTCAAGAGATGGCAGATAAGTTTGCATCTACGCCATTATTATTGAATGGTCAGGCTGCCAGTCATATGGGTCAAAGTCGATTTGATGATGCTGAAGGATGCTTACAGGAAGCACTGGATAAGGTTTGCCACCATTTTTAATTTACATTAATGCCAGTGTATTGTGCAAAAAACAGGGGGTGTCAACAGGGCCAAATTAAAAATCAGGAAAATCGTATGCGGCCAAACATTTTTGCCAAACGTGAAGCCTTCAACAAAATTATTTACATAATTAACTCAGTTTGTATTAAAGGAAATCCTTCAGAGCAGATTAAATTGGGCCAAACTTAAAATATTCTTGGTTTCCCCTTCCCGACCCTAGCAGATTTAGAATGGGTATAGGTAGGTAGGGTAAAAAAAATTTTGGAATTGTTTCAGTATGATAGCAATTGGTTAAGACATACAAATAATGAAATTAAGAATTAACTCCAAGGTGAAAACCAACAGACTTAAATTTTATGGTAAGAAAGAAGCCAGTAGACAAAAAATGAAATTTTCACTTCCAATTTTTAACAAAAAAATATCATTTCAATTTGGGCAATAAAATATTTTGGGTAGGGCCCTTTTTAATCAAGTAGATAGGGGATGGGGAAACAAACAATATTTTATTTTAGGCCTTGACCATTACTTTGGTCGTTTCTTGAGATATTTTCATCAAATAACTTATTTTGTTCAGTAGCCATTGTTTTTTCAGGATAGATAATTCTGGATAAATCGGGAAAATTAACACCCCTCAGGCTGAAACAAATTAACTTGAACCTTTTGTTAGCAGTTTAATCCCTCTATAATTTGATTTAGGCCTTTGTTTTCATAATCGGACATTATTACAAATATTACTTTCTCATGGAAATTGATAGATTCCGTGCAATCACTTATTATCAACTTGTAATATATTTATGTTTAAAGGTTGATGACTAGGTTAATTTGTTTGAGCTATACACATTTAGAAATTGTTTCCAAATTGGCTTTTCATCATTATTTTCCAGTCATCAATTTTAAGCTGACCTGTCACAAAGTGACAGAGTGAGCTTTTGTGATCACTCTTCGCCCTTCGTCCGTCTGTCAACAATCACAATTTTGACCTAATCTTTATGAAACTTGGTCACAATGATCATCTCAACAAAATCTAGGTCAAGTTCAATATTTGTTGAGTCATCCGGGGTCAAAGGTCAAATCATAGAAAAACCTTAAATAGTCATTAGTGGTCATAGTTTTGACCTGATAAATATGAAATTTGGTCACAATGATCATCTTAACAAAATCTAGGTCAAGTTTGATATTGGGTCATCCTGGGTCAAAAACTAGCTCACAAAGTCAAATAATAGAAAACCCTTGCATAGTCACTAGAGGTCACACTAGAGGTCATAATTTTGACCTAATCATTATCAAACTTGGTCACAATGATCATCTCAAATTATTTATCACCCAATACTAACTTGCTTTTACGCAAATAGTTTTTGACAACTTCTCAACATGTGAAATAGTGGAAGACATGTATGTAGCTAATGTCAAGGAAGAGCATAACCTGTTTGACCCAGTATGAACCTGAACAATTTTTTCAATTTTGTATATCATATGGCAGGCAGTCTGCTGACATAGCCAGTTTTCGCATCCAGTACCAGGGCTTTTTTTCAAAAGTAGGGGAAGGGGCCTTTTCTTAGAATTTGGGGAAAAATAACTCAAAAAGTGGAAGGAAAAACTTGATTCAAATTGGATTTTAGGGGAAAACTACATGAATTGAAAGAATTTTTCTGAGTGGAAGATGCCTGTAAACTGCCCCTGCTATAGAAGAAAAAAAAGCCCTGAGTACTAACTTGCTTTTACACAAACGGTTGACAACTTCTCCATATATATGAGGTGGGCATGGCATTAAATAAGTCACTGTCACTGAAGAACATTACCTGTTTGATCCAGTGTTGAACCTGCTTCCCTTGAGTGCTCCATACATTACACTATCCAAGCAGACTTTTCCAGTCATAAAGGGAGAAAATAGATTCCAGTCATTGACATACATATGCAGGCAACTTACAGTCAGTTTGACAAACTACGCAACACACCAGTAGACTACAATCACCAGTATGTTAGACACAAAACAGTCCGGTTGAAGTCAGATATTGGTTACAGTTGACGAAAAACAAGAATATTTGGTTGTGGATTTTGCCCGATTGTGATAACTGCGTATTTTGTCCTAAAATAAGTTAGTATCAATTAAAGACTATGAATTTTTATTGTAGGATAGTAACAATGCAGAAACATTAATCAACCTGATTGTGTTGTCACAACATTTAGGGAAGGCCCCTGAAGTAAGTATAACATACCTCACTATTTATTCCTACTGTTTCAGTCTCCTAGGCCAAAACAAATTAATTAATATGTGGTTCTAGTAACCCCACCGACCTTAATTTTTTGGCCCGACCCTAAACATTTTATTGCAAAAAAAGAAATATGTTTCGCAGAATCGGCGATTATCCGGAACAGTACGAAAACTACGGCATTTAGAGGTTCCAATATCGATTTTTACGGTTGTATTATTCTTACGTACCACCATTGATGATTCTTCCACAGTTTTGGCGATGGTTCGGAATTTTTATTATTTTTTTAAATAAAATGTTTTTTCCTACCGACCGACCCTAATTTTTTACCATGTTTCTAGAACCGCATAATTAATTTGTTTTGGCCTTATTGGAAAAAGATCTTACGACTATGTCCCCACATACATACATACAGTCGCAAAAGAAAGTTTACAAAATGTACATTGTACATAACATGACATTATATCATCATTGGGGACCGAGAAAAAACGTGGTCTCTTAATAGATCAGGCCAAAATTATTAGTTATAAGTACAATGTCGAGTTTTCATATCTTTATTCAGTACAGTAACTGTTACTGTCTACTAAAATTATATGAAATACAGTACATAGGCAACATTATATGCACTGATATGGACTTTTTTATTACGATGTTGAACATTTTTTATGTTAACTGACCAATATTTTTGTTTTTATTTGCTTCATATCGCTCACTATAAATTTGTTTTTCTCACCTTTTTAGTTGATAATCCCTAATCTACACCAATTATCTCTACATACGACCTCGTAATGGGTTGTTAAACGACCAACTGTTTTCATACTGACATACTATCCGACCAACAATTTTTGACAGTTACGTCATTTTGTCAACAATCTATAAATACTCAGGGTATATCCCAACGGATTAATGATTTTATTAAATAGAAGTATGTCCTTATCAATTCTAATAGTCCAAACAAAACCTGGTCCTGTGGATGTGTAGGCTGCTTCTCACACAGGTGGTCCAAGTTCAAAGCTTGTGGTAGACAAACTATATGAATGTATTTTTTGTACAGTATACGGGAAACATATTTAATGATTTAATACAATAACGAATTTGAATATATATTCTTTTGCCTTATGCTTAATAAAAGCTCTTAAAAATCACATTATCTCAAAAACATGTTTAGAACAGACGCTGCTTTCTCATTATTCTTAAAAAGACTCACTACAATAATCTAAAACACGTTCTTAGCCATTCAAATTAGCCATCTTATGTTTAGTGAAATGACAAAGATGTAATTCATTTTTCACACATAATTTGTATTCAATTGCAAAATAGTAACGAGCGGGAAAAAGTTACGCTGACGGGTTCGAACTCGATACCTTTCAACTACTAATACTGCCCGTTATCCTCTCGACTACGATATCATATTGGGATTATAGGTAAAGAAATATAATGATAATCCACATTTTTGTAGAACAATTAATAAAGTAAACATTGGATTGTAAACACAATGTGACGTCACTGTCAGGTATCCCTGGTCGGATAGTAGGTGCAAATGCTTGACGAGATTAAGTGTATATGGTCATTGAATGGATTAATCTTGAACTCTCCGGACCAGTTTAAGGCGGTTGCTGGTCGGATAACTGAAAAGTTGCTCAATAGAATCACTTTATATAGTGAAAATCCACAGGCGAGATTTTAAGTGGTAGTTTAATAGATAAGTCGCTTAATAGAGATGGTCGCTTGTGCAGGTTCTACTGGATTTATGTTGTATTGCATTTATTGACATGTTATTTATTGATCTCAACATCTCAAAAAAACCTACTATTTAGTAAATAATAACCTTTTGTTTGTTTCTTTCAACCTCAGATGAAATGATTTCAATTATAAACAATGTTTACTTTCTTTTTCGACTGAGTGTATAATGTTATTTTTGGAAAATTTTAGGTTGGAATTTGGAATAAAGGTTAATTATCCATTGGAAATAGGTCCTTTTATAGGTGATAATCAAAGGAGGGAAAAATTGGCACCGTCTAATAACATTATATAGTTTGCCGACACATGTTGTAATCTGAGACAAAGGTTTGTCAATCTCCTAGGGCTGATTCTGCCATTGGGAAACAGTTGACCCCTGAAATATAAAGTATCTCACCTTGTGCTTCTACAGTCAAGAGATTTTCTGCCATTTAAGAATCAGTCCAGTGTAATTTGGGGAAAATATCTTCATTATGTCTCCAACATAGTCATATGGGGGAGGCATATTGTGCTGGATGTATGTCAGGATGAACGTCACACGTTATCTTTAACCACTTGGATTTTAAAGGAACTTTACATGAATACTTGGTACCTAGCCTTGTTGTGCATATTGTCTGGAATTTGAGGTCTAATGATTTTAGTCAGTTATGGCCTTTGTGGGAGACATACATTTTTGTGACAAAACTCCTTCTAGTTTTGTTAGCTCACCTGTCACAAAGTGAGCTTTTGTGATCACTCTTCGTCCGTCGTCCGTCCGTCAACAATTTGCTTGTGTAGTCACTAGAGGTCACAATTTTGACTTAATCTTTATGAAACTTGGTCACAATATTCATCTGAACAAAATCTAGGTCAAGTTCGATATTGGGTCATCCGGGGTCAAGAACTAGGTCACAATGTCAAATCATAGAAAAACCTTGTGTAGTCACTAGAGGTCACAATTTTGACCTAATCTTTATGAAACTTGGTCACAATGATCATCACAACAAAATCTAGGTCAAGTTCGATATTGGGTCATCCGGGGTCAAAATCTAGGTCACAAAGTCAAATCATAGAAAAACCTTGTGTAGACACTAGAGGTCACAATTTTGACTTAATCTTTATGAAACTTGGTCACAATGATCATCTCAACAGAATCTAGGTCAAGTTTGATATTGGGTCATCTGGGGTCAAAAACTAGGTCACAAGGTCAAATCATAGAAAAACCTTGTATAGTCACTAGAGGTTACAATTTTGGCCTAATCCTTATGAAACTTGGTCAGAGTGATCATCTCAACAAAATTTAGGTCATGTGCGATATTGCGTCATAGGGGACCAAGAACTAGGTCAAATCACAGGTCTTGCATGTACTGCTATAACAGGTGAGCGACCTAGGGCCCTTTGTGCCCTCTTGTATAATTTACTCTGTTTTGGTCTGACAAGAGTTTCAGCATTTGTCAGCAAGGCCATAGTTTCTATAACATTTAGGCCATAAAATTTATATAAGATTTAATATTATGAAATATAATATTATCTGTTTGGTTCTTATTATATTTTGCTGTTCATATTTACAGGTTAGCAACAGATATGTTTCCCAACTCAAAGATTCTCATAGAAGTCATCCATTTGTCAAAGAATACATGCATAAGGTATGTTGCTACATGTACTTACATTTCCATGGCAACTGTTTAAATGTTCTAGTGTGTTCAGGATAATGTGATATTTATGCCCTCATATTTGATGAGGGGGTATTTTGCCTTGCACATGCCAGTCGGTCGGTATGTAGATGGCCACTATCAATTTTGTAAATTGTTTAAAAATAGGTGCTTAATCAAATAAACAAGTTTCAAATTCCGATGCAAGTCTGTCTCAGATTTCTGGATTATTCTGGACTTGTTTGACCCCTTATAACTGTATAAAAACAATGTAGGTAGCACGAGGTTTTCAGACACAAGCTTATTTATACTATTTATTTCAGGAGAATGATTTTGACAGACTCTGCAAGAATTACTCCCCTTCTGTTTCTGCATAGAAAGCCACATTTTGGTGTGTATTTATTTTTCTATTATATCTATATGAGTGACTTTAGTTGACCATTTTTCTTGAACAATACCATAGCATAGAAGGTGATGAATTGCTGTCAATGTAAAAACAATATATTTAACTAAGTGGCCGGTTCACTGTAACAGTTGTTTATCTCGGCAATTGTTCACTTTTACATGTTAAAATGGTTTTACACAATTTCTGACGTTCAACTTAATTTTGAGTATTTAATTTTTTAACAATGTAATACCATACTAGGTCTTGAGGTTTTTGTAATATCACTTATAAAACCATAATAGATATGTATAGTCTTATATTTATGTTAAAGTTATGTCATTGTTTGCATTCTACTGAGACAGTTGTAAGAGTGTGGTCACCCGGTTTCCCCGGCCTAATTGCCCAATGATCTCCAGCTTTGGGAATATTAAAATTATAATATTAACATTTGGTTTTTTTGTATGTGTATTTTAGACTGATAGTAATTGAATGGGAACAATGATTCTGCAATACATTGATACTACATGAAGACTGGAAAACTGTTCAGCAAATACATGACGTATAGGATTGGAATTTGGAACTGTTTTACATGTGTTATACAGTTACAAGGTGTGGACGATACGCTACAAGTGAAAGCAGTTCTTTCATTAACATACCATTGATTTATTAAAGTGAATGTTGGAGTATAATAGTTGTGCAATCAATTACTGTGTGAAAATCTTTAAATTGGCACTCATTCATCTTCATATGTTTTCGTTATTGTACAACCGTATCAATGTTTGTTGGAATAGTACCGGCTAAATAATATGGAACAATACTGACTAACAATGAGTCTTTGCCAGCATACTATATATGTAATGTTAGCAAAACACTGTGTAAAAATACCAATTTTATTGGTAAAAGCTGTTGGGAATTTTCTTGAATTTCAGGATTTTGATTGTCCAAAAATGGGCTGTTGTCCTAATTTTTCCTATGTAAATTGACAATTTTCCAGAGTTTTCAAAATTTCCAACTTTTACCCATGCAATATAGTCTCCTTTCAGAAATGTCTGAAAACATACGTTAACTATTCATTAATACAGTATTGTTCCGCTTATAAGACAAGTTTATAAGACAAGTAAAAAAGCTGGTCTTAATAGCGAATTCGTCTTAAAGGCGGACCTTAAGAACAAAACTTAGGACTTTGGGACGTTAAAATTGCAAAATTTACATGATTTCAAAATAATTGAAACTTCACTGTACAATGTATACAGTTCAATCATGACAATATAAAATGAAAATTAATTCATTAATTTATAGATTAAGAGAGTATGGACAAAAAGTATGATATAACTTGATAACTCTACCTTGTGATGTACTATCTAGAGTTCATATAGAGTACATACCAATTCTAGTAAATTTAAAAGCTTTTTTCTGCACTTATTGTAGAATGATGCTGCCATCATGAATGAACATTTTGTGTAGTTGTTTTTGTCTATATATTTATATGTACTAATGTATATTATGGTGAGAATAAATGATAGAAAGGTCACTTACTGTATTGTATGCGAGAGACTGCTATACACTCAGTCGCAAAAGAAAGTATACATTGTTTATAATTGAAATGATTTCATCTGAGGTTGAAAGAAACAAAAGATTAATATTTACTAAATAGTATGTTTATCTGACATTTTAAGATTAACAAGTAATTAAGAATTGCAAGCAATACAAAAGTCCCCTACCGGTTTGAAGCCATTTTCAATGTTTCTGTTGCCATAGCAACCACAATTTTAGACGTGCATAATCCCCTTATTGCCCCCTAACCACATATCAAGTTTCATAAAACTAGCTTGGAAACTGTTTGAGTTATGTCAGGATCCAGATTTTTTTACAGACAGACGGAAGGCAAACCTATAGTCCCCTCTGGTAAAAAACCGGTAGGGGACTAATAAATAACATGTCAATAAATGCAATACTGTAGGGTTAACGCATGCTTTTTCGGGCTATAACATCTGCAGAGTCCCGAGGGACGGTTGGTGCCCAAGCCCGCCAGGGCGAGGGCACCAACGCTCCCGAGGGACTCTGCATATGTTATAACAAGAAAACAAGACTGCGTTCAATAAACGCTCATGCCCCCTGTGGAAGCCTTGTCCATAAATAAGTCTAAGTCCAAAATTAGGTCAAGGTGAAGGTCAAAATGGGGTTAGGTGATACTGGCGTGTGGAGAGTGTTCATACACAACATCCATGCAAGTATGAAAGCTTTGTAGCAAGCCATATTAATGCTAGAAGAAACGGTCAATTTGGGTTAACCAGGACGGACGGACGGACAGGTGAATCACTATATGCCCCCCATCTATCGATAGGGGGGCATAAAAACATGCGTAAACGCTATTATAGCATACAAAACATCAATTAATGCATTTGTTTGTCAAAATAATGATATTTTGGCGGGAGATTTTGTGGCGACGTCACGAAAACAAACGTAACGTCATACCAGTTATTGTTATGCACGTCAACTTCCGGGATCGGCAAATACAAAGAAAACATGGATACTACGGGTTTGTTTACATTTATAATTTAAATATTATGGAAATATTATAGAAAACTAATTAGTAGTTAGAAATAAAATGAGAATTACTGTTCATTTGACGCTGTACAACGTTTATAGTCGCCGGCGCGGCCCTGAAATAAGCATACGTAAAACTGGACGTTAACAGCGCGTGAATCTTTATGTTTACGCATGGTTTTCGTCCCATTAACGTATGGGCAAAATCACCGTTTTTATGCTATAATACACAAATATAGTCAACAGCTTTGACATCTGAAAAATCAAATTAACAAAAATGTTCCAATCTTATACATGGTTACCTCCCTTTGACCATAATATTAATAGTAGTCAATTTCTTGACATTTACATGTTTGGTTTTTCATTTTTCAAGTACAAACGCAGTTGACTATATTATGCGGTATTGCATTTATTTATATGTTATTGTTAGATCTTAAAATATCAGATAAACATACAATTCGGTAAATATAAATGTCTTGTTTGTTTGTTTTAATCACAGATGATATAATGTCATGTTATGTACAATGTATACTTTCTTTTGCGAAGTTTATTTACAGGTACAGTCTTGCAGTGAGATCAGGTATTGTACAGTTGACTCTATCTTCAAATTCTAATTGAATGAACATTTCAACAAATAACCTGGGGTCCTGACTGACTGTGTATCCAATGTGGACCTGATTTCATCTGACTTAAATTACTCCTTCCCCTACCTGAATACCGGCCAATGTCCGTCTGGTCTCTGGTAGAATTTGACAAAAAAACTGGTACGATCGGATTGGATATTTGGTATTGGAGAGTTTAACATAACAAGAGTGACTGTACTTTTTACCAGGGGTTATACAATTCCGGAATAATCCGGATTTGCAGAAGGAGAAAGAAGGAATTTTTCTGTAGAAAATAAGTTATTTTGATGAAAAGATTCCAAGAATTGACAAAATTATGGTCATTTGAAATTTCACAAGCTGAATCTTAACAATAGAAAAATGTTTGAACTGAGTTTTGGTGTAGGGGTGTGAGCTACGAGGGGTGTGAGCTACGAGGGGTGTTCGAAAAGAAATGCAATTTATTCTATAACTATGCATTGACTGAACCATTTACACTCACAGAAAACCTTCAATGAACTCTCCTTCACACATTGCACACTTAGTTAACGTTTAAATCCAAGATTAAAGTCATGTTTCGAACTCTGCTAAAGGTACAACACTCATGAACTGTAATATGACTGACTGCATAAGTTTCCCGGAAACGTCCCTATGGTCTGCTGGATGAGATATAAGTATAGGAACTTAAAATTAGTCGCGTAAGACTAGGTCTACATAATAGACTTGGTGATAAGTGACATTTTCATGAGAAAGGTACATATGGTCTATTTGTATTAACTATTCAATGTTTTGAGAAATATTTCTGAAGTTTTTCCTGCACAAAATATCTATAGAACCTTCTTGTAACATATGTGCCCATTGGCTCAGGTTTTGTAATTACAGGACATTTGTGGTGAAGAAAATCCAATGTATCATTTTCATCACTGACTGCGTGTTTTATAATTATGAGTTTCTTAGATTTCTCGTAGCACATATATGATGTTTCAGCTTCATTCTTGGTTAATGATAGTGAGCGTGTGTTTCATCCTTTGTTATACATTGTTAAAACCTTTCTTGAAAGTTCTGGGCCCAGAATCACAACCAATACTTACACTCAGCACTCAAACATTGAAATTCACTTTTAAGGTTCATAGCGACATCTTTTGAATGCAAGAAGTTGTTATAATGCAAAATTGGTATTGAATTTTTTTTTTGGCTTACTTTCTAGTGGAATTTTGTGTATTTGTAAGCTAAAATTGTAATTTATCAGTCTGAAATTTATCAGTCTGAGTGCTGAGTGTGGCACTCAGATTCAATAATTACATCTATACCTCTTAGATAGTACACAATGGCAAAGAAAATGTATCAAATGTAATTTTCAACACTCTACAATTTCATATATTTTCCTCATCTAGATTTGAAATCTAAGACAAAAAGTGGCTCATTATATTACATTTTCAATATTTGAGTGTTGAGTGTAAGTATTGGTTGTAATTCCGGGCCCTGGTGTTATAACTTCAATATTTTTTTGGCATTTAAAATAAGATGGTGATTTGTTCACCACGCAATGCGCGGGGTATCCAGTAGGTATAATTGTTGCAGAGCTACAGATAAGTTGCGTATTGGGGTAACTACCCAATTAATTTTCTTAAAAACCCAATAGATTTTGAGAGGAAGGAGTAAGAAAAAGCAAAGACAATTTGAAATACCCAATTAGAAAAGGATGTTAGAGTGAAAAAAATAGTACATAAAAGCTTATTTACCCTTTGAGTTTTATTAGCTCACCTGTCACAAAGTGACAGGGTGAGCTTTTGTGATCACTCTTTGTCCGTCCACAATTTGTTTGTGTAGACACTAGAGGTCACAATTTTGGCCTAATCTTTATGGAACTTGGTCACAATGATCACCTCAACAAAATCTAGGTCAAGTTCGATATTGGGTCATTCGGGGTCAAAAACTAGGTCACAAGGTCAAATCATAGAAAAATCTTGTGTAGTCACTAGGTCACAATTTTGGCCTTATCGTTATGAAACTTGGTCACAATGATCATCTCAACAAAATCTCGGTCAAGTTCGATATTGGGTCATCCAAGGTCAAAAACTAGGTCACAAGGTCAAATCATAGAAAAACCTAGTGTAGTCTGTAGAGGTCACAATTTTTAACTTAATCTTTATGAAACTAGGTCACAATGATCATGTCAACAAAATCTAGGTCAAGTGTGATATTGGGTCATCCGGGGTCAAAAACTAGGTCACAAGGTCAAATCATAGAAACTTGGTCACAATGATCATCTCAATAAAATCTAGGTCAAGTTCGATATTGGGTCATCCGGGGTCAAAAACTAGGTCACAATGTCAAATCACTTCAATGTGTCATTGGGTATAAATGTGATGTAAATTATAAAGCATAAGACAATATGAAAACCTTGTACATGCAATAGAGGATACCATTAGGGGTTCATGAACAACTAGGACAGGTGAGCGACCAGGTGGCCCCTCTTGTTAAATACCCAATTAAAATTTGTCAAAATCCAATCAGAATTGAAACTCGGGGGTAAAATACCCAATTGACTAAAACCTTATCTGTAGCTCTGTTGTTTTTAATTTTAAGAAATTTCTTCCAAATGAGGTGAACTTGGGTTTATGAGCAGCTAACAGTCCAACAGTCAATATTGCAGCTTGGAGACGAATATCCTACTTTTTTATCAATGTTCTGTCTGATTGTTGTTGTTTTCAGTTGACCACTATTGTTGTTACCTTTCAGATGCTATTGACATACTTGGAAACGTGTAATAAAAGTGTTACAACGCTAAAAGACACCTTACGGTGTCCCTTAATCTCAAAAAGTTCATCATGTATAAATTTATGACTTAAATTAAGTTTAGACCTTTCTTTGATATAAAGCATAATTTCAGTCAGTTTAACTATACATTTTTCGAACGTTTGTTTAGCTTAGTACAATAAGTAAGTGTTAATTAAACATACACTATGACCAAATTAATGAATGGAATTCAACCAAACTTTAACCAACTGAAGAACTTAGTTTATTTGGTTCACATGCCAAGTTCGAAGCACAAAAACCCCGGAAATACAAAGATATTTATGGAATTTCTTTTCGAAACACCCCTCGTAATGGCACCCCTACACCACTGGCAACTCATTTTCAGGATTGGGCATTGTGCCTCATTAGAACCGGTTTATTCAGTATGATTTTCCTATGTAATCAGGTACACACACACAGGTTATGTTACACCATTCTTCTAACAAAAAGATAGTATAAAGTCACCTGAACCAGTCGAGCACAGAAATCATAAAAGGCACAATGACCAACTAAACAAGTTATAATCCTCCCATGTCCTAGCTGTCGAAATTCTAAATTAACCAGTTTCAGCAATCAAATAGCTGAATGCCCAAGCTGAATGACCTAGTTCCAACAGTAAAATGGCTAAAATGCCTAGTTTAAGCTGTTTGAGGTTTTTAGATTAAAGAAAATGACATCTGAAGACTTAATACTCAGTCATTTATTCAAAAAATACATTTATACAAATATAAAAAAGATATTTTGGTCTAATAATAATATATCCAGTGTAAAGTGGTGCCAAGAACTTGTTACAAGCATTAATTTTGTTGATCTAAACTAAGATAAAGCAGAGATGAGGTTCGTTTATAATATTAACAGGAACCTACAAGGATCTACATGACTTTGTATGTCAACAGATATTGCTCAAATAACTTGTTTAAATTGTTACTGTATAATCAGACATTTTTCGTGAGGTCAATATTTTGCAAATTTGTAGGACTGAATTAGTTAATTGTTTGGATTTTTCAAAAACTACCTTTTTTTAACTGCCGTTATTTAAGTTCACAAATAATATGAACTAAGGCACAGCCAATTTTAGCGGACTATGTCAGTTGTCCTACATTATTTGTAATATCCAATACAGGATGTTTTTTGATGATGCATAACTTTACAATAAATTGTTCGGTTACGAAGTTAAGAACCTGGAGCCTGTTACCTAACCAAGCCGCTTCTAAAAGGTGCTACCAAGCTTTTCCCTACGTCTATACGACGACGTTCTACGAGCGAGCATTGCTCACCGATAGCATTCCGCTTCTGAACACTTTGCTAGGTGAATGCTACTGAAGCGGTCTGTTGCACAAGAATGCGCTCGATAGCATTTGATAGCGCTTTGATATGAACAGTCTGCTATCCGCAAGTGTTGGCTGGTAGCATATAACCGCTTCGTCCGCTACGTAGCTCTTTTGAAGCAAGCTGTTTCATAGCAGGGTGCTACAGAGCACTTGGTAGCGGTTTGGTTAGGCAAGGGGCTCCTGTTCGATTACACTTTCGTTTGGTCGGTATGTTTATCAGCATAGGAAGTTGAGTTCACTGTATAACTACAGTGTAATCTGAGAAAACCGACACGTGGGAAAACCGGAATGTTGTCCAAACCGACCAAATATTTTGGTCCCGAAATTTCTCTTCTTTAACTCAATGTAAAAGCTGTTTGAAAAACCGGAACCTTGCGAAATCTGAATACCGACGGCTACTTTGTCCCCCAACTAGTAACAATACACACAAATCATAGCTTAAATACCGAACAAACAAATTACCAAACAATCAATTTGTTAAATAACCCCAGGGAATGCGTGAAAAACTGTATAGAGAACCGTCGTAGGCCTCTGCTACGAAGGTGTTAATTGCCCATTTAAATCTTGTCGATAGAAGTGTAACGTAATAATTACGAAGGCGTGATATTTACTCTTACTCTTTACGATGAGCTCTCTTTCATGTAACAATGTGTGCTTTCAGCAGAGCGTATTGAATAAAATAGTTTAACTCGCTTTTGTCTTAAGTCATGCTATGAATTGTTTGTTCTTTAGGTCTATCGTGTTTTAATATGTCCACTTAAATTTTTGTAATTTTCACGATGCGCTAATTTTACGATGACACTTTATTTTGTGATACTTCGGATATCATCGTTGACATTATATCGATTGGTATAAATAAAAGGTGTTTTTGTATTTATATTTGTTATTAGAAGCCCCTCATTAAACATCCGACACATGTTATGCACATATTGGCGCCTGATACTAAACAACACCAATCAAGGCCAACTACAACGCATTTAAGATAACAAAACAGTTGTAGCTTCACAATACCGAACTCTTGTGAAATCCGAACAAATCAGGCGGTCCGAAGGGTGTTCGGTTTTCTCAGATTACACTGTATGTTTATTCTGTGTATAAAATATGATTTCCTTGTTTAAAACAAGTACTTTCATGGTAAAATTAGTTATTTAACTGATTATAGACACATTCTCTGTTCTTCTCTGCGTTTTCCAAGATGGCGGTTAAACTACACACAGCAACAGCGTTTTTATCTCCCTTAGTTTTTAATGTTTTCTAGAAACTCGGTTATTGGTCTTACGGAATGTTTTGAAAATTTATGAGCTACAGAATATCGCATTTTATATAACTTGGTTATTCTATTGGCGGCCATTTTTCAGTAACCTCGGACTCTGCCTGTGACACAAATTTAAACTCTGACAAATACAGGCACACAGGTGTTGCCATAAAGCGAATCATAAAGTCCGCTATAAGAAAGATTGGGTCTATGCATGACAAAGTTATGGTCTGGACAAGCTTCAATTTGACCTCCATTGTGACCTTGACCTTTGAGATAGGAACTTGGGGCTGTGAATGACACTCCTCGTGGAGGTAAACATTCATGCCAAAGATAAGCAAGATTTGTCAAAGCATGACAAAGTTATGGTTCGGACAAAATCGGACAGATGCACTTAGTACGCACATACACCAAAAGCGACAACTAAGTCTCGCTCACCACAAGCAAGCTCGACAAAAATGGCTTATACTTCCAATATATTGTCAAGTAAAACTTTTTACAAATTCTTATCTTTGGCTTAATTAATTGTGATTATTGTATCTCGTTGCTCTATACGCTATATGCAGCCACCCCCTGATGTATATTTGGAATACCTCGCACATTGTCCCTCAATTAACGCTCAAGAAAACCGGTTTTATCCTGTACATGGTTCATACGAAATTCTCACACCATAATTCTAGGACTTTTCAAGGTAGAATAGGTATTTTCAAGGCATTTTCGCACATATCAACCGAGGTTAAATTGTACGAAAATTATTTGCTGCCATTTAATACACTTTTTCTAATGGCATCATAGTATTACACAAGAATACCCGATTGCGCTCAATTCATTACATACTGGAACCTATACATTAATCTGATTTTAATATTTTGAGAAAGAGTGTTTGTTTCAATTTTTACGCAGATATTATGTGCCATTTTAACAAGAATCCCAGGAAGTAACAGAGGATGATATAGCTTTTGTTTTTAAGTTCATTGTATAACTATGTTGATAATGTGTATAAAAATACGACTTTCTTGTTTAAAACAAGTACTTTCAAGGTGTAATCAGTCATTTTAACAGATTAAAGGCAGGCTGCCACATTCTGAGATTTTCACCGCTGTGTTTTCCAAGATGGCGGTCAAACTTGACTTAAACCAGGGGAAATAATACCTCCGTTACTAAGCATCAGAGTTTTTACCTCCCATGCTGCCTTCCCTGTCTGACTTAATATTATCTTTTTTATGTATTCTATATACTCAAATATTTTTAAACATCATTAAAAAATAAAAGAAAATTTATGAGCTGCTGAATATCGCATTTTAAACAACTTTTGTTATTCTATTGGCAGGCATTTTCAGTAACTTTCCACACTGCGGGGTTGTGACACAAATTTTCAGATCCATTAGTGAATTCGAACTCTGTCCAAAACATGTGCACAGGTGTAACCATAAAGCGGAACTTATCCGCAGGCCTGCGTATAGTCTGCTATGAAGTTTCGCAAACAGACTAAAAATTAAATGCCTCGAGAAACATTCTGATTTTACAGTACAATAACAACTAGCATTAATAGAGAGTATTTACCTAATTGATTAGTGGTAGCACAACCATACTGGCAACTCACTGGGCCGAAATTCAAATACTGTATACATTGTAAGTGAATATTTTAGCGGGTTGGAAAGTTAGCAAATTTTGAATGTCAAACATTTAGATTGCGTTATTCTTGGTAATTCGTTATATGCTCTCTGTATTGTTGTTTGTAGGTTGAAAGTAATACTAGGGGAAATAGAAGCAAATTGTGTACATCATCTCATCCAGTAGTTGAAGAAGAATGTTGATTCCTTGAACTGGCTTAGGACCGGGAAAATAAACTGAGTCATCTACTCTAGTATAGCATCATTTTGCGGGGGCTGTAGAACCTGTACAAGTTTCTAGGGTGCTGGAACCAACACCGTTCCGAGGTATCGAAGTTCTACTGCATAGTTAAATCCAAAACATAATTAATTATATTGCACATGGAAGCCTGTATTTAGTTCCTAGTTAAACCCATGGAAATAATCAACTCAATCCATCTATCTGCTTCTGTATAGACTCCAGCTGTAAACAGAAATATGGTAGAAATAAGTTACTTATCATCAGAATGTCTCACCCCTCCCTCCCTTTTCCCTCTATCTCTCCCTCCCTCCCCTTTTACCCCTCTTTCTTTCCCTCCCTCTTCCCTCTATCTCTCCCTCCCTCCCCCTTTCCCTCTATCTCTCCCTCCCTCCCCTTTTACCCCTCTTTCCCTCCCTCCCCCTTTTCCCTCTATCTTTCCCTCCCTTCCCATTTTCCCTCTCCCTCCCTCCCCTTTTTCCTCTATCTCTCCCTCCCTCCCCTTTCACCCCTCTCTCCCTCCCTTCCCTTTTCCCTCCCTCCCCTTTTCCCTCTCTTCCTTCCCCTTTCCTCCCCCTTATTCATCTCTCCCTCCCACTTTCCATCTCTCCCTCCCCGTTTTCCCTCTCCCTGATAGGGATGAAAAAGGCACAGAAAGAAAAAGGAACCTCAAACATGGTTTTCAAACCCATAACTATATAAGGCTTCAACTTGGTTAAAGGAAATGTAAAATTCTAGGATCACAATAACACATGTTGATACACAATTATGTAAACTTATATGTCCATAACTACACTATGTTAGAGACACAGGTAACTGTGGTCAGTCCCCCCCCTCTATTTTCCCCGGGAAAAAAAATAACTAGTCAATTTTTTTCCAATCAGTTAAAAACAAGTGGGCGGGGGGAAGAACTGACTAGTCAATTCCCCCCCCCCCCTCTTAGTCCTTTTTTCCCCCTATGAAATTGTTCTCTAGTGTTGAGAATAATTGATTAATCAGAGGGGGGAAGAAATTGACTAGTCAGTTCTTCCCCCCCACTTGTTTTTAACTGATTGGAAGGTAGAAAAAATTACTAGCCCATTCTTCCCCCTGTTTTGTTTATGGCTAATATGAGGGAAAACAAGTAATTAAGAATTGCAAGCAATACAAAAGTCCCCTACTGGTTTGAGGCCATTTTCAATGTTTCTGTTGCCATAGCAACCACAATTTTTGTCAGAATCGAAATATTTTTAGACGTGCATAATCCTCTTATTGCCCCCTATCCACATATCAAGTGTCATAAACCTAGCTTGGAAACTGATTGAGTTATGGCAGGATCCAGATTTGGGCATATTTTCAGTCTTTCTGTTGCCATAGCAACCACAATTTTTGTCAGAATCAAAATATTTTAGACGTGCATAATCCCCTTATTGCCCCCTATCCACATACCAAGTTTCATAAACCTAGCTTGGAAACTGTTTGAGTTATGTCAGGATCCAGATTGTTTGATGGACGGACGTCCGTGCCATTTAAATGGAGGAAAGGGCTTTTTTAAACGCCTGTATGATAGCAAAGGGCCAAATTCCAGCAAAGGGCCATGGCCCTCTATTGTATTGCTGAAATAGCATCTGAGGGCCTCAGGGGGGGGGGGGTAACTATGTAGTTCATAAAATTTGGCCCTAAACACATTTGTCCATAATTATTGTCCATACCATGGGGTATGGATCCTCAAGGGGCTGATTTAGTTGCTGAGACGGGAGTACGGGGTCATCTATGGCCCCCTAACTTGGACAAAAGGTCCCTGTAAGTTGGCCCCTATGGCTCTTGGCCCTTTACTTGATTTAAATGACTGACGGACTGACTGACTGACGGAGGGCAAACCTACAGTCCCCTCCGGTCAAAAACCGGTAGGGGAGTAATAACTGTTACTTGTCCGTTCTTTCACCATGGATCTGGCACATTAAAAGCTGACACTATATTATGATCCTAAACACTCATGTTTTACAAAAGCCAAACAAATCTTACCTGATTATAGAACTGATAGAGTTCATCATGAGTAAATTCTAGGCGTATTTTTTTCTTGTCATCATCTTCGGTGCGTACACCAAGTTCAAACATGGCATTGGGTAGTTTCTGTTTGATTTCACTAGATTGAGCCATCTGAAGATTTAATCTCCAGTTGATATTTTCTAACTGAAGAGTAATGAAAATGAAACATTACTATTGACACAGACCAAAAAGAAGGGTTTTCACTCTTAATAATACCAATCTGAACTTGTGTTTAAACTAGAAGGGTTTTAGACACAAAAATATAAGTCTTCCATAAAGGTCCATAACTTCAGCAAAAAGCATCCAACCTTTAATTCCTGACAATATGCACAACTAGGCTTGGCACAAGGTAATTATGTAAAGCCAAGTAATGATTAAGAACAACAAGTTTAGACAAATTTAGCTACATCCATCCAGCACAAAATATATATGTCGCCTCCACTTTTAGTGGGAGACACATTGAATAGAAAAACTTTTCAGCCTGCAAACCTAGCACTTGTTATTCAGACCAGTAACTTCTGCAGTAAGTTCAAAACAGGCTTATTAATACAACTTAGTTTCAACGCAATATCATTGATAGTATATGAGATAATAATTGGTCTGAATGTAATGTGCAAAAAACTTTAACCAAGAAACGTCTAAGTAAGAAAGGGTCATAACTCTACTTAAAATCAAAATGGAGTTATTGCACTTGACCAGTACTGTTGACTAAGGATGATGAACAAGTGTTGGAAGAAAAAAATTAACCAAAAAGTCTAAGTTAACAAGAGGGCCCACAGGGCCCTAGGTCGCTCACCTTGATCAAGTAGAACCATATTTTTTCAAATCAGTTGTCATGGCAACCAGAGTTCTGCATAGATTATGATTCTTTTAGCAATTTTTAGAAAGGATAACACTAGGAACATTGCTACCCATTTAACATGAAATCCAACCAGTACTTTTAAAGGAGAAGATTTTTAAAGATTTTACTATAGATATATAGGGAAAAACAGTGCCCCACCCACTGGCGGCCATGTTTTTCGACGAATCAAAACAAAAATGTCAAATTTGTAAGAAGGTCACGCAACAACTCTTCCTGTAAAATTATTTTGAAATCTGGCCAGCGGTTGATTTTTTATGATTTTCTTAAAGATTTTCCTATTGGTTGCCATGGCAACCAGAGTTAATTATAGATTACAATTTGTTTAGCTTTTTTTTACAAAGGACCACCCAAGGAACATTCCTGTGAAGTTGGTAAAAAGTAGCCAAGTGGTTTAGGAAGAAAAGTTGTTGAATGAATTGTTGACAGACTGACGGACGCATGCACCGACGAGGGACAAAGAGTGATCACCAGGTCCTGTCTTACCAGTGCATGCACACCCCTATGGTGACCCTACACATTTTCTGAATAAAATTTAAGAAAATTCAGCCTCTATTGCAAGTTTTTTTATGATTTGACCATGTGACCTAGCTTTTGACCCCAGATGACTTAATTAATATCAAACTTAACCTAGATTGTTCTGAGATGATCATTAGGACCAAATTTCATAAAGATTAAGTCGAAATTGTGACCTCTGGTGATTACACAGGGTTTTTCTATGATCTGACCTCTAATTTAAAATATTTGCCTCCATATATAAATGTACGTACAAATACATACTTTAAAGACAAAACATTACCTAAACACTTAAAAAATAAATATTATGCTCCCAGTGGGGTTTTAACCCATGACCCTCAGGAATATGTCAATTGACATTGTGACCTTGTTTTTGACCCCAGATGACCCAAAATCGAACTTGACCTAGATTGTTCTGAGATGATCATCGTGACAAAGTTTCATAAAGATTAAGTTGAAAGTGTAACCTCTGGTGACTACACAAGGTTTTTCTATGATTTGACCTATAATTTAAACAAAAATATTTTCCTCCATATAACTGTACAAATACATGCTAGAAAGACAAAACAATACCTAAACACTTAAAAAAAAAAATTATGGTTCCAGTGGGGTTTGAACCCACGACCCTCAGGAAAATGTCAATTGACATTGTGAGTTTTATAATTGACAATGTGACCTTGTTTTTGATCCCAGATGACCCAAAATCGAACAGTACCTAGATTTTGTTGACATGATCATTGTGACCAAGTTTCTTAAAGATTTATAAATAATATGACCTCCAGTGACTACACAAGGTTTTTCTATAATTTGACCTAGTGACCTAGTTTTTGACCTCAGATGACCCCATATCTAACTTGACCTAGATTTTGTTGAGATGATCATTGTGACCAAGTTTCATTAAGATTAGGCCAATTAGAGAGGACACAACCCAATTGTTGACGGACGGACGAAGGACGAAGAGTGATCACAAAAGCTCACTGTCACTTTGTGACAGGTGAGCTATAAAGGGGCATAACACCAATTAAAATCAAAATAGAGTTGCACTTGACGTAGACAAATGCTGGATAAAAAAGTGTTGTAAGTTTCAATGCTATAGTAGGGAGAATATGTACAATATGGCCAAATATAGCCTGCGCTATAGCGCTCACCTGAAGACTTGCAATTTAGGCAGAATCAGTAATTTGTAATATGATATGACCTAAATATTTGACCCCAGATAGGTTTTTCTTGATATCCTTTCCGCTACCACGATTTTTTGGGGGGTTATGAGAAATTCATATGGTCCCTATACCCCGTCCCTGAGACACTATTGACTTGCAGCACTGATAAAAACTCGATAATCCGGATGCTACACACCTACCCTAAACCGAAAGTAGAAAAAAATGTCAATATTTCGACTAAAGGTCACCGGAAATGACGATGTGACGGTGACCCTTGCGCGAAAAACTTTTTTTTTTAGCTTGACAGGCCTACTTTTTGGCCATTTTAGGGCATTGTTCCTGACCCCTTTGTCTAGCCTTATATTCCTGCTATAGAAAAATAAAAACGTTTTGGCGCTAAATGTTAATGCAATTCCACAGGGAATCGTACCGCAATGGCGGGTAGGACCAGTAATTTCAGTTTTGTAAAATGTACGTTCAAAGCCCTCTTTGAAGGGGTCTAGCGGGCCCAAAAACCTGTGCACGATCCTGGGCCCGTAATATCCTGTAGTCTGGGATGCCTGTGTACCCATGACAGCAAAATTCCCGAATTTGGGCATTTAGGTTGAAAACTACGGAAGGCCGAAATGGCCATCTCGGCGAGTCTGCATAAGTACGCTATGGTAGCGGAAAGGATATAGCGTGGTGACCCAGTTTTTGACCCCGGACGATCCAGTTGGGAACTTGACCTAGACTTTACAGAGACACATATTATGGCCAGGTTGCGTACGTATTTAATCATTTTCAATATGTAAGTTCTTGTTGCAGACTATAATTATCATATTTTGTTTATACATGTGTATATATATAACTTTATGCATACTTGATTAGGTAGCAAAGTTCGTTGTCGTAACTTTTGAATGACATCTCTTCCATTTGTAGTCCATGATTCTACTATAGCATCCACCTGGAAATAAAAACAAAATAATAATGTAAAATCATATATTTTCGCCATGTCAAAATTTTTCGAATTTGCTATTCTATAAAAGTTTGCGGGGTTTAATATTCGCAAATTTCAAACTTCATAAAAATATAGTATTACTGCCTTTGTTTATTTCGCAAATTTACCATATTTGCAAATACAAATGGTTCTTATGTCACTCAAATCATTAACATTATCATATGGTTCTTTTATTATACCTCACTTTTTTCTGCAATGCAAAAGTCCCATTGCCCCAGAGAGAGACATTATGACTGTCATTGACAGTTCCAACCCATATGACACGTGATCGACCAAAAACTGACTGTCAGGTCATGTGATCGACCTGACATTTTCAATGTCATGCAAGGGCAAGTAACTGCGTCGATCTTAGTTCTTTGACTGTTGAAATATACAAGATTTTCTAAAAAATAGACTGACAAAAGAAGACAACTAAAACAAATCTGTATTCAAAACGATGCATTTCCTTTATTCAACTTCACCAGATTAAGAACACTGTACACAAAACAATCATGTACAAGTATGTTAGACGTCATGACGTCATCAGCAATTACCTCATAACGTCAAACGCGACGTTACGTTTGGCGCACTTTTAAAGTTATAGATCTATACAAAAATGGTAAAAAGCTTATTTATTGCTTATATAACACAAGTTCTAGATAATTTCTTAAAAATGATCTATTAGTTAAAGAAATCGGCAAAATGCACCAAATGAACGTAGGGGCCTACACATACAATAGAATGTGAAATTGATACACAACAATGTATGAAAACACCGTCATGCCTACTGTTCATGCTTCGCCTCGGGATGACATTCTGCCCTCGGGTTGACAATATCAATGTCACACAGGCAGGCATCTGATATTTATATAATGTCACTCAAATCATTATATCATATGGTTCTATCATTATATCATATGGTTCTTATGTCACTCAAATCATTATATCATATGGTTCCTTATGTCACTCAAATCATTATATCATATGGTTCTTATGTCACTCAAATCATTAACATCATCATATGGTTCTTATGTCACTCAAATCATTAACTATGAAACAAGTTAAATATACTAGGGATAGCAACGAGTACCCGAGTACTCGAGTACTCGTTCAAACGATTTCAAAATCAATATTCGAATACTCGGTAAAAAATAAAAATAATAATTGTTAATCCTGTATGGTACAGAACGTGTCCTAGTAATATCTTGTCTACTAAAATTACCATTAACAACGTGTCATCAATCCTTAATCGCCGCTACGAGGTCGCTAATTGCAAGCAAAAAACATGCAGACCTGTCAATCATCATCTGTTAGTTTGTTTATGACATGTAGCTTGGGGTTCTTTTGTTGACATCAATCTGAGTTATTGTCATCGATCTTTAATTGGCAGTTATTGTTTATTGGGTGTGACAATCGATTATGAAATTAATAAAATATCTTTAAATTTTAATCGTTCTCACGCGTGTATGAATGGACGATTACTCGACTGCATCACGCTGTGTAAATATTACTATGTCACCGGTTGATAAGAGTATTCCTCCTTAGTTGTTAATTTGTTATTATTCGATTTTCTAGCGTTAATGACTATAAATTGTACTGCATTTACACTGTATTGTTGTTCTTTTGTTATTTTTTTGTTTCAACATTCTTCTACCTATATAGATTTGACTATCAACTGAACAGAATGGACAGGCATACACGATGTTCTATTTGAAGTTGAACACGCATGTTTGCAGTACAACATTTCTGCGTCCCAAATATCATTCACTTTATAGTTTTCCGAGTACTCGATCGGAAGAATGACCGAGTACCCGAGTACCGATTTTAGTACTCGTTGCCATCTCTAAAATATACCTCTAACAGAGAAATTTAGTATTTCTCACCATTTTCAATAATTCTTGAAGAACTTTTATACAGAATCAAACCAATAATTGCTTAAATTTAAGTTATGATTGAATTTCAACAAAAGATGATCTTATATAATATGAGAAAAGAAACACAGGTCATAGAGGACTAACCTTATATTGTTCCATTTCAAGTTGTAGAAGTTGTTGTGACAATACGGCAGGTTTTGCTGTCATGTATGCAGCCTACAACATACAAACACTACAGTGCGTTCAAAGTCAAATGAGAACAGTTATCAACATAAACTCGCCCGTCAGGTAAACTTTATATTGGTTCGATATCAAATAGTGTGCAAATCTCATTCCATATATCAAAGGTGCGGTAGTGTAGTGGATAAACCCTCACTTCCTTCAAGTTTCTATTTTATTCTGAGTTGTAGGTTCGATCCCCACTTCGCTCAACTTTTTTATTGCATGCATCCATGTTATAAAGTCTTATATTATACTGCTGTTTTAATGAATCGATACTTCAAAGTGATCAAAGTTTCATGTTGTAGTGAAAATATTAAAAACGAGTATATGAGTGTTGTACTGTATATAAAATAAAATAATTGAAAGACGACTTGATAAAGACTGAAAACATAACACCAAAATTAATCTACGTACTGCATACCTTACTTCGTGTATGTTATAATATTAGTTACAAATAAAAAAATAAGGTACTTGTAAAAAGATAAAAAAACACTTTAAAATTAAAGTAACTTGGATGGGTGTAGAACCAGTGGCGAGATTGAACAAAATTGCTTGTATAGTAGCGGCATGCTTACCCATTAGACTAACGAGACGATGTGTAAACTGGTTTTCAAGTATTATACTATTTATTGAATGTATCTATTTTATTATATAAAACATATGCCTCCCCATTCTTTTGAATGGGACAGTTCCCTCATTAGTATTACTTATTGAACCGACAGTACATTGTACAAATGTTGATATTATGTTAATTTCCATCGGAGACTGAATCAAAATCGGCATCACAGAGCTAAAACATATTCGGAGATAATCACAGCAAAAAATCATGAGCTGTTATTTCAGATTCATCTCAAATTCAAACAGACTCTGATTCTGGACATCTGGGCCTGGTAAGGTTAATCAATCCCCGTATGTTTATAACAGACAATTTGATGAGAAATGGTGTTCAACCCATTGGCAAATAAATCAACAAAGAAATAAAGTGAATACTCATAATATAGATTAACGAACCTGTTGTAAGAAGAATTCTAACGTTTGAAGAATAAGTTCTAGATCTGTAGGGTCTATACCAAGTGTTGATGCTAGCTTCTCTTCCTCATCCTCTGTAAATGTCCGCTCATCCTGAAAGTATCATACATGTACTAATATAGTCAGTGATTTTTTTGCCTCTTCGGTAAAGGGTCCGGGTCCGTTCAGATTTAGCCTAATTGGGAATTTTCGTATCGTGACAACTTGAAATTGAGAAATTTCATGATGCAGAAAGGCCAAATAAAACAGAAAAAGATATTACATGTGACTGTTTACTGGTTTCTTAGAACTTTTATGGTCAACCTCTTGTCAAAAATGTTCATAACTTTATCATTACATTCCGATTTTGAAAAAAAAAATTAAAATGTTCATTTGGAATTTCTCCATTCAAATTTGGGAATATTATAGCTTTTTTGCTATTGGGAAAGGGTCCGTTTACCCGTAATGAAGAAGGAAAAAATCACTGATAGTACAACCTCTGAACAGCAACACCATTTTGGAGCTGCAAATAGTGGCTGTTGTTGCTCTACATAGAATAAAGTTATAGTTACAATAACAGCCTAGTGAACTGTTTTGGGTGCCTTGAGCACACACCCCTACAGCAAAACTCTGTTTCAAACATTGTTTTATTGTTAAATTCAGCTTATGAAACTTCAAATGACCATAACTTTGTCAATTCTATGATTTTTTTCATCAACTTTTATTTTGCACAGAAAAGATTATTCTTCCTCATGCTATAAATCCTGATGTCCGGAATTGTAAGACCTCTGGGTTGCTCTACTGACAGTTGCTCTGGAGAGGTCATACTGTATAGTAACATCCAGGGGTTCCACTAGGGGCTGATTCTAAAAGGTTATTATGGTAATTTTGCAATGGATTTTACTAGCTACATGTACTATTAAATACCTATCATTTAAAGGAAATATAACCCTTCAATCAAAATCCTAAGGGTCAAAATGTGACTTTTAGATTTTTCAGGGATCATAGGTTACATGTAACTCAAGGGTCAAATAGAACCCCTGAACATCACAGGTACATTCCAATTAGGATATTGTGACAGTGACGTTGCATTTTATGTGTACACAAAAGATCACTACCATTGTCTGAACAGGTAGAGCAAATATAGTATGTTAGTTAAGCATTGAAATTTTAGTTGTTTATACAGTATAAGCCTTTATAAAAATTGGTTTTACAGCGTTATAGTGGACTCAACGGCTGCGTCACTGGATTCTTACCCTGACTGGACTATAACTGTATAATTAATAAAGAGTAAATAAAAAAAAATTTTATATAAAATTTATAATATCTATAAGGTTTATAACACAGGAAATTGACCACACAGTCATTGAGGTGCAGTTTGTTTTTAATAAACATTTCATTAATACTGGTGTAATTGTCAATATACAGCGATATATTTTGCCTCTTTGGGAATGGGTACGGGTCCGTTCAGATTGGGGATTTTCGTGTTGTGACAACTTGAAATTGGGAAATTCTATGAAGCAGAAAGGCCAAATAAAACAGAAAAAGAGATTACATGTGACTGTTTACTGGTTTCTTTTAACTTGTGCGCTTGACCTCTTGTCAAAATCTTTCTAACTTTATCATTTTAAGTCCGATTTTGAAAATTATTTTTTTAAATTGTTTATTGGGAATGTCTCCATTCAAATTAGGGAAAAGTATAGCCTATTTGCAATTGGGAAAGGGTCCGTTTACCTGACCCTAAAAAAGAAGGAAACAAGACTGCGCTCAATAAACGCTTATGCCCCCATGGAAGCCTTGCCCATAAAAAGCTAAGTCAATCAGGGGCCATAATTCTGTAATAATGTTGGATAGTGTAACATGGCTTTGAAAATGTAAGGGGCTTATGATAGTAAACAAGCATGCCAAGAGTGTTCATATACAACATCCATGCAAGTATGGAAGCTTTGTAGCAAGCCATAATAATCCTAGAAGAAACAGTCAATTTGGGTTAACCAGGAATTTGACCCTTCAATAAGTCTAAGTCCAAAATTAAGTCAAGGTAAAGGTCAATATGGGGTCAGGTGATACAGGCAGTTAGAGAGTGTTCATATACAACATCCATGCAAGCCATAATGATGCTAGAAGAAACGGTCAATTTGGGTTAACCAAGAATTTAGCCCTTCAATAAGTCTAAGTCCAAAATTAGGTCAAGGTGAAGGTCAAAATGAGGTTAGGTGATACAGGCGTGTGGAGAGTGTTCATATACAACATCCATGCAAGTATGGAAGCTTTGTAGCAAGCCATAATAATGCTAGAAGAAACTGTCAATTTGGGTTAACCAGGACGGACGTACTCATGAGACGGTACTTGTGGGGTTTTCTTTTGTTCTTTCTTTTGTTTGGTTGCAACCCACAAGTAGCATTTTGCACCCCACAAGTGACGGAATGAATGGAATCTAAAAATAGCCCATTGTTCCACACCCCACAACTACCGGTGCATTCGTACGGACGAACGGACGGACGGACAGGTGAATCACTATATGCCTCCCCATCTATCGATAGGGGGGGGCATAAAAAATCACTGATATATTTACATAATCCAAAACTAGAGAGCTTCATCTTTAATTTGATATCTTTATTTTAAATATCCGTCCATAAATAAGAAAATAAACCCATAGCGCATGAAATCACTTTAAGTTGAGCTTTTGTGATCATTCTTCGTCCATTGCCCGTCCGTAAACGTATACTTAGTAGCCACATAAATACTGTCTCGTTAGTATGTGTGTCCGTCTCTCTGTACTCACCCACATGTAGTTGTGGGGTGTGGAACAATAGGCTATATTTAGATTCTATTCATTCTGTAGCTTACGGGGTGCAAAATGTTGCTTAGGGGGTTTTAAAAACTAAAGGATGAACAAAAGAAAACCCCACAATGTCAAGTCAGTGAGAACGTCCATCCGTCAGTCCGTCCATCAATAATTGCTTGTGAACACATTAGAGGACACAATTATGAACCAATCTTCATGAGACTTGGTCAAGATGTTTGTCTCTATGAAATCTAGGTCAAGTTCGAAGCTAGGTCATGTGGGGTCTAAAACTAGTCACAAGGTCAAATCTTAGAAAAAGCTTGTGAACACATTAGAGAACACTATTATAAAACAATCTTCATGAAACATGGTCAGGATGTTTGTCTCTATGAAATCTAGGTCAAGTTCGAAACTGGGTCATGTTGGATCAAAAACTGAGTCACAAGGTCAAATCTTAGAAAATGCTTGTGAACACATTAGAGGAAACAATTATGGCCCAATCTTCATGACACTAGGTCAGAATGTTAGTCACTATGAAATCTTCATCAAGTTAGAAACTGGGTCATGTGGGTTCAAGAACTAGGTCACAAGGTCAAATCTTAGGAAAAACCAAGTGAACACATTTACTTTAGAAGACACATTTATGGCCTAATCTTCTTGAAACTTGGTCAGAATGTTTGTTTCAATGAAATCTAGGTAAAATTTGAAACTGGGTCATCTTGGGTAAAAAACTAGGACACATGGCCAAATTCGAAAAAGCTTGGGAACACATCAGAGGACACAAGTATGACCAAATATTGATGAAACTTGGTCAGTACGTTTGTCTGTATGAAATCTAGGCCGAGTTTAAAACTGGGTCATGTGGGGTGGAAAACTAGGTCACTAGGTCAAATCTTAGAAAAACCCTTGTGAACCTATTAGAGGACACAATTATGGCAAAATCTTCATGAGTTTGTTGAAAAACTAAGATAGGTGAGCGAACTAGGGCCCTCTTGTTTCTGGTTTAGAATAGCATTGTCTTTTCTACTTAATGCAGCTCAGTGACTGACTGGACACCGTGGTATACATTTCATGGTATAACTTTTTAACTACGCTTGGTCGCTAAAGAAAGTATACATTGTACATAACATGACATTATATCATCTGGGATTAAAACAAACAAACAAAAAGTTGATATTTACCGATTTACCGACCAGTTTATCTGATATTTTAAGACCCTAACAATTTCAACTTCTAAACAACCTTCTTCTCCAGAAGCTAACTTGGACTGACAATGAATATCAGTCATGTGACACCAATTTAGGGATTAACACAAGGGAACATAACACAGTCAAACTGGCTCTTCATTACACAAAAACAAGAGAGTGAATCCATACATCCTTAGGTTAAAAACAACAACTGACCACAGGTCAAACACCACTAAAAGTGAAATACTAAAATAATATAAAATATCAACCGGTTACATATATATGATACATTGACTATCATGGTCAAGGGGAGGTAACCACATATAAGATTTGAACATTTTTGTTAATTTGATTTTTCAGGTGTCAAAGCTGTTGACTATATTTGTGTTGTATTGCATTAATTGACATGTTATTGATTGATTTTAAAATCCCAAGTAATCATACTTTTTAGTAAATAATAACCTTTTGTTTGTTTCTTTCAACCTCAGATGAAATAATTTCAATTATAAACAATGTATACTGCAACTGAGTGTAGTGGGTCAATTTCAATGGGATTTTGCATGGAGGTAGTTCTATTGATGTTGTCTCTGAATGCAATTACTTTATGAAGATATCGAATGCCAATTCTCGTTTTTGATACCATGAAAATCTGACCACTTTAGTTCAAATGCACCTTTCCAAGATAAGATAAATTTTATAAAAAGGTTGTTTTCTTACTCTTTATCAATGATAAAGTTACCTGTAATGAATATCTGTGGCAACATCAACATTAATTTTATTAGTAATATGTAGGTGATCAGGTTGGGGACAAGACTAAATTTAGTAACGCCTTCGTGTAACTAAATTTAGTTACATATGGTGACAAAACTGCATGAATTGTATTGGTTTGATAATTTAGCTTGATAATTGCAAGAAATTGACTGGGCAGTTTTCTTCAGTAACATCTATAATGTAGAAAACTTACAAAAAAATAAAATTTCACCGTTGCGTTTTTTGCATCAACTTATTTTAATTAAAAGGGAGATAACTCATATTATTTTCCAAATTTTATTTATGCAATAACTTTGTTGTTTTACGTCCGATTTCAATCAGATTACCTGCAAAACATTTTAATGTATTAATTGTAACAACATACAAAGCAACTAACTAAAAATATGTTGATAGTGAATGGTAATATCAATTTTTTACAAACGTTACTAAATTTAGCGTTGTACCCAACCTGGTGATAGCAGGGTGTTAACTGAGACGTTCAGGGGTGGTCAGCCGATCACCATATGGTGAAATACTGTTTGAGAAACAGCATAAAACCAAAACAATCCACTTAAATTGAAATTTGTGTGGTTAAGGCCGTCCTTAAAAAATTCTTTGTTTGTGGTAACGCGAACCAAGATTTTTAAGGTGGGTAGGTAGGTTAAATTTCTTTTTTGTATAAAAATGCTTTTTGGGGAACCTGTAAAGACAATTGGGTCGATAGTTATATAAAGAAATGGGCTATACAAAAATTTAGTAGGGGCCATTTCAATGGGTAGGTAGCATTACTGCGACAACTCTTTAAGGACGGCCTAATAATGCCAAGTGTTCCTACAGTAATCACAAGTTATAACTAACATACATACCTTTAAATGTAATTTTTGTATAACTCTAGACACAACAAGTGGGAACTTTGCAGTATCTATCTGATTGATGTAAAGCACAGCTCTTTTAATGCTGAAAAATACAAACATGCATATTGGTTAAATCTAGTTTTAAAATGCAGTTTTACTTTTAGGAGTTATAAATGGCAAATTAAGGTTGGACTATTACATGTTTTTATAAAGTAATCTGTTAACAGTCGCTTAATTCTGTAGCTGGGTTCGACAGAAAACCAAACCAGCTTCCACACTGGGTTAAAGGGGCATGCCCAGAAACTGGAGTGTCTTGGTTTGCATACAACAAATTTGCGTTTATCACTTGTATTACAGAACTATTACTGAAAAGTCAAATGAGAATTTGACTAAAAAATTTACTCTATAACACGCGCTTCGATATTTTGTATATCGATTTAAATAAAAGACTGTCAACCTTTTATTGACAACAACAATATTAAGTTATTCTTGATTTTTTTTTTATAAAACTAGCATGTTATTTGTAAACTTTTTAACAGGGTTTTAATTATTTGACTTAGGTATTAAAATGATACCAATTTGATTGCTACTCGAGACACTTCAGTTCCAGGGCATGCCCCTTTAAACAAAAAACGGCTGACCTCTACGCCCTAGGCTCTACAAAATATATGCCAAATGGCTTGCCACAGTCTCTATGAGGTTAAAAAGTGCTCTAGATGTGCGGCTTGAACCTACAACCCCCTTTATGGAACTGCGCCCTTCTCCAGCATTTAACTCACACAACTACACTCAAATAAGGTATGGTGATCCATTGGCACAACCATGCGTTAACATGGTGGCCAGTTTGATGGTGATAACATGGTGACCAGTATGACAGTGTTTACAATGTGACCAGTATGGTGGTGTTAACAAGGTGACCAGTATGGTGGTGTTAACGTGGTGACCAATATGATGGTGTTAACGTGGTGACCAGTATGATGGCGTTAACAAGGTGACCAGTATGATGGTGTAAACAAGGTGACCAGTATGATGGTGTTAACGTGGTGATCAGTATGATGGTGTTAACATGGTGACCAGTATGATGGTGTTAACGTGGTGACCAGTTTGATGGTGTTAACATGGTGACCAGTATGATGGTGTTAACGCGGTGACCAGTATGATGGTGTTAACGCGGTGGCCAGTATGATGGTGTTAACGTGGTGGCCAGTATGATGGTGTTAACGTGGTGGCCAGTATGATGGTGTTAACGTGGTGGCCAGTATGATGGTGTTAACATGATGTTAGGATGGTGTTAACATGGTGGCCAGTATGATTGTGTTAACCTGGTGACCAGTTTGATGGTGTTAACCTGGTGACCAGTATGACAGTGTTAACTTGGTGACCAGTATGATGGTATTAACATGATGTTATGATGGTGTTAACCTGGTAACCAGTATGATAGTGTTAACATGGTGACCAGTATGATGGTGTTAACATGGTGACCAGTATGATGGTGTTAACATGGTGACCAGTATGATGGTGTTAACATGGTGGCCAGCACAATGATGTTAACATGGCGAACAGCACAATGGTGTTGATGTGGTGACCAGCACAATGGTGTTAACTTAGTGACCAGTATGATGGTGTTAATGCGGTGACCAGTATGATGGTGTTAACACGGTGACCAGTATGACGATGTTAATGTGGTGACCAGTACGATGGTGTTAACAATCATGGTGACCAGTATGATGATGTTAATGTGGTGACCAGTATGATGGTGTTAACACAGTGACCAGTATGATGGTTTTAACGTGGTGGCCAGTACGATGGTGTTAACATGATGTTAGGATGGTGTTAACGCAGTGACCAGTATGATTGTGTTAACATGATGTTATGATGGTGTTAACATGGTGACAAATATGATGGTGTTAACGTGGTGGCCAGTATGATGGTGTTAACATGATGTTATGATGGTGTTAACGTGGTGGCCAGTACGATGGTGTTAACATGATGTTAGGATGTTGTCAAGGCAGTGACCATTATGATGGTGTTAACATGATGTTATGATGGTGTTAACATGGTGACCAGTATGATGGTGTTGACATGATGTTAGGATGGTGTTAACATGGTGACCAGTATGATAGTGTTAACATGATGGTGTTAACATGGTGACCAGTATGATGGTTTTGACATGATGTTAGGATGGTGTTAACATGGTGACCAGTATGATGGTGTTAACATGATGTTATGATGGTGTTAACATGGTGACCAGTATGATGGTGTTAACATGATGTTATGATGGTGTTAACATGGTGACCAGTATGATGGTGTTAACATGATGTTAGGATGGTGTTAACGCAGTGACCAGTATGATGGTGTTAACATGATGTTAGGATGGTGTTAACATGGTGACCAGTATGATGGTGTTAACATGATGTTATGATGGGGTTAACATGGTGACCAGTATGATGGTGTTAACATGATGTTACGATGGTGTTAAAATGGTGACCAGTATGATGGTGTTAACATGATATTAGGATGGTGTTAACGCAGTGACCAGTACGGTGGTGTTTACACCAGTGACCAGTACGGTGGTGTTAACACATTGATCAGTATGATGGTGTTGACCAAGTGACCAGTATGAAATACCGTACCACACTGAGGTGTCTTGAGTAAAACGAAATATGCAACACCTAGTCTCGCCAAATGCACAGACAGTAATTTAAAGTAGACAGTAGTCAGATTCTATTTATCCGACAACTATCCCAGTTATAAGTCACTTTCCTAATAATGCATTTTCCTGAGATGGCACACACACATTCTGGTCACAACTTAAATTATTGTGTTAAATGAATCAACAAAACCATTGAGATAAGACCAGTTTCCATTGATATGAACAGTTTTACAAACCTGGGGGTGGGAGAAAAATTAAGCGACATTTTCGACGTCAATGATCTTTTCGCGAAAAGGACCTTATCGGTAAATCTTTTCCGGTTAGTCTAAAATACGAAAAGGAAAGAAAACAAGCGAAATGACCGCAAGGAACGAAACAGGACGCGAAAGAGTCGAGCAACGAATACTTACACTCATCACTCAACTCTCATATATTGAAATTCATTATTTTGTGGTTAATAGCAACATTTATTTAATGCTAACTGATGAGATATGGAGTTCTATCAGTGAAATAAAACCTATATCAGTCACTGGTTATCACCTACAATGTGACTGATATAAGCTCCGCCCCCTCACAGGGACTACTTTAATTTACCAAAATCTCAACACTAAAATGTCTGTAACTTTTTTATTACTGAACGGAAACATGTAATGTGGGGGTTTTTATTCTTAGTAAGCCCATTTCCTACAAGTTGGTGTATGATTTAATGCAAAATTCTCAAAAAAATCATTTTCACCTATTCACCATAATCCAAGATGGTGGATTTTGAAGTGAAAAATATGAATGGAATAACATATTCATACGTAGCCTAACCACCGTGGTAATTTGGCATAAATAGTACCAGTTTTGACACCATAAAAGCATTAAATAAATAGAATATTTGTTTGTTTTGATTGAATATGGTATCTCATCTTGTAGTGATAAAATTTTAATATTTTCACTCGCGCTACGCGCTCTTGAAAATATTGAATTTTATCACTACACGATGAGATATAAACCATATTCAATCAAAACAAACAAATATCCTCTATTTATAATGCTAACTGATGAGATATGGATTTCTATCAGTGAAATAAAACCTATATCAGTCACTGGTTATCACCTGCTATATGACTGATATAAGCTCCGCCCCCTCACAGGGACTACTTTAATTTACCAAAATCTCAACACTAAAATGTCCGTAACTTTTTTATTACTGAACGGAAACATGTCATATGGGGGTTTTTATTCTTAGTTAGACCATTTCCTACAAGTTGATGTATGATTTGATGCAAAATTCTCAAAAAAGTCGTTTTCACATATTCACCATTATCCAAGATGGCGGATTTTGAAGTGAAAAATATGAATGGAATAACATATTCATACGTAGCCTAACCACAGTGGTAATTTGGCATAAATAGTACCAGTTTTGACACCATAAAAGCATTTAATAAATAAAATATTTGTTTGTTTTGATTGAATATGGTTAATATCTCATCTTGTAGTGATAAATTTTTTATGTTTTCACTCGCGCTACGCGCTCTTGAAAATATTGAATTTTATCACTACACGATGAGATATAAACCATATTCAATCAAAACAAACAAATATCCTCTATTTCTTCACAGCCAGAAGTTGTAATAATGTTAAATATTATACCTCACCCTAAGTAACTGTTTCTTTGTTATTCCAATCAGTCAATATATCCAGTGATAGACTGACTGACTTGCATGTATCAAATACAGCAGCCGGTCAATATTATAAAAAATATGGACCGGCAAAATAATATGGACCGGCAGGTAACTATGGTAGTGACATAGAACGCTCTATTTTTAGAACATAATTTACGCTATTCCCAGTTACAAAAACTGCTGTAACTTTTTTATTATTGAACCGAAACATGGCATATGGGCATTCATTTTCTTGGTTAGATCATTTGCTACGAGTTTATGTACATTTTGAATAACAATTCACAGTGTAAGTATTGGTTGTAATCCCGGCCCCTGGAGTGAGAAACAGTGTCCCTGCTATCGATTGGCGCTTGTCGTGTGCGTCTACTGTAGCGATGCTAAAGTAAACCGTGTCAATCTGTTTTATACATTTCAAACCATTTATTAGTTCATAACAGCCACCTTTGCAATAGTAAGCCGGTCAGTCAGTAATATTGCGTAACTAACGACGCGGTTGTAATCTGGTCATACTAAATAGTCCATCAATTGCAGCAAAGATCTGTATAATACAGAGTTTCATGTTCTTCCTATTTCTAAATCTATAGGACAGTTGGATATCACAATAAATAATGTAAACCTATTTCCAACATGTTTTTTTTGTATTTACAAAGCAATAACCACTTCTGTTAACTGCCTTGTGTAGTGTTTATTTCATCGGATCGCATCGGTCTTTGTGGCATTGCAATATTTCATTTACCGAAGAAAGCAGAAACATCCGAAATTTCATGGTGAACACAAGATAATTGAGACCATACTTCTGAATGAATTCACATCGAGAACAGCATGTGTCTACCTCCCTGTCAATAAATAGACCGATTTCACCATTACTATTTATAGACCATGCACATCATCAATTGGATCACATGTTCTGCTTGGGCCAAAACATTGACTGATAAGCCATATTATACAAATGTACATGTGTACTTTGTATGTGGAGGTTACTATTATTTGTGGCATATTTAGATTATTTTAAGCATTTAAACTTGTAGATCAATATACATGTATATGATCGTACCAGAAAGGTACGTATATCTTCCTGTACTAGTACATGTACACGAACAACATATCTTATTATCGCACCAAACATACATTAATTACAACAATATACCAATTATATATACAAATTAAATAAGAGCGTACGAAACAACCGACGATTTTCAACAGTATACGAAACGACTGGTCGAGAGTGTACGAAACAACTGAAATTTACAGTGTACGAAACTACTAGTGTACGAAACGACTGTACTGTAATCCATCATATTCAGCAGCCTCATCCGCAACATCATCATCATCATCATAATGGGCATGGCCATCGCCATCGCCATCGCCGTTGTCATGTTTTGTTTCAATTAGCTTTTTATTCTGTAATTTACATGTCATGTAATATGACTCTTTGATTGGATCAATAAAAACTAGCTTAAAGTTGCTCCTTTCACTACTTTATGCTTCTTTCACTACTTTATGCTTCATTTCGCACCTTTTGCTCCTTTTTGTGTTTTGGAGTGACCAAATATTTCCAAGCGTCTGATGATTTAGATTTCAACATGGCGACCTTCATACGGACATGTTGCCTTCAGCGGCATAAAATTTCACTATTTCGTTCTTTCCCTCGCGTAAACCTTGCGTTTAATGACTCAGTTATTGCGCTAAATACTCGGAATATCTCCTGCTGCAGATGTCATTCTTTAACAGCGAACTGGCAAGGCAAAAACTTGCATGATCTTGGAAAGAAATTGCATCACACAAAACCATGCCGGTTTCGTAACAGTGTAGTTGAACAATCTAGACATTTTTCGTCATATAGAAGGAATTCATTGTGTGCCCCTAATAGTTCTACCAATAAACATTTATTTCAAAACGGAAGATTATCGAACTTTGGTCAGTTTGCGTGGTATAGTAGTGAAGCGTCGTCTGGTAATCAAGATGATGACCCCAAAGATGATGACTCTGAATCTGCTGACCCCGGTGAAGAATCTGCGGATAATATAGAAGATGATCCTTCAACATCCGTGAACTTTCCAATGGGTGCATTGACAACTATGTCGGTGCCAGATGTGTTTCCAAATATACCAGTCATAGCCCTTAACAGGAATCCATGTTTTCCAAGATTTGTAAAAATGATTGAAGTAAGTCGATCACGTTGGAGAAATATTGTGACTACTTGACACATATTTATTTAATGAAAAGTAATAAGAGTAATAGGAAAAAAGAAACTCTGATAAAGCATTCAACGTCGGGTCAATTTTAAACAGTTAAAACTGGCCTGTACGCTAAAAAATGACATTATCCCCTTATAATTAAAATTGTAATATAATCATGAATTTAGTATGTAGAAGCAACAGTTACTGTAGTGTAACTGTTGGCATCCCAAAAATGCTTTTGATTTGTTTCTTAATAGCTGTCAGATAGTGCAATGAATAGTGTTCCTACTGACTGACACCAATCTAATGTCTTTACTCAAACAATCTTCATAAAATTAATTAATTGTTACGGATCTTTAGATCATTTGGCATCAACATGTTTTTAATTTTAGGTGACAGACAAGAGATTGTGTGAAGTAATCAAAAGAAAAGTGAAATTAAACTTACCATATGCTGGTGTGTTCTTAAAGAGAGATGACAAGTGCGTATTTTATCAATATTATAAACATTGCAATATAACAAGCCTTGGACAGATCAAGGCTGAAAATCTGTCAGGCGGGAACAAAACCTCTTGTACCAAATCAGAGATAAATAATTTTTGTAACAAAAATTGATAATCGTATAGAAAATTTGTCAATTTGAATTACATTTTGCGGAACATATCTGTCTGACATTTGGGTAGTATATGCACAGAAAATGCTATATTCAAGATATTTTTAAGCTTGCTATACAAACTTAGGTTAATTGAAGATCCATTATTTAACTGTTGGTTGTACGCCTGTCACAGTTTTGATTTAATCTTTATAAATGATTTAATCCTTGTCACAAATTAGAATAGAATAGAATTAAATATTTGTCTCTTTATTGTCTATGACCAGTTTGAATTGTGTCATGTCGGGTTGAAGCCTAGGTCATGGTTTTGACTTTTTGAACCCTTATTACAGATTCAGTGCTTGTGTCTACGACATCTAGGCCAAGTTCACCAAGTGGGTTGCCATCCCAGTTCAAACTATTACGTGTTACTTGGCTAGATCAAACTGAAAGACTAGGGGTCACAGTTTTTTCCTAATATTTTTTTCAGTGATGCAAAGGAAGTGGTGGACAATCTGTCGGACATCTATAACGTTGGTACATTCGTTCAGATTACAGAAATGCAGGAGTTTGACAACAAACTAAGGATGATTGTGATGGGACATAGAAGGTATGAAATAAGGCCATTTTGCAAATTCAATCGGTTCTAAATCTTCTTAAAAAGTAAAAATCTGTAACTAAATAGAAAATAGCAGAAGTTTACATAATTTCATAACTCAAGTAGTGATATTGTGTAAATTCCCCTCCCATCCCCTTTCTACTGACCTTACTTTGTAAGTTACTCTCTTTCTTTTACTTTCTTTCTTACTCTCTACTCCATAACCTTTCTGCCCACATTACCACTAAGCCGCTGTCCTTCTAACTCTTTTCTATACTACAAAAATCATAATGACATTTATGAATAATATCATAAAGAGTTTGCTATGTCTTGAATTAATTTCACAAACTTTATATTGATACAATTGTTTATATATTTCATATATGTGTATAAGTGTATGATATGTCTTATGAAAATAAAAAATGTTAAAATCAGGGGGAAAAAAGTAAGCCGTGGTGAGTGTGCTGGATTTCTAACCCCGGAGTCCGGGTTTGATTCCCTGTTATTAGCTCACCTGTCACAAAGTGACAGATGGAGCTTTTGTGATCACTCTACGTCTGTCATCCGTCGTCCATTCCTCCACAATTTGCTTGTGTAGACACTGTAGGTCACAGTTTAGGCCTAATCTTTATGAAACTTATACCTGAGTACACTGTGTGAGGGACTCTTGTTATACCTGAGTACACTGTGTGAGGCCCTCTTGTTATACCTGCATACACTGTGTGAGGGACTCTTGTTATACCTGAGTACACTGTGTGAGGGACTCTTGTTATACCTGAGTACACTGTGTGAGGGACTCTTGTTATACCTGAGTACACTGTGTGAGGCCCTCTTGTTATACCTGAGTACACTGTGTGAGGGACTCTTGTTATACCTGAGTACACTGTGTGAGGCCCTCTTGTTATACCTGAGTACACTGTGTGAGGGACTCTTGTTATACCTGAGTACACTGTGTGAGGGACTCTTGTTATACCTGAGTACACTGTGTGAGGGACTCTTGTTATACCTGAGTACACTGTGTGAGGGACTCTTGTTATACCTGAGTACACTGTGTGAGGCCCTCTTGTTATACCTGAGTACACTGTGTGAGGGACTCTTGTTATACCTGAGTACACTGTGTGAGGCCCTCTTGGTATACCTGAGTACACTGTGTGAGGGACTCTTGTTATACCTGAGTACACTGTGTGATTGTAATATATGTTTTTTTACAGGATATCAATACAAAAGCAGTTACCAGAAGATCTTGAAGCAACAGATATGGAAGCTGCTGTAGAGCATCTAGGTAAGTCTATGCTAGGTATGATTATATACATGTCTAGCTGCTGCTCTAGGATGTATTGATAGTTTAACACCATACTACAGCAAAAGTGTTACATATTTACACTGCTCATATTTTGTTTTAGTGTTTTCACATCAGTGGGTTTTTTTTCGATCGATTTTATAGCCGTTTATGGGCTATGTTCCCAATTGAAAATCATATCTTTTTTTCCCAAACTTCAAGCAAAAATTTCCCAATTCAAAAAAGAAAATCGACTCACTTTACTGTAAAAAAACAGCAAGTACCACTAAGCTGAATATGAATAAAACCAAATTACTGTAAATTAAACATGAAACTTAGTTATGGTATAAATATTGGCTTTACCAAAATCTGCTAAAATTCCCAATCCTAAAGCCATGGACTATGTTCTCAAAATAGGTGAATATAACACTGCATATAATATCTAGTAAGTCCCCTACCCGTATTTACCGGAGGGGACTATAGGTATAGGTTTGCCCTACGTCGGTCTGTCAGTCCGCGCCCACAAATGTATACTTAGGTGGCTACTTTTCATGGACAAATCAGTTAGAAATAGTTAAAACGAAAGTAGAATTTTCATTTAAGTGGCTAACATTTTCTTTTATGTGGCTAAAATTAGACTCATAACTACTCTTCATTCCATAAAGTAGCCACATAAATACCGTCTCGTTAGAATGTCCGTTGTTAATCTGTCCGTCAAAAAATCTGGATCCTGACATAACTGAAACAGTTTCAAAGCTAGGTTTATGAAACTTAGTATGTGGATAAGGGCATGTCTAGACATATTTTGATTCTGACAAAAATTGTGATTGCTATGGCAACAGAAACATTGAAAATGGCTTAAAACAGGTAGGGGACTTCTGTATTGCTTGCAATTCTTAATTACTTGTTCTTCTTACTCAAGTTGGCGTTCAAAGTCTGCAAGTTCTAATTCAGGCTGAAATGAATATTTACATACAGAAAAGGATACTTTTGTTACATTTTCCTGTTTGTATATGTCAAATATATCTACAGGGTTCCCACAGCCAGGGAAAAGTCAGAGAAAAACATAATATTTTCATGGTCAGTGAAAAGTCAGGGAATTTTGAAATTAGTTAGGGAAATCTGAAAATTGAGCAATAGTCAGAGAAAATTCAGAGAAATCTTTATTTTAGCTGGCAGAAGTTCTTTGTAGACAAAAAAAACTTCGCTCGCTATGCTCACTCTGGACAGTTTAAAGTTATAATCATCAGCCCTAGAACTACTTACTTAAACTTTTTTGTTCCATATAAAGCTAATATATCTTCTTTTTCTCTATTTTTATTGCCATATTTTATCCAAACAAAAAGAAATTAAATTATGCTTCTGTACGCGATTGCTCGTAAAAGTCAGGGAAAACTGGTGTGTGGTTAAGGAAAAATCAGGAAATTTTGTGTCAGAATATTTATGGGAACCCTGATCTAGCTCTATTCAGTCTAACCTGTGTTATAAATGTTCTTGTTCAAGTAATCCTTATTAATTAACATATTTTTATTATATACTTAGCAGTGGATTATAGATTTATCAGTGAAAAATAAACTGGTTATCTACAATTTTAAAACAGTGAAAAAATATTCCTGCGCTTCTAGGAATGTAGTTCTTGTTACATTTTGTCATCTGCAGCATGCCCAGTCACGCAGAATCCTGCATTTTTCACGCAGAAAACACGATGTCGGCGCAATGTTTTCAATGTCCGTGCGTGCGGGTACGCATTTTGTTGGACCACCTGATAAACAATCTTGGCAAAACTTTTAGCAGTCGGCGACCTAAAACTCGATAAACGCTAAGCCTTGCTTTTTAATCGAAAATCGTAAAACGACCTGCGTCAAACATCCAGACAATCTATTCTCATTCTTATCACGTGACATTTACAAGTGACAAGGCACTATTTCTACTAATCAATCAAGTGAACGAGGTCGTCATTTGGTCATAACAGCATGTTACTACGAGTGCGACAGTAAACTGAAACAATATTGCGTGTTTTATCATTAATTTAGGATAAAACATTTTGGAAAGTTCGCGCAAATTGGCAGCCATTTTTTTAAGAAATAAAGAAGATATGTGTTCAAGCTCGTTTTTTCAGCACCGCCGCTTGTAGCATGCATGCCATCTGACAAACATTTGATAAAAACGTCCATATGATACTTACACTACAATTAAAGTAACCATATAAAACGTACATTAACGTCGGACATTGACTGCTTTTTGAAGACCTACTAAATCAAACGCTTTGAAATGACGTCAATTAGATACTAATTGATTTAGAATTATCAAAATAAAGCATGAAATAAATAGAACATTTGTGTTTTTTGGTGTAAGATTGGTTGTTATTTCACCTTGTGAGCAGCTGAATTATAATTTCAAAATATTACTTCAGCTGCTCACTCGGTGAAATAACAACCGATCTTACACAGAAAAACACAAATATCCTCTCTTACAACAAAAAATCATGAAATATCGTCTATTGATTATGTACTGGTGAAGTATGTTCCTCTCTTACAACAAAAAATCATGAAATATCGTCTATTGATTATGTACTGGTGAAGTATGTTCCTCTCTTACAACATAAAATCATGAAATATCGTCTATTGATTATGTACTGGTGAAGTAAGTTCCTCTCTTACAACAAAAAATCATGAAATATCGTCTATTGATTATGTACTGGTGAAGTATGTTCCTCTCTTACAACAAAAAATCATGAAATATCGTCTATTGATTATAGCTGGAACTGTCATTATGTTCCAGTTCCTCTCTTACAACATAAAATCATGAAATATCGTCTATTGATTATGTACTGGTGAAGTATGTTTGTTCTCTTATTTATAGCCTGTTGTAATACTAAGCAAACTGTAATACCTGCTTCGTTGTAGTGTACACTAAGTCGCTAAAGAAAGTATACATTGTACATAACATGATATTATATCATCTGGGATTAAAACAAACAAACAAAAAGTTGATATTTTGCCGAATTGTATGTTTACGCCTATCTGATATTTTAAGACCTAACAATAACATATCAATAAATGCAATACCGCACAAATATAGTCAACAGCATTTGTACTTGAAAAATAAAATTAACACAAATTTTAAATTGTCAAAACAATGAAAAACCATTTATTTATTGATATTTCTGCATGTATTTGTGTACATGCTGTTGACTACCACAAGAGTTTATTAATAAAGAAAATTTAAGACAAGGGTTTCATTAAGCCATGAAAAACCAAAAACGTATATATACGATAAATTGACTATTATGGTCAAGGGGAGGTAACCACATATAAGATTTGAACATTTTTGTTAATTTGATTTTTCAGGTGTCACAGCTGTTGATTATATTTGTGTAGTATTGCATTTATTGACATGTTATTTATTGATCTTAAGATCTCAAATAAACATACTATTTAGTAAATAATAACCTTTTGTTTGTTTCTTTCAACCTCAGATGAAATAATTTCAATTATAAACAATGTATACTTTCTTCTTTTGCAACTGAGTGTACATGTAGTTACGTATACTTAGAGCTGTCATTGATCTATTCAGCGAAATTGATGTATCGAAAATATTATATATTTATCCAATTGATTATCGATTCACATTTTGAAATATCGATACATTGGGTAAATGAATTGAACCACTAAAAATCCTCTATTTCCTGCACAAAACAGTCCCTTTGTTAAAATGGAAGCTCACAAATTGTAAAAATTGGTCAAGTCTAAACTCAAACCAAAGGTGCTATTTTCAAAAGCTGAATCTATACCCAACATGTACTGTGTTGGATGGCTAAAAAAGGGGATCACGACTGAAGGGCCTGTTTCTTGTGTGAACTGATATATCAGAATTGTCGATATGTTTACGTTCGAATAAATGAGAGCTCTACATTGTATACATATTTACAGTGGATACACTAGATACTGAATGTTGGGTTTGAACATTTTGTACTGCATGTTTGAACGTTTTGTACTGCATGTTATCATTTTTTTGTCCAAAATCAATTATCCTTCAAGTAACAATTGATCCTTTTGTCCTATTTATGAGAGTCAAAATGTAGCTTAGGGATGTTAAGAGGTCAAAGGGGGCCCTGATTTATACTAACATGGTTCTTAAAATTATTTTGAATTTACTAATCAACTTCCAAATACTAAACTTCTTAAGAGTTTGAAGTAATATACAGTACTATTCTATTGTAAATCCTCACTAACTCCCTGTGTATGCATTGACTAACTCCCTGTGTATGCATTGACAAACTCCCTGTGTATGCATTGACTAACTCCCTGTGTATGCATTGACTAACTCCCTGTGTATGCATTGACTTATAGTGAAAAGGGCATTATCTATTTTCGAACCAACCAATTATCGTTTTTTAGACATCAAACAGGTTTGGAATTTTCTTTTAGCGACTTTGCCTTCTCTAATAACATCAAACTTGTCCACAACAATAACTGTAAAGACAAAAACTGCTTTCAGTCTTGTCAGAATGAACACGTTGAATATACAGATGTGTTTTTTTTCGCTAAAATATATGAAGATATTAGGCCCCTTTCCCTTCTCTGCAGAGTATCTTTTTCCTCCAAAGATTACTAAATTTTCCTCTTAAAGTCTTGTTAAAACTTTGTCCTCATAAATAAAGCAAATTGTGTTGATAAATGAATGCAGAATGGAAATAATTTGTTTTGACCTCCCATGTTTAAAATACCACCAATAATCAATCAAACTAGATATTTTAGGACATTTTAGGACATTTTAACAATGTGTGAACATTCCCCTTTCAGCTTTTCCATGTGCTAATTTCCTCCTCCTATGAGCCCAGACCCCTTTCCCTCTAAATTTAAAAGAAACACTGATACAGTACAACGACTCTCTAAAGCAACACCCTTCGTGAAACACAAAGTTTGGTTTTAGCACTGACATTGTCGCTCATCTATTCATCTTTATATCCAAAACCAAACCTTCTGTCTGTACACTTTGTTAGGTAATCAATTGAAGAGAAAACCAATGACTAGAAAAGAAAGACGGAATGGCCGATTAAAGAAAGCAAGTGTCAACAATGTTAACAGTGTAGAGGAGAAATCAGAGGAGAATGATACAGGTTGTTGTCTTATTAATTCTGACTGTTAAGTGGACATTTTAATACATAAAGGACTGTGTGCTGTTTGGTTGCTAATTTCATACATATAAAACAGTTTGTGACGACAGAGTCAAAATTTTAAACTCTTTTACAAGTGCCCAGTATGATGATACATTACTTGGTAGTCACTTGTTTATATACTGTGTAGATCTGGATCACACTTGCCCAGTATGATGATACATTACTTGGTAGTCACTTGTTTATATGCTGTGTAGATCTGGATCACACTTGCCCAGTATGATGATACATAACTTGGTAGTCACTTGTTATATGCTGTGTAGATCTGGATCACACTTGCCCAGTATGATGATACATTACTTGGTAGTCAGTTGTTTATATACTGTGTAGATCTGGATCACACTTGCCCAGTATGATGATACATTACTTGGTAGTCACTTGTTTATATGCTGTGTAGATCTGGATCACACTTGCATAGTCTGATGAAACATTACTTGGTAGTCAGTTGTTTATATACTGTGTAGATCTGGATCACACTTGCCCAGTATGATGATACATTACTTGGTAGTCACTTGTTTATATGCTGTGTAGATCTGGATCACACTTGCATAGTCTGATGATACATTACTTGGTAATCACTTGTTTATATACTGTGTAGATCTGGATCACACTTGCCCAGTCTGATGATACATTACTTGGTAGTCAGTTGTTTATATACTGTGTAGATCTGGATCAAACTTGCATAGTCTGATGATACATTACTTGGTAGTCACTTGTTTATATGCTGTGTAGATCTGGATCACACTTGCCCAGTATGATGATACATTACTTTGTAGTCACTTGTTTATATGCTGTGTAGATCTGGATCACACTTGCCCAGTCTGATGATACATTACTTGGTAGTCACTTGTTTATATACTGTGTAGATCTGGATCAAACTTGCATAGTCTGATGATACATTACTTGGTAGTCACTTGTTTATATGCTGTGTAGATCTGGATCACACTTGTCCAGTCTGATGATACATTACTTGGTAGTCACTTGTTTATATACTGTGTAGATCTGGATCACACTTGCATAGTCTGATGATACATTACTTGGTAGTCACTTGTTTATATGCTGTGTAGATCTGGATCACACTTGCCCAGTCTGATGATACATTACTTGGTAGTCACTTGTTTATATACTGTGTAGATCTGGATCACACTTGCATAGTCTGATGATACATTACTTTGTAGTCACTTGTTTATATGCTGTGTAGATCTGGATCACACTTGCCCAGTATGATGATACATTACTTGGTAGTCAGTTGTTTATATACTGTGTAGATCTGGATCACACTTGCCCAGTATGATGATACATTACTTTGTAGTCACTTGTTTATATGCTGTGTAGATCTGGATCACACTTGCCCAGTATGATGATACATTACTTGGTAGTCAGTTGTTTATATACTGTGTAGATCTGGATCACACTTGCCCAGTATGATGATACATTACTTGGTAGTCAGTTGTTTATATACTGTGTAGATCTGGATCACACTTGCCCAGTATGATGATACATTACTTGGTAATCACTTGTTTATATACTGTGTAGATCTGGATCAAACTTACCCAGTATGATGATACATTACTTGGTAGTCACTTGTTTATATACTGTGTAGATCTGGATCAAACTTGCATAGTCTGATGATACATTACTTGGTAATCACTTGTTTATATACTGTGTAGATCTGGATCAAACTTGCATAGTCTGGTGATACATTACTTGGTAGTCACTTGTTTATATGCTGTGTAGATCTGGAACAAACTTGCATAGTCTGATAATGGTCAACACTTTCTTAGCTCAGTTGGTTTATCATAAAGAATAGGACTGCCAGAAATCAAATCTTTTAGCTAATGTTTGTACTTTTTATTATTTCTTATTATATCTAGCCATAAATGATGAATATATGTAACAAAAACATCATGTTTTCTGGTTGCTTCTATTGATAGTATTATGTATAGCTTGTTACCTTTAATTTACATTTAGTTGCCTTAAATCTTTTTATCCAGTCACTTCCGGCTAAATGAACCAGATAACAGGTGCCAAATAAAGTTTGCTTTATTAGGTTACCTGGTCATGTGACTTGTTGCAAACTGTCAACCGGCCATGCAATCTGACAGACTTTTATTATATGAGAGTCGCCGTTTGGAATTCTGTACCTGAGGGTGAGGTTTTCCTATCCTAAATGAGCTGGTGGTTGATTGATTATTTTCTACAACTTACTTGAGTCTACACGACGTCTTATCGATGTCACGGAAGGAACAAGGTGGCGTTGCACACTAGTCAATGAAAGAGTAACAATAGAGTCCCAAGTTTGATCCCCTTACTAAGCAGATAAAGTGACTGGATAAATAGAATAAAAGGTTAGTGACGTGGATGGAGTAAAAGTTTATCCGGCTCTGCTGCGGAAACGATCAGATTCACCTACAGCTCACCTGATAAATTCCTCGAGATAAACTTTTGCATTCCATGGTACTAACCTATTATTCTCTATATAATTTCCTAACCTTATGTACTAAATGTGTATATATTTAGCGATCCATAATCATATACAATTTCAACTTATTTGCAAATTTGTATTGTTTTCCAATTGGATGCATTTTGTTGTGGAAATCTCCTGAACCCTGGCATGTGCAACCCTCAAACAAAGTTCAGATGCATATTAAGTGTGTGCCAAATATATGAGCAAGAGTAGAGGATACATTTTATTGTCGAGCCTGCTTGCCCGCCACTTTTGGTGTATGTGCGTGCATTCGTCCGTCCGGACCATAACTTTGTTATGCTTTGACCAATCTTGCTTATATTTGGCATCAAATGTTCACCTCCATGAGGAGGAATGTCATGCCCAACCCCCAGGTTCCTATCTCAATGGTCAAGGTCACAGATGGAGGTCAAAGGTCAAATTGAAGCTTGTCCGGACCATAATTTAGTCATACATTGACCAATCTTTTTTAGCTCATCTGATTTTTGAAAAAAAGATGAGTTATTGTCATCACTTGATCGTCGTCGGCGTTGCATGGTTAAGTTTTGCGTTTAGGTAAACTTCTTGTCATAAACTATCAAAGCTATTGCTTTGAAACTTGCAATACTTGTTAACCATCAATACCTGAGCCTGTACAGCAAGACCCATAACTCTGATCTGCATTTTGTAAGAATTGTTGCCCCTTTTTGGACTTAGAAAATAAAATGCCTTGGTTAAGTTTTGTGTTTAGGTCCACTTTTCTCCTAAACTATCAGGGGCGGTATTCACAAAGAAGCTTAAGGTTTTCCTTAATGTTTTCCTTATCCTTAAATTATTTTCCTCAGATAAGGATAAGGAATTTCTTAACCTTAATGAATTCCTTATCTTCATTTAAGGAAATACTTACCTAAGGAATTCCTTACATATATGCAAATTATTATTTTCCCTTAAGGGTATCCTTAAACTCGTTGCCAGGCAAACTAGGTATTTCCCGTTCTTAAAATAGTAACGGAAGTTGAAATTGACGCGCACTTTCGTTAATTGTCAAACAGTCTGTTGTTATTACGGACGTTTTTTAACCTTTTTGTCGCTACAGGCAGCTATTTTTTAGGTGATCAATGCTATAAAGATTATCATGTGATTAATTGTGAATACATACGGCAGTTTTCACACTCATATTGTGAAGTTTTCGCGTAGAATTACGTGCGCAGAGTAACTTGACCAATGTTCGGCGCTGTGTTTGGTTAATCTGTAGGACTAAAGTACGGTAGATTTCTACCCTGTGAATGTTATTAATTTTACAGTAAATTACTACTAGATCTATTTGAAAACTTCTTTTTTTCATACTAAATTCCGATCTATTGAATAAAAGACTTTTGTTCTATGTATCATGACAGCTAGAATTCTTGTAGGCCTACATGTAGATCCAATCTCTGTCCATTTTAAACAAGCCAATGCACTTATCAATGTTTCCCCTAGAAGGGGGTGGGGGTTGCACGGGGAATTAGACATAGAGACTTTCCCGATGCACGGGAATTTGATAAACCCTGTTGTCACATGTAGCGGGAATTATACTTGGCCCGTATTTTATGGATGGGGACACGTACTCCAAGGAATTCCCCTATATAACCCCCCCCCCTCTGGGAGAAAACGTTGACAAGTGCATAATTCAATGCCAATGGTGCCAATGTTAAGTATTGTTATGGATCGATCAACACACCAATAAAAAGTAAATAAGTAGATGTGAAGATATTTGTGCTGAAAACACACATTTGTCAGTTGTTGAGCAAGCTGCAGGATAATTCAACTTTTCCAAGGCTAATATGTTTACCGGTCACACATGTACAATCAAAATCTGTCTGCACACAATGAAATGGTCCTCCCATCAGAACATTACCGATGATATTGTTTAAATAAAACTTAAAGTATCATCAGATGTGGGTGTCGCTAATTCAGACGTGAATACATGCCACAAGGGCTATTTTCCATTCGCTCAATGCAATACCCGTGTATAATGAACACACAAAGCATCATAATTTTGTCGGACTACATGCGCTCCAACAGTCAGGGGCATAGCTAGCGATACGGACGTGCGCACATGCGCAACATTAATTTGAAAAGTAAAATATGGCCAAATTTCCATGAGGGCCCTAAACCATGCGTAGCATCAACTCAAGCCTGGTTATACGCCCCTGACAGGTTCAAATATCATAATGCATTCAAGTGTGTATACAGTCACGATATACCGGTACATGTATGTGCATGTATAGATCTATATTCTTCGTACATACACATATTGTGCCATTTGTGGGTCGACTGAACTGGTTATAATACACAAGTTCGACGGGAGGGGCTAAGTGTATGTTCATAGGGACCAAGAAAAAACCATTAGTCAGACCCCCCTTGAGAAATTTTCAGAATGTGCGCATGTTACAAATAGTTTAGATGGCGATGTTCGTTTAGGTTCCAAGTATATGGTTGTATATTTTGTGATCCTTGTCTTTTTATTGACATTGGTGAGTGGTGTAATCCTTGCCTTTTTATTGACATTGGTGAGTGGTGTAATCCTTGCCTTTTTATTGACATTGGTGAGTGGTGTAATCCTTGCCTTTTTATTGACATAGCCATGATAGGCAAGTGGTGTAATCCTTGCCTTTTATAGTCATGATAGGCGATTGGTGTAATCCTTGCCTTTTTATTGACAAAGGCGAGTGGTTTAATCCTTGTATTCAGCAGCTTGGCAGCTTGCAGCATAGGTTCGAATTCCACAATATATGCAAGCTATGATTATCATTACATGTATTGCAGTCTGAGTATATAGTCATAACCCTGCTAAAGCCATGTCTATTTTAAAAATACATGTAGATTTTTGTTCAAATCATGACTTTGTTCAACGAGGTTAAATATAATGAATATATGTGCTTCAGTTATCCAAGTGGGCCATTTTAATGCAAATGCTAAAGTTAAAATGTCATCATTGAAATTTGGATGGATTAACTTGGATGGATTTTCAAAACACTTGAAATCAACCATTATTCAATTAAATGTTTCTTGGATCATATTTATTTCTTTTGTCTCACTACTTTCTGACATACATGTACCAATATTACAATAGTACAAGTATGTCAATCTGCAACTGGAAAACAATAAATGAAAATGTATATGAGGTTTGTCTTTATTTTCTATACCACAAAAACATGTGTTACACTTAATATAGTGTATTATAAACAATGACATGAACTGAATTTTAATCATTTATTATATGAGAGACACAATAACAAGAGCTTACAAAAAAGCAAATTCAAATTAGATACAGGACATCACATGATGTGTTTCCAAAAAGTGATTTTTCACAAAGACAACCAGCAAACATTGTGGAAATATTGTAACTTTGTTCAACCTTAACTAATGCACAACCTTTTTGATTTAGGGGCCATAATGTAAATCACTGAATCTGGTAATATTTTTATCCACAACTGCATGCTTGTGTACTAAGTTCTTGCACAAATAGCTGATTTTATATAATCAAAGGGTCATAACTCTGCTAGATTACTGGTCACATCTAAACATTAAATCTATCATGCACAATGTGACTGTTATCACATGACTTTTTGATGAATTAAGTAAGACCATGTTAAGACTTTCACACAACACACATCTAAAATAGCAATTATCTTAATCAAGAGCAAACAGTCTGTTGTTAAACAGCAATCTTGACAGTGAAATGTGACAAGTGGACATTTCTGAGAATCATCTAAGGTGTATGTCTCAAGATGGACAAAAGCAAATCTATAACACCAATCGCCATGAATGGGCACACAATGGATATTTAATAATTAATACATTTTGTGCGAAAACTGAAATAACATTAAAAAAAGACATAAACTAACATAATTGTTTTTCTTATAAATTACTACCTGCAGCTAGATAATAAAAATTCAAGCCTTTATCTAAAATGGAGAAAACTGTGTTGGAGAAGTTATATAAAATGCTGATCAAACCTTTCATCACTGCTATAACTTTAAATATTGCACAGTTTTTAAAATAAAACTGTATACAAACCAAGTTAAATAAGACAAAAGCAAATAATAAGTCAAAATTTAACAAGAGCTATCACAGTTTACAGCATTCTAGACAATTTGCAGCCGTTTATCTATAAGTGAAATTTACAACAGATAAGTGTCTGTATATCTGTGTTAAAGACTATTGCTCAACAATATTTCAGCTATATACAGTGGCAGATTCACTTTTAATACCAGTTTTCCTGGACTGTCTCTCAGCCAGTACAAACAAGGAAACAGCAATTTCTCCACATGTGGAGGAAAATCAACACTGTTGTCAAATTTTCATGCACGTGTAATACCTGCTGGACTGGAATTGAACCCAGATTACCGGGTTACAAATCCAGCTCACCACCACTGGACCATAAATGCGGCTACACTTTGTTTGCAATTGAAATAATTAATACAACTACATCTTAACCTAACAAGAACAGACAATTTTTCTCTTATGACTTTCCTTGTATCCGGGTTAGTATATGTGGATAATAGAGATGCATAAATTTTATAAGTGTAAAAGCCGATTATTCATGGTTTCAAAATAGCATGTGTATTTTCACTGTTTTACTTACACAGTTTTAGATCATGTTCCATATTTTTCACATTTAATATAACTTTTTAATTTCAATGTGATTCATTTAATTAAAATTTCAACCAATCGCAGTACCATTTTAAGAGAATTGGAAAAATAAATTAACAGAAAAACAGTTTGGTTCATGATCACATGCAATTAAAATATGCATTTGTTGCTGTGACACTCATGAATGAAAATCTTGATTTCTGTGATAACTTTGAGAAATAAAATTCCCATCTTACACCAAAACCAACAAATATGCACTACTAAATAGAGTTAATGACACTTTTATATTAATTACTATTTTATTGTTTAATTACAGTAAGATCTGAATCAATTACAAAATAAATGGTGAAGAATAATTTGTCTCCCTTTTGTAACTGTTTATGAGTTCTCTGACTGCTTTCAGTTTGAATTTCACACAAGAAGTTCCAAGAAATGTTCACATCTTCTGAATGTTTTCTTCTGTCTTGATGAAACCATTTCTTGCCTTTTGGGCCACTTATCCACTTAGAATATGTGAAGTGGAACTCCTCTGACATCTGTGAATTGGTAGAAGTCATTTTACATGACCGAGATTGACCAGTTGATCGTATGTTTTCGGCAATCTGTGGTTGTTTTCGTCATACCGCTGTCAAGTCCACAAGGCACAACACGTTTTAACAACAATGATGGAATTTCCAGTAAAGCTAGCTGCCTGTTTAAGTTATTACAAAAGTTCCACACTAATCATTGCAGACACAAATCCAGTAAGCATATGACCACTGTGTTTCGTTTCTGGACGGTTTTAGTGTCACTGAATCTATACAGTACAGGAAACATTCACTGATTCAGGAAAGTAACTTGGAACTTCAAAACACAAGATGCTAAACTATCCCCGAGTGACCATATAACTGCTGGGGTTTCTATGAAGGCCATGATCATAGTTTATCTTCACATACCTGTCCAAAGTAAAGTAGTCGTCAAACCAGTTGATTCAGCCACAGTAAACAACCTGCATCGCTTGTAAAGTGTTTTGTGATTTCAACTTTTACGAGGTTCGCGAAAATACATGACACTTTGGCTACGGTCCCTTCAAGCTGTCCAAACGCTCAATCTTGTCGTCCGGTGTGTGTTTATGCTGACAAAGCATTGATCTACATCGTCCAAACTCTTCATTTAACAATTAATATGCTCATAGAGACTAGAATAATCAAGTTTCTGCCGACGCGTTAATTTCAGTGTCATCTGTTTACCAACAGTCAACGGCAGTTATTCCCCTTTTGATCGGTTAACCACTGTATTAAACATTTATATTGGACGAAAAAATGCGTACCGCTAATCGTTGAATTTACTTTTTACGCAAAATTTCCGTATTTTCATGGTTATTGGGGTGTTTATTCGTCAAAATCGCTCAAATCCACACGTAGGTCGCCATTTTATTTTTTCCTTATCTAGTTTAAGGAAGCTCGAAGCTTCCTTAACTTTTATGACTAAAATCGGCCGAGATAAGGAAAACCTTAAGGTAAGATGTTTCGTGAATACCACTTAAGGTTTTCCTTGGGGGTTGAGGAAAAAACTGGCTGATTAAAGGAAAACCTTGCTACTTAAGGGAAACCTTATCCTTAAGATTCTTTGTGAATACCGCCCCAGAGTTATAACTTTCAACACATGTTCACCATCAATACCTGACCATATCAAGCAAGATTCATAACTCTGATCTGCATTTTGCATGAGGTATTGCCCCTTATTGGACTTAAAAAATTCCTTGGTTAAGTTTTGTGTTTAGGTCCACTGTTCTCATACACTATGTGGGCTATTGCTTTGAAACTTTCAACACTTGTTCATGATCAATACCTGACCATGTCAAGCAAGACCCATAACTCTGATTAGCATTTGCAAGATTTATTGCCCCTTTTTTTCACCATCAATACCTCACTTTTTTAAGCAAGACCAATCACACTGCCCTACTTTATGTAAGGGTAATGGGCCTTTTTACAGTGACAATAATCAGATGAGCGTCTGCACCCGCAAGGCGGTGCTCTTGTTATATTTGGCATCAATGTTTACCTTCATGAGGCGGAGTGTCATGCCCAACCCCCAGGTTCTTATCTCAAAGGTCAAGGTCACAGTTGGAGGTCAAAGGTCAAATTGAAGCTTGTCCGGACCATAACTTTGTTATACACTGACCAATCTTTCTTATATTCGGCATGAATGTTAACCTCCATGAGGCGGAGTGTTGTGCCCATCCCCCATATTCCTATCTCAAAGGTCAAGGTCACCGTTGGAGGTCAAATGTCAAATTGAAGCTTGTCAGGACCATAACTTTGTCATACATTGACCAATCTTTCTTATATTTGGCATGCATGTTAACCTCCATGAGGCGGAGTGTCATGCCCAATCCCCAGGTTCCTATCTCAAAGGTCAAGGTCACAGTTGGAGGTCAAAGGTCAAATTGAATCTTGTCCGGAGCCTAACTTTGTCATACATTGACCAATCTTTCTTATATTTGGCATGAATGTTAACCTCGATGAGGCAGAGTGTCATGCCCAACCGTCAGGTTCCTATCTCAAAGGTCAAGGTCAGTGTTGGAGGTCAAAGGTTAAATTGAAGCTTGTCCGGACCATAACTTCGTCATGCATTGACCAATCTTTCTTATATTTGGCATGAATGTTAACCGCCATGAGGCAGAGTGCCATGCCCAACCCCCAGGATCCTATCTAAAAGTACAAGGTCACAGTTGGAGGTCAAAGATCAAATTGAAGGCTTATTTAAGTTGTAGCCAGTTTTTAACATGCGCCGAGGCTCGACATAATTTGCCCGAGGGCACCAATTGCTAGTTTAATCATGTATTCTGCTATCTTATTTTTGCTGTACATATTGCTGGCTTAGAATTTGAATGTCGTAACGTCCAAATCAACATTTTGAGAAAACAAGAAAAAACAGTCTAAAAACTAATCTTTACTTACCGAAAAACTAGCTTTTTAAACTTCAGTTTGGTCAACATGACCACTTTCATGTAAATATAGTCTCATAAGAAGCAGCTTGAGATGCAGATTTCAAATATGCATGAGTCTTATAAGGTCGTAAGTTGTACTTATGACCTTCTAATTCTAAGCCAGCGATATAATGGCTGCTGTAGTCATTGTTGTTAATTGTGTCGACAGAGACAATCTTGTTGTCATTCATATTTTCCCTGCCAGATTGACCAATGACCATTGTAGGAAGAGACAGTTTTGTGATACAAGGAATAAGGGTTTGATACTCCAAACGTTTTTGGAAAAGACTCCTTTTGTTGTTCTTTAACTTGCCCAGTGTAATAGCACCTTCAGATTTCTCTCCAGATCATCTATAGTTAGGTTTGCAATACTGAAATTTCCACTGCTTTGGCAGGGTTGTGAGCCAAGGACGTCTGCATTGGTTGTCATAGAGCATTATCCACCATTTACCCCATGTGTAGTGGCTTGAGGTTGGTTGGTCTGTAAGGCTGTCGGTCAGTTGGTCCGTGCAAAATTTGTCCGCACTATTTCTCTATAACCATTGGTCGGATTTTAATGAAATTTAGATTGTGTGAATGATAAGTATCAAGTCTAGATGTGCATATTGTCGGCACACAATGGTCGAATCAGTTTTAAGGTAGTTCTGGTCCTTTGTTATTTTACACTTATAAATTTTGTCCGCACTAATTCTCTGTTACCAATGGTCGAATTTCAATGAAACTTTGCATAAATGATCCGTACCAAATATTGTTGTGCATATCATTAGCACACGTTGGTCGGATTGATTTTAAGGTTGTTATATGGCCCTTTGTTTTTTACACTTTACAAATTTTGTCTACGCTGTTTCTGGGGGTATTCAACACATTCAGTGATATTTTTTGTTTATACTGTGAGCTGTGTATGTTATTGATCATACAGGCAGTTTTTCAGGTCCGTCACTTGTATACAAGCATTACAATATCAAAACACTGTATTTTTATCGTTTTAAACATCTTAATTAGAGAAAATGACAGTGAAAACAAATACATTATTCATACTTATATAAATTATATAATATATATTAAATTAAGTCATTAATAAGAGCAATTGCAAAGTTTGTGTACACAATGTAATGTAAACATGTGACTGATCTGAATAATGAAGCTTTACCTTGTAGAGAATTATGACTGTATGCTTGGTTATGGTATAGTTGGCCTGACGCCAGTGTAGTGAACACTCAGTCCATTTATTTGTACAAAGTTTTGTCAAACCTTATCAAGCGAATCCATTGGATTATGCAAACATAATTATGCTATATGTTTCTAATGTTTTTAAGACCAAAATTATTCCTCTTATGTTATATATATTTACTGATCGGTACTTAATCTATTGTGAATTAATTGCAAGATTATGATAAAAAAAACTTTTAAAACCATTGAAGGGAAAGCATTGTATTTTCAAAATTTGTGCTTCAAATGCTTCAATTATTCTATTTCCTTCCTTTTAGTTTTTTGCAACATTTTAACAACATAAATTGATTTAAAAAACCCAACTAGAATGGGAAAAGGGGGCAGATAAGGACAGTATTCTGGGCATTCTTTAATTCTGGGGCCGGGATTACAACGAATACCTACACTCAGCACTCAACACTCAAATATTGAAATTCATTTATTTGAGGTTCATGGCAACATTTCTTCACAACCAGAAGTTGTAATAATGCTAAATAGGTACTAAATATTATTTTTGGCTCATTCCATTATAAGTGTAATATAGTGTATTTGTGAGCTATAAATGTTATTTATCAGTCTGAGTGTGGCACTCAGACTCAATAGTTACATATATACCCCATAATTAGTATACAATGCCATAGAATATGTATCAAATGTTATTTTACCACTCATATAACAATTCCATACATTTTCCTCATCTAGATTTGCAATGTATGACATATAATAGCTCATTATATAACATTTTCAATATTTGAGTGCTGAGTGTTGAGTGTAAGTATTCGTTGTAATCCCGGCCCCTGGTCTTGCATCTAAACTGTGGAACATTTCTTCTGTAAAAAGGCTTGTTCTAACTTTGGGAATGTGCCTTAGACCTGTCATTTGGGGAAAGGGCCTTAGACCTTTAAAGATGGTACCATATTGTGGAGGTCAACTTGGGTTTTAAGCATTTTTATGCTCCCAAAAAAATTGGGGGATCATACGTATAGTCGCCTCTTCATCCGTCAGTCCGATATATTTTTGTCCGGATGATAACTAAAAAACTATTTCACCTATTGATTTAAAACTTTGTATGTGCATAGATCTCATTAAGATGAAGTGCAGTGCACAAGAACCATAACTCTTCATTGCACATTTTTGGAGTTATTTTTCCTTCATAATTTTTCATACTTAATTCTTGTCCGGGCCATAACAAGTTTGAAACTTCATAGGGGCATACATCTCATTGAGGGGAAGTACAGTGCACAAGAACCATAACTCATCATTGCATATTTTTAGAATTATTCCCCTTTGTAATTCATTCTTGTCTTTCATTGTATATTTGCAGAAAGTCCCAGAGACGAGATGATTAAGACAAATGTATTCAATGGAGTTTTGATGGCTGAAACAGAGAACTTAAATCATGAACCATTTGAGTCAAATAGTGAATTAAAGGTAGTAAATTGTAAAAACCATGAGAGTCAAATAGTGAATTAAAGATAGTAATTTGTGAACCATGCGAGTCAAATAGTGAATTAAAGGTAGTAAATTGTGAACCATGCGAGTCAAATAGTGAATTAAAGATATGAGTTGCCGCTACATTAAAAAATATGTATCATGGAATTGTTTGGTTCTACACTTATTCGCAAAAGAAAGTATACATTGTACATAACATGACATTATATCATCTGGGATTAAAACAAACAAACAAAAAGTTTATATTTACTGAATTGTATGTTTATCTGATATTTTAAGACCTTACAATAACATATCAATAAATGCAATACCGCACAAATATAGTCAACAGCGTTTGTACTTGAAAAATAAAATTAACACAAATGTTAAATCGTCAAAACAATAAAAAAAACCTTTATTTATTGATATATCTGCATGAAATTGTGTGTACATGCTGTTGACTACCACAAGAGTTCATTAATAAAGACAATTTAAGACAGGGGTTTATTAAGCCATGAAAACCGAAAACGTATATGTACGATAAATTGACTATTATGGTCAAGGGGAGGTAACCACGTATAAGATTTGTACATTTTTGTTAATTTGATTTTTCAGGTGTCAAAGCTGTTGACTATATTAAATTTTGTGTAGTATTGCATTTATTGACATGTTATTTATTGATCTTAAAATCTCAAATAAACATACTATTTAGTAAATACAGTCAGGACTCGTTACAACGACACCCGATATACCGACAATTTCGTTATAACGACACCAATTGGTGGGGATGAATTCTATACAACGTTAATAGTATCCGTTATAACGACATATTCACTTACCGACACCAACAGCAAAAAGATGGGAACGAATGGATTGTTTACACAGGAATTAACTGATTAATACTCGATATACTGACACTATCAAGGGACTATTTTTCACACCTGAACTATTTATCGGCTTCACAAAGTCATCGTCTGAGCAAGGAGCCTAATTATGTAATTACACTTTATAATAGTGGAACCTTTCACAGAGGAATCGCAGTTTGTCAAGTTTGTGTGCCAAGGCTCGCACATTCGTAATCAAGGGAGATAAGCGAAGTCATCGCATATATTCGTATTTTAGAAATCGTATGGTTCACGAAATAAACGGTGTTAATCGAGAATTCTCGACTTGATTTATTAATTCATCAATTCTTAAAGACGATAGGGTATAATTTGTAACAAAATGAATTACCAAATTATAAGTGTTAGATTTTATAGTTTATTGTAGTAGTATCCGGACATCTTTAAATTTGGACGCCCTTTATTTTTGAGCTCTCTCAAAACATTGTATTTTATTTTAATTATTATTTTATGTAATTATGATAATTTCATACTGCTGATTTTGCTGATTATGTAAATTTTATGACATAATAAATTATATGTTAATCATTAATTGATTTCTATGAAACAATCTTCAAATCAAATTTCTCGTCACTAGTGAAATTCAGTATAATGACGAATTCGTTATAACGACATTTAGATCGGGAACAAACAGTGTCGTTGTATCAAGATCTGACTGTTATAACCTTTTGTTTGTTTCTTTCAACCTGAGATGAAATATTTCAATTATAAACAATGTATACTTTCACTTGCGACTGAGTGTATATAATTACATGGTACAATTATAGCTTTAAAGCCTTCATTAAACAACTTCGACAAACAATAAGGCAGAACGATTTAAGCTTTATTTTGGCATAATTAGGGGCTCTCAATCTACCATGTTTTGTGCAAAATTCGGCCCAATTCCCCATGACCAAAAAGTACCGGTATATTTTCCGCCTACCAAAATTCTCCCCCATTCCTTTATCCTGAAATTAAGAAATTCCCCCTACCAACGACCCCAGTCGCCCAAAGTAGAGAGAGAGCCCTGTAATGTCAATTATCTAGAAGGATATAGTGCGCCCAGGATAATGTGAAAGGCGGGAAAATTTGGTATATTCCACAAAAGTGGATTAATCTTATGATCAGTGATGTTTTTAGTACAATACTGACCTTATCTGTTTACTTTAGTAATTTATGGCCTTTATTATGTAAAAAATGCTAAAACCAGCCATTAAATTATTGAAAACTTTGCAGTTTTCTCTTCTAAATCACTTCAGTCATTCTTGTTGATCTCCTTAAGCACAAGTCCTAGCATTGCCCCAGCGCCTTCAAAAATGTCTGTGGAAGGGCGTGTTTACCATGTCATGTTTATTTCAGGCTTTGACAGCTGAGGTAGTGAAGACCATAAGAGATATTATATCAATGAATCCTTTATATAGGTAGGTGTTCTGTACAAATCTATTTTCAGGTTGCCAATTAATGCTATCATTTTCTCAAAATTGATCTTATAAATGAAGTCATTATATCCTGTAAATGACGTTATATTTTGATGTTGTTTATACTTATAAAGAAGCCTGTTTTTTCGTGTTTTAGTGTCATACGATAAAAAGAATCTTAACACTTGTTGTCAATTGATACAAACAGAATTAAGACATTTTAATTTCCTTTAAGAAAATTATAGGTTTATAATACTTATTATGAACCACAGTGTCGCCTCATATCGTAGTAATGACATGGCCTAAATGTATTGAACTCCATGAAACATTTCCTGGCAAATACGCGTTCGTTACGTAATTAGACGCATAGCAGCGAAAGGGTTAACTTGTTCAGGAAATATTATTATCCTCACCAGAGGCTCCCTTAATAAAAGTTACAGAACTTTTTAATAAAAGTTTATATTGTCGACTTGTGATAGATCCTCTATATATCACTTGTCTTGAATGAGTCTTGCTACTTACATTTGAGAATTTCTGTCAGCCTGCAACAGCCATTCAACAAATGTATTAAATCAGTGGTGGGCAGCTGAGTGAATCAGTGGTGGGCAGCTGAGTGAATCAGTGGTGGGCAGCTGAGTGAATCAGTGGTGGGCAGCTGAGTGAATCAGTGGTGGGCAGCTGAGTGAATCAGTGGTGGGCAGCTGAGTGAATCAGTGGTGGGCAGCTGAGTGAATCAGTGGTGAGCAGCTGAGTGAATCAGTGGTGGGCAACTGAGTGAATCAGTGGTGGGCAGCTGAGTGAATCAGTGGTGGGCAACTGAGTGAATCAGTGGTGGGCAGCTGAGTGAATCAGTGGTGGGCAGCTGAGTGAATCAGTGGTGAGCAGCTGAGTGAATCAGTGGTGGGCAGCTGAGTGAATCAGTGGTTGGCAGCTGAGTGGTTTTATGTTGTGAAAGCTGTAAGAGCAGATTTATATATTATGCAACTGTTCAATTCTCCGTGAACCTACATTGAAGAACCAACTTTTATGAAACCTTCCTTATGAAAAACATGTTGAAATCATTCATAAATGATATTTTCTATGATATTTACAGAGAAAATCTTGCACAGATCATCCAGGCAGGACAGCGTGTTCTTGATAACCCTGTTTATATCAGTGACCTTGGTATGTACGCTTATGACCTTGTTAATATTTTATAAGTGAATGATATATCGTAAGAGATCTTGCAAATATTGGCAATCCATTATACTTAGTGCATAATTACTTATTACCTGTATATACTCGCCCATAAGTCGGGTAAAATAAAGTTAAATAAAAGTCCAAAAAGTCATCTGGCTTTGACCGATGACAAAAAATCTTATAAGAAGTGCAAGTTATAACCTATTATGTCAATATCAAAGCATGTGTTACGATGAAATAAAGTGACTTTTTGAAATTTTCTGGGCACCTTTTACCTGACTAACGGGCGCAGATATATGGTATGAATGTACCACTTTTTCTCTAATAGAGTAAAATGTAACATATGAATTAAATTAGTTCACTTGTAAACCTCCAATAGGTTATTAAACAGATTTTTCTCCCTCCAAGTTAGGATATTATAGGCAAATCTGGCAGGGAAAATCAAATGACCATGCACTTCGACTGGCTCAGTTGAATGCAAACAATAAACCTCCAATAGCGATCATTGCTTGATAATTGGGTGGTGCAGTTGCTTGAGGTTGGTCTGTTGGTTGGTTAGGTCAGTCGGCTGGTCCATGCAAATCTGTCTGTGCTATTTCTCTGTTACCTATGGTTCGATTTCAACGAAACTTTAATTGCATAAATGATCAGTACCAAGTCTTGTTGTGCATATCGTCAGCACACGTTGGTCAGACCAGTTTTAAGGGAGTTATGGCCCTTCATTTTTTTATACTTATAAATTTTGTCTGGCTATTTGTCGGTTACCAACGGTCAGATTTCAACAAAACTTTGCATGACTGATCAGTACCAAGTCTAGTTGTGCATATCCTCAGCACATGTTGGTCGAACCAGTTTTAAGAGAGTTATGGCCCTTTGTCTTTTTACACTTTTAAATTTTGTCTGCCTAATTCTCTGTTACCGATGGTCAGATTTTAACGAAACTTTGCATGAATGATCAGTACCAAGTCTAGTTGGCAATGTGCATATCGTCGGCCCACATTGGTAGCACCAGTTTTAAGGGAGATATGGCCCTTTTGTTTTTTTACACTTATAAATTTTGTCCGTGCTATTTCTCTGTTACCAATGGATAGATTTCAACAAAACTTTGCATTAATGATCAGTACCAAGTCTAATAGCACATATCGTTAGCACACTTTGGTCAGACCAGTTTAAAGGGAGTTATGGCCTTTTTAGCTCACCTGTCACAAAGTGACAGAGTGAGCTTTTGTGATCACTCTTCGTCCGTCGTCTGTCGTCCGTCGTCCGTCGTCAGTCCGTCCGTCCGTCCGTCCGTCCGTCAACAATTTGCTTGTGTAGACACTAGAGGTCACACTTTTGACTTAATCTTTATGAAACTTGGTCACAATGATCATCTCAACAAAATCTAGGTCAAGTTCGATATTGGGTCATTCGGGGTCAAAAACTAGGTCACAAGGTCAAATCATAGAAAAACCTTGTGTAGACACTAGAGGTCACAATTTTGACTTAATCTTTATGACACTTGGTCACAATGATCATAACAACAAAATCTAGGTCAAGTTCGATATTGGGTCATCCGGGGTCAAAAACTAGGTCACAAGGTCAAATCATAGAAAAACCTTGTGTAGTCATTAATGGTCACAATTTTGAACTAATCTTTATGAAACTTGGTCACAATGATCATCACAACAAAATCAAGGTCAAGTTCGATATTGGGTCATCCGGGGTCAAAAACTAGGTCACAAGGTCAAATCATAGAAAAACCTTGTGTAGTCACTAGAGGTCACAATTTTAGCCTAATCCTTATGAAACTTGCTCAGAGTGATCATCTCAACAAAATCTAGGTCAAGTGCGATATTGCATCATATGGGGCCAAGAACTAGGTCACTAGGTCAAATCACAGGTCTTGCATGTACTGCTATAACAGGTGAGCGACCTAGGGCCCTTTGGGCCCTCTTGTTTTACACTTGTAAATTGTGTCTGCACTATTCCTCTGTTACTAATAGCCACATTTCAACAAAATTTTGCATGAATGATCAGTACCAAGTGTGGTTGTGCATATCATTGGCACAGGTTGGTTGGACCAGTTTTAAGGGAGTTATGGCCCTTGGTTTTTTTACACTTTTACACTTATAAGTTTTGCCTGCGCTTTTCCTTTGTAACCATTTGTTGGGTGTTCTAAAAAAGGTTTGAATTAGTTATCATTATGAAGTCTAGTTGTGCATATTTGAGTGACTGTGTCAGGCAGCATCTGGGGGTATTCATCACATTCAGTGATATTTCTTGTTAAATATTAATTCATTACTTTTTATAAATGAAAGTGCTTATTTGACTTTCATGAACACACATTTTTCATCAATTACAGGAGCAGCCTTGACATCTTCAGATTCAGCTGAACTTCAAAAAGTGATAGAGGAGACCAATGTAAGCTATAAATTCCTTCTTACTTTACTTTGATGTCTTATATTAATGCCCCCTATCTTTGATGAGGGGGTATATTGCATTGCACATGTCGGTCGGTCGGTCGCAGGCCCGCCCAACCGCCCACCTGATTACTGGCGGTTACTGTGACCTTTCCCATTTTTGACCATTGAGCTGCCATGGGGGCATACATGTTTTACAAACATCACTTGTTATATTTTTTTAGGCTTTAGTGCCATTTATTTGACAGGGTGAGCTTTATCTGTCTATCTGTCAACCATCTGTCTTACTGTCATCTATCGTAAATCCATCGGCCTTTCACAATTGCACTGCAAACACAATTTTGACCTTATCTTTATGTTTCTCTGTTACACTTGCCATCTCTGTAAAATTTAGGTCAATTTGATATTGGGTCATATCGAATAAAAAAAGGTTATTAGGTCATATCTTAGAATAACCTTGTCAATGTGTGTAATACCATGCTTTATGTATTGAATTTTCTTAAATCCTTGTCAGAATGTTGGTTTTGAAAACATTTACTTCAAGTTAGGTTAAAAAGTAGGTCTCAATGTCAACTCTTAGAAACAACCAGTGTATATAATAGGGGCTGCATTTTGCATTGGACATTAATGAATCTAGGTCAAGTTTGAATATTGTTCAACGAGATCAATTTAGTCAGGTGAGCAATATAGGGCTACTAGACCACAATGCCATGTAATTAATGTTGTAAAAAACTAAGCATGAGATATATTTATATTACCAGGTTCCTAAGAGACTGATGTTGGCGCTATCCTTGTTGAAAAAAGAGTATGAACTCAGTAAACTGCAACAAAAGATTGGTAGAGAGGTAAGTCAGGGATACTTCTGTCTCCTGGGGAGCGGTGCGTCGGGATCCAGAGGTCCCAGATTCAACCCCTGTCTAAACCACTGCTTAATTTCTCTGAGCAAAAATAACCCACATGCTCCACATGACCAAGGTGTGAATTGGTACCTGTGAAGGCTGTGTCGTAACATGTTTGATAGTCCTGGGCCCCACAGATCGATGTTGGCTGCACACCCATATTGACAAGGAGAAAAATAGTCTCCCCAGGGAGACTCGAACACGGTTTTCCATAGGTAGACCAATGACCAGGGAAGTTAAAATGTCAAAGAGTGGCTAAACAGCTGAACTGCTGAAAGAAGCCCTCGAAAATTAGTAACTTGACTTTTTTTTCTTAAAAATCTAAAAAATATACTTTTACAAGCCTAATTGTGTGGTACCAATCCTAGTTGTGTGGTACCAATCCTAGTTGTGTGGGACCAATCCTGGTTGTGTGGTACCAAGCCTAGTTGTGTGGTACCAAACCTAGTTGTGTGGTACCAAACCTAGTTGTGTGGTACCAAGCATAGTTGTGTGGTACCAAGCCTAGTTGTGTGGTACCAAGCATAGTTGTGTGGTACCAAGCCTAGTTGTGTGGTACCAAACCTAGTTGTGTGGTACCAAGCATAGTTGTGTGGTACCAAGCCTAGTTGTGTGGTACCAAACCTAGTTGTGTGGTACCAAGCATAGTTGTGTGGTACCAAGCCTAGTTGTGTGGCACCAAGCCTAGTTGTGTGGTACCAAGCCTAGTTGTGTGGTACCAAACCTAGTTGTGTGGTACCAAGCATAGTTGTGTGGTACCAAGCCTAGTTGTGTGGTACCAAACCTAGTTGTGTGGTACCAAGCATAGTTGTGTGGTACCAAGCCTAGTTGTGTGGCACCAAGCCTAGTTGTGTGGCACCAAGCCTAGTTGTGTGCTAGTTACGTGGTACCAAGCCTAGTTGTGTGGTACCAAGCATAGTTGTGTGGTACCAATCCTAGTTGTGTGGTACCAATCCTGGTTGTGTGATACCAAGCCTAGCTGTGTGGTACCAAGCCTAGTTGTGTGGTACCAAGCATAGTTGTGTGGTACCAATCCTAGTTGTGTGGTACCAATCCTGGTTGTGTGGTACCAATCCTGGTTGTGTGATACCAAGCCTAGTTGTGTGGTACCAAGCCTAGTTGTGTGGTACCAAGCCTAGTTGTGTGGTACCAAGCATAGTTGTGTGGTACCAATCCTAGTTGTGTGGTACCAATCCTAGTTGTGTGGTAACAATCCTAGTTGTGTGGGACCAATCCTGGTTGTGTGATACCAAGCCTAGTTGTGTGGTACCAATCCTAGTTGTGTGGTACCAAGCATAGTTGTGGGGTACCAAGCCTAGTTGTGTGGCACCAAGCCTAGTTGTGTGGTAACAAGCCTAGTTGTGTGCTAGTTATGTGGTACCAAGCCTAGTTGTGTGGTACCAAGCCTAGTTGTGTGCTAGTTACGTGGTACCAAGCCTAGTTGTGTGGTACCAAGCATAGTTGTGTGGTACCAATCCTAGTTGTGTGGTACCAATCCTGGTTGTGTGGTACCAAGCCTAGTTGTGTGGTACCAAGCATAGTTGTGTGGTACCAAGCCTAGTTGTGTGGTACCAAGCCTAGTTATGTGCTAGTTGTGTGGTACCAAGCCTAGTTGTGTGATACCAAGCCTAGTTGTGTGGTACCAATTCTAGTTGTGTGGTACTTAGCCTATTTGTGTGGTACCAAGCATAGTTGTGTGGTACCAAGCATAGTTGTGTGGTTTCAAGCATAGTTGTGTGGTACCAAGCCTAGCTGTGTGGTACCAAGCCTAGTTGTGTGCTAGTTATGTGGTACCAAGCATAGTTGTGTGGTACCAAGAATAGTTGTGTGGTACCAAGCATAGTTGTGTGGTACCAAGCATAGTTGTGTGCTAGTTGTGTTGTACCAAGCCTAGTTATGTGCTAGTTGCGTGGTACCAAGCCTAGTTGTGTGCTAGTTATGTGGTACCAAGCCTAGTTATGTGCTAGTTGTGTGGTACCAAGCATAGTTGTGTGGTACCAAGGCTAGTTATTTGCTAGTTGTGTAGTACCAAGCCTAGTTGTGTGCTAGTTATGTGGTACCAAGCATAGTTGTGTGCTACCAAGCATAGTTGTGTGCTACCAAGCATAATTGTGTGCTACCAAGCATAGTTGTGTGCTACCAAGCATAGTTGTGTTCTAGTTGTGTGGTACCAAGCATAGTTGTGTGGTACCAAGCATAATTGTGTGGTACCAAGCATAGTTGTGTGCTACCAAGCATAGTTGTGTGATACCAAGCATAGTTGTGTGCTACCAAGCATAGTTGTGTGGTACCAAGCAGAATTGTGTGGTACCCAGGCCTAGACACTAACTATTTTGGCCACTGGTCCGACAGGGCAAAAGCGCCCAATTTCTACATAGGACAGTTACTGGTCCTTAAGAATTTTCACTGGTCCTTCTGGATTTTCACTGGTCTCAGACCAGCGGACCAGTGTTAGTGTCGAGCCCTGGGTACCAAGCCTAGTTATGTAGTACTAAGCCTTGTTGTGTGGTACCAAGCCTTGTTGTGTGGTACCAAGCCTAGTTATGTGGTACTTAGCCTAGTTGTGTGGTACCAAGCCTAGTTATGTGGTACCAAGCCTAGTTATGTGGTACAAATCCTAGTTTTGTGGTACCAAGCCTAGTTATATGGCACCAAGCCTAGTTATGTGGTACCAATCCTAATTGTGCGATACCGAGCCTAGTTATGTGGTACCAAGCCTAGTTGTGTGGTACCAACCCTAGTTATGTGGCACCAAGCCTAGTTATGTGGCACCAAGCCTAGTTTTATGGTACCAATCCTAATTGTGCGATACCGAGCCTAGTTATGTGGTACCAAGCCTAGTTGTGTGGTACCAACCCTAGTTATGTGGCACCAAGCATAGTTGTGTGGTACCAAGCCTAGTTGTGTGGTACCAAGCCTAGTTGTGTTCTAGTTGTGCGATGCCAAGCCTAGTTTTGTGGTAGCAAGCCTAGTTATGCACATTGTCTGGAATTTAAAGTTGGATGATTTTTGCGGAGTAATGGCCCTTTGTGGGAGACAAGTTTTTGTGTCAAAAACCCTTCTAGTTTATTTTTGCCAAATATTTGATAGGTTGAGGAGAAAGTGAAGAAACAGCATAGAGAGTATATACTGAGAGAACAGTTAAAGATTATCAAAAAAGAATTGGGTATAGAAAAGGACGACAAAGATGCTATTGCTGAGAAATTTAGAGCCAGACTAGAGGTTTGTATGATTCAATTGTTTTTACATGTCTAGGGCTATATTGGAGTTTTTCTTTCTGTCTTTCCGTCCATCCATACGCACCTAGTAATACTTGGATGGCTACTTTTTATGGACAAACCAGTTGAAAATAGCTTAAATGCATTTAAAGTAGACTTCTTTTCTATAGGTACAATTAGACACATAAATGTCTTCATTCCGGAAAGTAGCCACATAAATACTGTCTAGATAGAATGTCTGTTTATCATTAAAGGCTAGTCGATCAGGCTAGATGTTTGTAAAATCAAAATATTTTACATATTTGGGGCTGTATTGGCAATTATACTTACAGTGTGAAGGGCCCTCTGTAAACACAATTTGTCCTAACTATTTCTCAGGAACCTGTTGTTTAAATTTCAATGTTCGATTATTTTAAGATTCAAAATAATGTACAGTCAACCCTCTTTATCTTGAATTTCATGGGACCGTGGAAATTACTTCGACATAACGAAAATTTGAGATAGAATTTTCGGCATCAAAGTTGCAAGTTTTCTAGTTTCTCTCATTTTACGCTGCCATATTGTTACGGTTTTAAGAACGACATATTCGTGAAAATTGCTTGTTTTGATATTTATGTACATGCATTCCTCTTCGATGAAATGCATTTTATTCATTTTCGTTTGTGTACGTTGTGTTGTTTGCATTAAAATATGATGATATGTACTCATCAGTAAGTGTAGTGTATCACATGCTAATGTACGTGTACAAACGAGGAAGTAATGCAAAACTTAAAATGCCAACACCCTCGATCTTACTTGTAAATTAAGCTGTAGGCCTACATCATAAATACGTGAGAAATAAAGATAAACAGTAGTAAAAGTTTCTTTTTTTATTCAAGATCGTGTTCATGTATATAAAGTCAAAGATAATTTATTAAATTATTATTTTTACAAACAATTGTTCGAGATGACATGTTTATTGATGTTTGGACGTTTCTCGAATCTTTATGACATGTTTGCGCAAATTGTTGCAAAAAAATATTTGTTCAACAATGGAAAGCGCAAAAATTACAGGTAAATCGGAGATTTCAGACTGGCGAGGTGTGAAAAACATTTGACGCTAGTCGAATATTATCAGACTTCGACCCGACTTCGAGATAAATAATAGATTTAAAGTGCGAATAAGTTAATCGGGACCAAAAAATCATTTGACATAACGAAAAGTTTGAGTCGAATTTGAGCCGAAACTCAAGATTTCATATAGACAAAGAAGGAGAAAATCCGGACTTGAAAGAAACTTCGATATAAGTGAGTTCGAGAAAACGAGAGTTGACTGTATAGCTAACTTTTCTTTGAAGAATAATATGAAGAGCATGATATGTTTGTGTTTGTAGAATTTGACAGTTCCAGAGCATGTGATGACTGTGATCAATGAAGAATTAAACAAACTAGCTACTTTAGACAACCATTCATCAGAATTCAAGTAAGTTGTACACCGGTTACTTACCGAATAACTAAAAATCGTATCTTTATATACAGTATATAATGATAATAATAATGCTTCGTTGTGTTATAAAATATTGGCACTCTTTTGAATATGGTTCTTCTACTTCAATATGCACAGGTGAGAGATACAGAGCCATCTTAGCCCTTTTGTTTATTGGTCAATTTTCCTTTGAGTTACTGCCCTTGGTTTATTGACTAATTTCGTCCACTAAATATTGGGTAGAATTTGAAGAAAATTAAAATAAATATGAACAACCATACTGTGATGATGCCTGTCAAGTTATTTTCAATTGTCAATTTTCTGTTGAGTTATTGCCCTTGATTTACTGACAATTTTTATCTGATGAAAGCTTACATTCCAAACTGTGCAATGAAATACTGATAACCTGTAGGCGGGGATATCAATTCAACGAATTTGCTTGTTTATACTTTTTATGCCCCCCTATCGATAGATGGGGAGGCATATAGTGATTCACCTGTCTGTCCGTTCGTCCGTTCGTCCGTTCGTCCGTCCGTCCTGGTTAACCCAAATTGACCGTTTCTTCTAGCATTAATATGGCTTGCTACAAAGCATTCATACCTGCATGGATGTTGTGTATGAACACTCTCCACACGCCAGTATCACCTAACCCCATTTTGACCTTCACCTTGACCTAATTTTGGACTTAGACTTATTTATGGACAAGGCTTCCACAGGGGGCATAAGCGTTTATTGAACGCAGTCTTGTTTTGGTCAAAAATCTTGTCTGATACTGTACAGATTTAAAATACATAACCTGTGATACTATTTATAGTTAATTAAGACACAAAATATTATTTAAGGTAAATCAGGAGCAATAAATTCTCGAACATAATTTTGGTAAAAACATTTGAGAGTAGAATCAAATTCTGCGAGTATGTAGTCTACTGCAAACTAACATTTTGTCAAGGTTGGCCTAATAAACTGTGCAAGTATGTAGTCTACTGCAAACTAACATTTTGTCAAGGTTGGCCTAATAAACTGTGCAAGTATGTAGTCTACTGCAAACTAACATTTTGTCAAGGTTGGCCTGATAAACTGTGGGAGTATGTAGTCTACTGCAAACTAACATTTTGTCAAGGTTGGCCTGATAAACTGTGCGAGTATGTAGTCTACTGCAAACTAACATTTTGTCAAGGTTGGCCTGATAAACTGTGCGAGTATGTAGTCTACTGCAAACTAACATTCTGCCAAGGTTGGCCTGATAAACTGTGCGAGTATGTAGTCTACTGCAAACTAACATTTTGTCAAGGTTGGCCTGATAAACTGTGGGAGTATGTAGTCTACTGCAAACTAACATTTTGTCAAGGTTGGCCTGATAAACTGTGCGAGTATGTAGTCTACTGCAAACTAACATTTTGTCAAGGTTGGCCTGATAAACTGTGCGAGTATGTAGTCTACTGCAAACTAACATTTTGTCAAGGTTGGCCTAATAAACTGTGCAAGTATGTAGTCTACTGCAAACTAACATTTTGTCAAGGTTGGCCTGATAAACTGTGCGAGTATGTAGTCTACTGCAGACTAACATTTTGTCAAGGTTGGCCTGATAAACTGCTTGCCAGTATGTAGTCTACTGCATACTAACATTTTGTCAAGGTTGGCCTGATAAACTGCTTAAGAGACATAACCAAAATGTGTACAATAAATATTGTTTTACAATGTAGCGTGACCCGAAACTATTTAGACTGGCTGACAAACTTACCATGGGGTACATACAGTGAGGAGAATCTAGAGATAAAGCAAGCCAAGGAAATACTTGAGGAAGATCATTATGGTATGGAGGATGTGAAAAACAGAATTCTGGTAAATATAGTTTTATTATGCCTGGTATCTACTGATGGGGGAGGCATATAGTGTTACTACTGTCTGTCCGTCCCATTGAAAATATTATTATTATTATTATACTATATTTATATAGCCTTTTTTCATGTATATACACATTCAAAAGTGCTTTACAATCTCAATTTAGACATGGTTAAAACATATACATAAATTGTACAACTATGAACACATTTATAAATTAACACATCCACCATTCATATATGCAAATAGGTAAAACACACTATATAGAATGTCCACTTCATCTAAGACTTTCAACAGTCATTTTTTACCAAAATGAAATTTTACAATAAACTGCAAAGTTTTAGAAAGCTTTGTATAGTAAAGAATCTTTGATAGATGATTTTGAACTAGAAAATGAACGAGATGGATTTGATGTAAAAAATTGAGTTCAGAAGAAGAAGTTATAATACTTATGTTACTATATATAGTAACAAATTTGCATTGAAAAAAATGTATTATGCGCCCTTTTAAAGTATTATCAGCTTTTGGCCCGCATCGCGCAGGGCTATTATCAGTGATAATAGCCCTTGGAATACGTACCCGCGCAACGTTACGTCATTTGCGTCTCAAAAGTGACCAGCGCCGAGCGTAACGTAGGCCTTCTTGAATCACTTGCAAACCAGATTGATAGATTTGGACATGCTGGATAGCACATTTCAAAAGTTTATCAATCCTTGATCAGATGGATCTAAACCTAAACACTTATTTTCTAAAATTTAGACATTAAATCTGTGTTTACTAGATCTAGACAGATCTACGCGAATAGATCCAAGTTTGACAATTTTTAAAACGATGATGGGTTTGTCGATCAATTACGGAACATGTTATGTCTTCTTAAATGAGTAGTTTTATTGAAAACAACAACATAAATATTATACATAACAATGAATGGCTGAGCAGTGCCATTGAGTGATAATCGCCCCGATAGATTATAATTGCCCTCGGGCTAGCGCCCTCTGGCAATTATCAACCTACCAGGGCGATTGTCACTCAATGACACTGCTCAGCCATGTATTATTCTATAAATATAAGCAGTCTAGAAATCAAGTGGTTGAAAAATTATATCCATAATAGCAAAAGTAAATGTTACAACCTTGTTAATTCTGTCTTTGACATGGATAAACTTTATAACTGTGGCAAATCATACTGTGACATCATAATTGCAAAAATAAAGAACCCCTTCTGGATAGATGTGTTAAAATCCTATATTTGCTTTCTAGATAAATTGTTTATAAGTTTGACAACACAGTACTTAATATGCCACTTTTCTATAACAAAAATCTTGTTATAAGTCAACAACATAGTTACATATTTACCCTCCTTCTACAAAAAAAGAATAAGATTAATAAAGGTGTACTTGATGATCAGGGAATGTTTGTTGATATAAAATATCTAGAGGAAATAACAGGGGGAAATTGAATTTTCTACTATACTATGGGCTTAGAAATGCTGTCAATAAATATATAAAGCAAAAAAAATACCATTAGAAAAAAATTAAATGTTCCTAAATCCCAACATGAATTGCTATATACATCTGATTCTAACAAAGAAGGATGCAAATAAATTTATATATAAAACACTGATAAAAATGACAAAATACCAACAAGCAAATTCAAGTGGGAGTTGTTAAGTAACAACAATATAGACTGGGACTTCATATACAGCTACATATTTAAATATACTAGAAACACACATATATACAATGGTTAAAAACAAGAATTGTACATAGAATTCTAGCTACCAATACGCTACTTTATACAATGAAAATTAAATCAAATAACTTATGTACATTTTGAACAAGACATGAAGAAACAATATCCCATCTATTCTGGGAATGTTGCAAAGTAAGACCAATCATACACTTTTTGAGTAATGGAATAATACATCTGGAACCCAATTTTAAAACAAATAGGATAATTCTTGTATTAGGATCTGGAAACTATTGATATTGTTCTTTTAGAATATAAAAAATATATATACCTAAAAGGAAAGAAATCTCACCTAGTACTGAAAGTTTAAAAAACAGTTTAAAACTTGCATGGGAGATATTAAACATCAGACATAACAGATATAGAATATAAGAGATGGTCCATTGTACGACATTTTTGATGAGCCCGCTTGCAGTGAGCAAGACTTAGTCGCCACTTTTGGTGTACGTGTGTGCGTGCATAAGTGCGTGTGTCTGTCAGATTTTGTCCCAAACATTTCTTTGTCATGCTTTGTTCAATCTTGCTTATATTTGGCATGAATGTTAACCTCCATGAGGCGGATTTTCATGCCCAACCCCCAGGTTCCTATCTCGAAGGTCAAGGTCACAGTTGGGTGGGTCAAAGGTCAAATTGAGCTTGTCCCGACCATAACCTTTTCATGCATCGACAAATCTTTCTCATATTTGGCATGAATGTTAACCTCAATGAGGAAGAGTGTCATTCCCAACCCCCAGGTTCCTATCACAAAGGTCAAGGTCACAGTTGGAGATCAAAGGTCAAATTGAAGCTTGTCCGGACCATAACTTTGTCATGCATTGACCAATCTTTCTCAAAATTGACATGAATGTTAACCTCCATGAGATGGAGTGTCATGCACAACTCTCAGGTTCCTATCTTAAAGGTCAAGGTCACAGTTGGAGGTTAAAGGTCAAATTGAAGCTTGTCTGGACCATGTCTTTGTCATGCATTGACCAATCTGTCTCATATTTGGCATGAATGTTAACCTCCATGAGGCCGAGTGTCATGCCCAACCCCTAGTTCCTCTCTCAAAGGTCAAGGTCACAGTTGGAGGTCAAAGGTCAAATTGAAGCTTGTCTGGACCATGCCTTTGTCATGCATTAACCAATCTGTCTCATATTTGGCATGAATGTTAACCTCAATGAGGCGGAGCGTCATGCCCAACCCCTGGTTCATCTCTCAAAGGTCACAGTTGGAGGTCAAAGGTCTCCTGACCATAACTTTGTCATACATTGACCAATCTTTCTCATAGTTGGCATGAATGTTAATCTCCACAGGGCAGAGTGTCATGCCCAACCCCCAGGTTCCTATCTCCAAGGTCAAGTTGAAATTTGTCCAGACCATTACTTTGTCATATATTGTCCAATCTTGCTTATAATCCACACAAATGTTAACCTCTATTAATCATGAGTGTCATGAGCAACCCCAGGTTCTTCTCTGAAAGGTCAAGGTCACAGTTGGAGGTCAAAGGTCAAATTGAAGTTTGTATGGATAATTTCTTCTTTATGCATGGTGGGATTAGATGTAACTTGGCACATTTAAGTTGGTGCTTTTTTTAACGTGCGCTGAGGCTCGACACAATTTGCCCAAGGGCATGAATTTCTAGTTGTTTATAAACCTTACATTGAATTATAGGTACACTCAAGTAAATACCATCGAAATATGTGAAATTGTACTAATGTAATTTTTATTAATTGCTTATTTTTGTAAATTGAATAGTAGGTAGTTATAAACACTGTTAGTGTAGTCTTTGGAAAACCATTGAGCTTGTTTATATTGTTAACATGAAAATGAGTTGTACCAAATAAAATATATCAAACAAAACCTAAAAAAAAAAGATTTTCAATGTGTTTCAAAGCATTGCTATCAAACTTGGAATATTTGTTTTCCACCATAAACACCTTACGCTGTCAATGCCATGTAACACTATCCAACATTAACAGAATTAGGGCCCTTATTGACGTAGCTAGTTATTATGAGCAAGGCCTCCTCTGGGGCATAAACATTTTTTGTTCCTTACTGTACTTAACTAGCCACAGCTATATTACAGTAGTTAGTGCAATTGATTTGTAGCTTGGGGATATTGGTATGATACTGTACATGGTCATGACAGGTCATATATTCTTCCATGAAAATTTGTTAACGATGATGATTTTCCTCCACATGTGAAGAAATTGCTTGTTTGTTGTGGAAGGGTAACTTAGTACTGGTTAGGATGCAGTCCAGGAAAACTGGTTTGGTGAAACCGGAATAAATGTGAATAATTAATGACCAATTTAAACTCCTTTCCCTACTCCATATAAGTGCTCCTCCATATGCAAGTTGACCTTATGACAGATGTAAATCAAGAAGTCAGTTGACTTATGAAAGGGTCTAATTTTGTTTGTAAAAGCATTGAAAATACAGCACATGTTTTGCAAAATTCAATATTATCTACCTAATATGTCATACTCAAATATATCAACCTAATGTCAATAATCATTGCAAATAAATATAATTATGTTCAAAACATTTTTATTATTTACAGGAATTTATTGCTGTGAGTCAGATGAAGGGAAGTACTCAGGGAAAGATATTATGCTTCCATGGACCTCCAGGTGTGGGAAAAACAAGTATTGCAAAATCTATCGCTCGAGCTTTGAATCGTAAGGTATGCTGTTTTGTTTCATTAAACAATTTGAGTCCAGTCATTACGGTGGCATGGTGGTCAAATGGGCATCGCTCTTGAATACGGTTCACTTGCTCGTTTCTTTAAATGCTTTCCCACTTTACTAGACATAAACTGGTTGGTAAACAAGAGGAAGTCTAGCATGTATGAATGCTAAATGGAGTGTATTGGTCCTGTAACAAATTTGAGTGGTAAGTGCGTTGGATTTGTAATCCGAAAATCCAGGTTTTATTCCTGTTTGCACCAGGTCATACCCATTCATGAGAATTTGACAAAAGTGTTGATTTCCACCATGTTTGGGAAATTGAATCTCCAACTTTATAAAACTGATAAAATGGTAGAGAAATGGTGTTAAACCGAAATAAACAGACTGAACATTGGAAAATCTGTTAATCCAGTTGTATTGTATGATTTCAGTATTTCCGGTTCAGTGTGGGAGGAATGACGGATGTGGCAGAGATTAAGGGTCACAGACGTACGTATGTTGGTGCTATGCCAGGCAAGATGATACAGTGTTTGAAGAAGACACAAACTGAAAATCCACTTGTTCTGATTGATGAGGTAAAAGTTTTTACTGAAAAATTTGTGAGAAATGGGTTCATAGGGTGCTGAGAAAAAATTGGCTTAGCTGCTGATAAATATCCTATATGTTGTGGAAACTTTTATTCTTCATTTCCACTGGCAAATGCTTTGTAGAAATATGTGAAGAAATAAAACTATTTTCGTTTTCGAAGGGGGGTAAATGTTTACTGAGTTTTTCTTCGATTTGATGCTTTTACAAACTGAAGTCAAAGTCACATGGTATTGGCTACATTTTACTATCATCTGGTCTCATGGGCTATATACTGTTCAATGAAAAAAAACTACGTTTTATTGATAATTTGTTTATTTTAAGGTCGATAAAATAGGGAAAGGTTATCAAGGGGACCCAGCATCTGCATTGTTGGAGTTACTTGATCCAGAACAAAACGCTAACTTCTTAGACCATTACTTGGATGTGAATGTTGATTTATCAAAGGTAAGTCTGTGAATAAGTGGATAAAATACCTGGGTGGTGATGAAATACCTGGGTGGTGATGAAATACCTGGGTGGTGATGAAATACCTGGGTGGTGATGAAATACCTCACTGTGGATTGTTGGTTTAAAGTTAAGTACTTTAAAATCATTATTTTTCGAGGGAGTTGAATTTTCATTGATTTCGTTGTTGAACTCAACCTAGAAATCTGATCCATCGATTAATCAACCTCTCAAATATCGAACATGGGTTATCCTTTCATGTTTTGTAATCCACAAATTTACGACCCAAGGAAAATGCTTTTTTATCAAAATCCACGAAAATTTAATCCCCACGAAAATATGTGATTTTACAGCATCCCATGAACACACTAGATTAGGCATTGAATCCTTGGTAAAGGGTGCCAGACAGACATCAGTTGATGATCAAATGATGTCTGACTGTCATTGGGCAGACTTTGCCCGGTCATGGTCACCGAAAAATCTCTTTGTCACTAACTTAAAGCCATGCCTTCATTTTGTCTGACTATGCCCCAGTGTCTGATTAACCAAAAAGACTGTGATTGCATTAGATAAGTGACCCAGGTATTAGCTGAGTACTTCCAGGTACAAGTGTATCAGTAGTTGCAGGTTTCTGTCACATAGCATAGCTTTCAAATATGCTAACACATACATAAAAAAATTGTATTTTTAAAAAAGAAGTGTTACTGTAGCTTTGCTTGTTTGTTTGGGATTGACTGGGAAGTCATAGATGTGTGGATGTAGCCGTCATCATGGTGTTAATATTTCATTGTAGGTTTTATTTATCTGCACAGCCAATATAACTGATACTATACCTGAAGCATTGAAAGATAGAATGGAGATGATAGAAGTATCTGGATATGTGGCCGAGGAAAAACTGGCCATTGCTGAGGTGAGTCATACTGTGAGATATGTGGCCGAGGAAAAACTGGCCATTGCTGAGGTAAGTCATACTGTGAGATATGTGGCCGAGGAAAAACTGGCCATTGCTGAGGTGAGTCATACTGTGAGATATGTGGCCGAGGAAAAACTGGCCATTGCTGAGGTAAGTCATACTGTGAGATATGTGGCCGAGGAAAAACTGGCCATTGCTGAGGTAAGTCATACTGTGAGATATGTGGCCGAGGAAAAACTGGCCATTGCTGAGGTGAGTCATACTGTGAGATATGTGGCCGAGGAAAAACTGGCCATTGCTGAGGTAAGTCATACTGTGAGATATGTGGCCAAGGAAAAACTGGCCATTGCTGAGGTAAGTCATACTGTGAGATATGTGGCCAAGGGAAAACTGGCCATTGCTGAGGTAAGTCATACTGTGAGATATGTGGCCAAGGAAAAACTGGCCATTGCTGAGGTGAGTCATACTGTGAGATATGTGGCCGAGGAAAAACTGGCCATTGCTGAGGTAAGTCATACTGTGAGATATGTGGCCAAGGAAAAACTGGCCATTGCTGAGGTAAGTCATACTGTGAGATATGTGGCCAAGGGAAAACTGGCCATTGCTGAGGTAAGTCATACTGTGAGATATGTGGCCAAGGAAAAACTGGCCATTGCTGAGGTAAGTCATACTGTGAGCTATGTGGCCGAGGAAAAACTGGCCATTGCTGAGGTGAGTCATACTGTGAGATATGTGGCCGAGGAAAAACTGGCCATTGCTGAGGTGAGTCATACTGTGAGATATGTGGCCGGGGAAAAACTGGCCATTGCTGAGGTAAGTCATACTGTGAGATATGTGGCCGAGGAAAAACTGGCCATTGCTGAGGTGAGTCATACTGTGAGATATGTGGCCAAGGAAAAACTGGCCATTGCTGAAGTAAGTCATACTGTGAGATATGTGGCCGAGGAAAAACTGGCCATTGCTGAGGTGAGTCATACTGTGAGATATGTGGCCGAGGAAAAACTGGCCATTGCTGAGGTAAGTCATACTGTGAGATATGTGGCCGAGGAAAAACTGGCCATTGCTGAGGTGAGTCATACTGTGAGATATGTGGCCAAGGAAAAACTGGCCATTGCTGAGGTGAGTCATACTGTGAGATATTGGCTATCAACAATTTTGAAAACAAGTTATTTTCCGGATAGGACATTTTGCGTTTGTAGGCCCCCGCCCTGTAATCAGGCACTATTGCTATGAGATGAATAGGGAAGTATTCAGCTAGCAGTTGGGTAATGACTGGACAGGCATCATTATCTGTATTTATTTTCAAATGGTGACTTTAGAAATGTTTATCTGTGAGTGAATTCACTCAGTGCTTCATGTTACATACAGATGTTTAGAGAGGTCAGTCTCAGAATGAGGCCTTGTCAATGGCAAATGTTTAAACTGTGTTAAGAGAGTAATATAAATAATTTCCAATCAATAAAACCAAACAAACAAAACTGGTTAAAATTGGCATACAGCGTGATCCATCCAATAATTCCACACATAAGTAAATGCTTATAACTTGAACATCTTTAAAGCTTTTATGTTAAAGAAAACATGTAATTGCAGAGTTTATGTGTAAATTTTGTTCTGATCTAAAAACGAATGTTCAACGATAGAATCCTTATTTAAGACAGGGGCTCAATGTGACCACCCATTTTTAGCTCAACTTTTTGAAGAAAAAAAGTCAAGCTATTGTGGTGACAGGATCGTGTGCGTGTGGCATGCGTGTGCGTGGGTTAAGTTTATTGTCAGAGTCTTCTTCAGAGTTTTCTCTGTTAATTACTTAAAGGCTATCAAGGTATCAACTTGAAACTTAACTTAGTTATTCACCATCACAAGGGGAGTCCATACTGACAAGGCTGATAACTATGTGACCAATATTTATGGAGTTATCTGCCCTAGTTTCTACTTAACACATAGAAATAGTGGCAAAAGGTTACTATCAAGTACAAGAAAGTCGAGCGTCCAGCACGCGTAGGCAGTGCTCTTGTTTAGCTCACCTGTCACTATGTGACAGGGTGAGCTTTTGTGATCACTCTTCGTCTGTCGTTGGTCAGTCTGTCCTTTCATAATTGCTTGTTAACACACTAGAGGCAACAGTTATGGCCAAATCTTCATGAAACTTGGTCAGAATGTTTGGCTCTATGGAATCCAGACCAAGATTGAAACTGTGTCATGTGGGGTCAAAAACTAGGTCACAAGATCAAATCTTAGAAAAAGCTTGTGAACACATCAGAGGACACAATTATGAACCAATCTACATGAAACTTTGTCACAATGTTTGTCTCTATAAATCTAGGTCAAGTGCAAAACTGGGTCATGTGGGGTCAAAAACTAGGTCACAAGGTCAGATCTTAGAAAAAGCTTGTGAACATATTAATGGACACAATTATAAACCAATCTTCATAAAACTTGGTCAAAATGTTGTCTCTATGACATCTAGGTCAAGTTTGAAACTGGATCATGTGGTGTCAAAAACTAGGTCACTTGGTCAAATCATAGAAAAAGCTTGTGAACACATGAGGGTCACAATTATGAACCAATCTTCATGAAACTTTGTCTCTATGAAATTTAGGTCAAGTTCAAAACGGGGTCATGTGGAGACAAAAACTAGGTCAAATCTTAGAAAAAGCTTGTGAACGCATTAGAGGACACAATTACGGCCCAATCTTCTTGAAACTTGGTCAGAATGTTTGTCTATGAAATCTAGGTCAAGTTTAAAACTGGGTCATATGGGGTCAACAACTGGGTCACTAGGTTGAATCTTAGAAAAAGCTTGTGATATATTAGAGGACACAATTATGACCCAATCTTCATGAAACATGGTCAGAATCTTTGTCTTTATGCTATCTAGGTCAAGTTTGAAACTGGGTCGAATGGGGTCAAAAACTAGGTCACTAAGTCAAATATTGCAAAATTCTAGAAAAGGCTTGCAATAGTGGCTGAATTTTCCAAATCTTATTCATAGAACATAAATGATTGCAAGTACTTAGGTCATCATGAGGGCTTTAATGGTCTACTACAACAGGTGAGCGACCCAGGGCCTTTTGGGCCCTCTTGTCTAAAACTAGTTTCAAACGTCATTTTACATTTTTTGCATGACGTTGTTGTATGCAGCTTAGAAATCCAGTTCCTTTTCCCAACTAATCAAATGTTTAATTTCATTGGACTTATCAAACAATATTCGTTCTCGAAGGCACAGGTGTATTTGGACACACTTTGCGAGTTTTCTTTTCACTAAATTTGCAAATTTTCCCAATTCATAATAAAGTTTTATGATTTCTGAGTTTCAGACATCTTGGAAGTACTGAAATTATATGATGTCACCGATGACGTCATGACGTAATTCTTACGGCACAATGTCAAATACTTATTTATTTCAGCAAAAATTTGTATTTATTACCTTTCCATCAATACCAAATTAATACTTGTATGTAAAGAAATAGTGAAGTTATAGGCATTTACTAATGTGTTGAATTAATGGATCACCCTGTATAACAGAAATAAAACAAAATTAACCCAAAGTATCGAATGACTATTTTTCTCAGTGGCAGTTTCTTCATTAGATATGATAGTTTGTGTAGTTATTTGCACGAGTTTGACTCCCTCTTTCTTATTTGCCAGAAATATTTGGTACCACTGGCACAGAACAATTCTGGTCTAAATGCTGAACAGTTGAAGATTGAATCTGTCGTGATAGAAGAATTAGTGAAAAGTTACTGTAGGGAAAGTGGAGTGAGAAATCTACAGAAACATGTGGAGAAGGTAAGTCACCATGGTTACAGCCCTAGAATTTTTCACCTCAATTCCAGAATGTTCTAACTCATTTTTAGCTCACCTGAGCACAAAGTGCGTGCTCAAGGTGAGCTATTATGATCACCCTATGTCCGTTGTGCGACGTCCGTTGTCCGTCATCTACAATTAGACTGTTAACACTCTAGAAGTCACAGTTTTCACTTAATCTTTATAAAACTTGGTCACAATGTTTGTCTCTGTCAAATCTACATCAAATATTAAGGTCATATAATAAATACTGAATCTGCAAGTCATCAGGTGAGCGTTCTTGTTTAAAAAAATGAGTTTTTTGTATCGTTGGAAAGCGCTTTTCAAGATCTATATATTGAAAAGACTTAGAACATTGTAACATTGTGACATTAAAAATAAACAATAAATTTACTGTGCAATTGTGTTCTCTCTCTAGTTACTGAGATAGAGACGTCAAAATATTTAAAAGTCGATTTTCTCTAAATGCACTTTTGTAGACTTAGAAAATTCTGGAATTGAGGTGACGAATTCTCTGGAATAATTCACACATTTACTGTTCATTATCTAACATATCTTTGTAGACTGTCATTGGGTGATTCTGCTTTGATTCTATGGTTGAGCACATTATGTTCTTCAGTGACATTGACTCCAGTCAGGTACTCCACATGTGGAGAGGGTTATATGTTGCTTATGAAATACCCTGTCAGTTCTGGTTAATAGTTAATTCATGAAATACTTGTTAAGTCTACAGACTGCTATAAAAGAAGAGACCTTGTGGGGGATGAAGTGGGATGGCCTGGTTTATCCCGGGGGAAGTTTTGGGCAGGTATAAAACAGATCTTTAACCGGTATATATGTTTGCTAAATAGAGTAAGAACCTTTGTTTACTGTCAAAATAGTAAAACTCACATGACAGAGGTTTAAAATCTCTTTTAGGGATTGGTGTAGATTAATTGATGCTTATAGAGAATTATCATTTCATGTTATGAATGTAACTGTTGCAGATATTTCGTAAAGGGGCATTCAAACTTGTATCGGATGAAAATTTGAAAAACATAGACGTAGGAATGGATAGTTTGAAAGATTTTGTTGGACAACCACAGTTTACAAAAGAAAGGATGTATGAAGTTACTCCACCTGGTGTTGTCACGGGTCTGGCATGGACTTCTATGGGTATTATGTCATTACAATTGCTTTGTTTGAAATAGGCCTTTATTTCATAAAATAATCTTTTTCTTATGTTCAACAACTTGGTATAGACCACCAAGACTGTTCCATACAGCTTCTTATACTTTCTTATACAACCTCTCCAGAGCAACTCTCTTTGGAAGATTAAAACAATGGTTGTTGTGAAGAGTTCTGCTAAATAACTGAAGTTGAATAAGGAATGATGAAACTTGCTGTGTAGGTACCTTGTGTGAAGACTACACAGTCATATGATTGAAAGTGGAGTCATTGGAGGTCAAGGTCACTCAGCAGGAACTAAACATTGAAGAAAAGAAACGGTTCTGCTCAATAGCCCTTTCCCGAAACTAGGTTACCTCCCTTGGTAAATCCTCGATAACGTCCCCTGCTTTCAATAATTCCACTTCCGGGGTGTCCTGATAAGATCGGTATATAGTAACATAGAACAAATTGCCGTTATTTTAAGTATTTAGCTTACAAAAGTGTTCATTTTTGTTATGTTTTTGGTATTTAACTGTTAGAAAAATTAATTTTGTATCCCATACTGCTGTATTACATTAGAATAATGCGAAATTAATTAAATCTATACGGAACAAAGTATAGAATCTGCGGCGGTAAACAAAAAAATATTTTTGAAATTAAAGAAAACAAACGAAAAATATTGTTTATTCGCTTATCGCGATAATAATCTTGGAAAGTATCTGGTAAAATTAAGCAAAATGTTTATGTTTCGTGTGCTCCATAGTTTTTTTGAATTAAACGTGAAGTAATTAAATTATTCAATGTCAATCTCTCTAGCGTACTTCTACTTTGATATATGTTAAGTTTTATATTATGATATTTGTGAAATTGTTCAATATACATTGTCAATGTGGTTGTAAGATGTTGGCATATTCGTATAATATACCCGCGAATTTGTAAACACAATAGTGTGATAGGGTGTTGGCATAGTACCCCCAATCCAGCGAATGGGTCACACAATGCATGTATTAAATTATGCGCGGATGCCCCCCCCCCTCCCTTCCCCCAGAGAAAATGTGCTGCGGCTGCGCATGTTTAAAGTTAAATTAATTTCACTGAACAAAAAAATCAACTGTCAATACTTAATTACAAACGGGAAGTACAAAACATGAAATTAAACGAACGCAACGTACCAGAAACTATACATGTATACAAGTGTCTGCACGGACGTATATATTCATCCAAAGAATACTTGGATTTTATAAGATCTTTGCTCCCTCATTTTAAATTACAGTCATTGGGATAAGAGCTGTTTTATTACCCTAATATTAATCTCCCGCTGATATTATACAGATCTTTTATCAGAAGGGATGCATCTATATGTCTAATTAAATAGTCACCGCAGTGACATATGTTGCATTATACAATGTGTCAGACACGTAGCTGACCAATTACATAGCAGGGGGTCTTTTCCACTGATTACTAATTTAGATTATAAGTTTTATGACACTTAATTGGTTTTGAAAATATGTTTTAATATGGGTATTTATAGGGGCACTTTAAACGAATACCGGACTGTCATTTAATTTTCGCTTTATACATGAGTTAGGCATTTAATATTTTCAGAACGCAAACACCAGTGCGTTCATTTTCGCTACAAATTTCCCTCATTATAGCCTTTTTATTAAAATACTTATTGTTTAAATCTAACATAATTAGTGTAATATTAATTTTTGTATTTAATACCACGAACACTATAATTGTGAATAAGCATGCAATGATATGTCTGCGTGTTGGTGGATTTATTTAGCACTGATAAGTGCAAGTTTATGTCTACGTGTGTTATGGATGATTGTCAAAATAATTTATTTGGTGAGTATCTTCATAAAAATATTGTAGATTAATTCGTATTTTATAATGTTACCGAAAATAATTTTTGAACGAATATTTAATAATATTGCTGTATAATCATAATTATTATTGAATAGTCTTCTCAACTTATAAATATTGAAAGCACTCGTAAATAAGATATTTTACTGAGAAATATATTTAAATTTTAATGAAATTTCATTATCCCAATAAGAATTTTAGGCCATGTAATCACTTCCCTACATGTTCGTTCAACTGACGACAAAAGAAAAGCAAAACCATCGTCAACAAAGTACTTTTATCTCAAGTATAACGGATCGCTAATGCTAGGAGTAATGGCTGAATAACGATTGAATCGATATACGGACACCCCGGAAGTTGAAATATTAATCTGGCGCATGCGCATAGGCGTCAGGGGAAGACAATTTCAAAGGGAGGTTACCTAGTTTCGGGAAAGGCCTATACCGGTAACTTTTAGTTAGGTATAAGATATCATTGGTGGAACTTACTGAGTATGTAACTTGTGTAAAAAACGCCACTTAGGATTGAACATGGGGCCAATGGGGTCAAGGCCACTGCTACAAAACATCATGTATCCATTTCTGCCAAATTATGCTGGCTGACTTGAAATTCTTGTTTTCATGTAGTTTCTATGTCTTGTATTATTATAGTTTGTTGAAAGTGTTAGAAGCTTCAAAATCACTTAAAAAGTTATAATAAAATGTTTATCCCATTAATCATTATAAATATGGTTAATGAACTTGACAAAGCAGTTATGTTTAATAAAAACATATGTTGTACTCAACACATGTCGTAAAGCTTATTTCAGAACAAAAATAAAAAACAAAAAATTTGAAAAAATTAAAAATAGTCTAGTTGGAACATTTGCTCAGTAACATTTCATTGTTGTATGTTGGCTTTTTATTGTTTTTTTATATCTGTTCCTAGTTATGAAGCAGTATATAACTTAACACATTTATACATTTTATTGTAGGCGGATCATGTTTATATATTGAGTCTGTGATAAAGAAAGCTGTTGACCTTGAAAGTAAAGATGCTGGTGGATTAGAGGTCACCGGTAACCTTGGTGATGTGATGGGCGAGAGTTTAAAGCTGGCCTTTACATTTGCACAGTCATACCTGAACAAATTTGATAGTGAAAACAAAGTGTTGGAGAAAGCTAAAATACATGTACATTGTCCGGAGGTATGACATAGTCTTGTTACACTCATGTTTTACAATAATATCCTGGAGAAATTTAAAATACATGTACATTGTCCGGAGGTATGACATAGTCTTGTTACACTCATGTTTTACAATAATATCCTGGAGAAAACTAAAATACATGTACATTGTTCAGAGGTATGATATAGTCTTGTTACACTCATGTTTTACAATAATATCCTGGAGAAAGCTAAAATACATGTACATTGCCCTAACAGAAAAAAATGTTAGTTGATTGATTGCTGGCGGTCGTTGTTCAGTGATTTGTGCACACAATATGTGCAAGATATGTGTACAATTACAAAAAAGCAGATTGGGCTAGTATAAAAACAGATATGTCATCTTTTGCTGAACAATACCAAAGTTGAATCCATTGGAAAATACAGTCAACAGTAACTGGAAATTGTTTTAACAAACATTATTTATTACAATGGACAAACACATTCCACAAAAGAGAGTGAAAGGAAAACCTGATATTTCATGGATGAATAAGAGAATAAAAAGAATGAAACGGAAAAAGCAACGTTTATATAACAAGTCAAGGAAGTCCAAGGACCCTAAGGACCGTGAATCTTTCCAGAAGTACCGAAAAGATGTCAGAATTGAGCTTCATACTTCTTACTACAAATATCTGAACAATCTACTTGATCCAGACAATGATTAAACATCAAAATCATTCAGGAAGTACATTAAATCACGTAAACAAGACACTGTTAGCATTAGTACATTAAAAAGAAACGGAAATATTGCTGAAAGCGCTAAGGACAAGGCAGAAATGTTAAACAACTAATTTTGCAGCGTTTTTACTAAGGAAAACTTGGATAACATTCTGGACAAAGGACAGTCACCTCATAAGTCAATGCCTAAGATCCATGTGACTCTAAACGGAGTAATCAAATGCATACAAAGACTGAACCCAGCAAAAGCAACTGGACCAGACAAGATGCCAATCCTTATAATAAAAGAAACTGTCAATGAAATAGCACCAATATTGCGAAGAATATTCAAACAATCGTTAGAAACATCAGAAATACCCTCAGATTGGATGAACGCTAACATCGTTCCTATATTAAAAAAAGGGGACCGGTCAAAACCATCCAACTATCGACCAGTTAGCCTCACAACCGTGGCATCCAAAATGCTTGAACACATCGTAGTATCACAAATTACAGACCATCTGGATAGCAACTCCATATCACATGAAAACCAACATGGTTTCAGAGCTCACTGCTCTTGTGAATCACAACTACTACTCACAACTGACAACATCACTAGGAGTATGAACCAGGGTCATCATTGATATGGCCATTCTTGACTTTTCAACGGCATATGATAAAGTTTCACATCAACGTCTGTCGAAAAAGATGTCCTATTATGGAATAAGAGGAGACACCAATAATTGGATAAACAACTTCCTAAGTGGTTGTTTACAACAGGTCATTGTAGATGGTGAATCTTCTGCAGCATCGGTGGTTACATCTGGAGTATCCCAGGGTACGGTTCTTGGACCTTCAGTATTTCTATTGTTCCTTAATGACATTGCATCTGGAATAAACTCGACAATAAGACTCTTTGCGGATGACTGTGTAGTCTACCGCCCAATAATAACAAATGATGATCACAACATTCTACAAGATGATCTCTAAGTTAATAAACTGGTAAACTGGTGTAACACTTGGCAAATGGAGTTCAATGTCGATTAATGTGCTTTAATGAAAGTAACAACGAAAAGAAGAAATCAGAATTTAAATACAAGATTAAAGATCAAACTGTCTAGTGGTTAAACACCATCCATACCTCGGAGACAAACTGGCCGATAATATGAAGTACAACCTGCACATCGACAGTATAACTAGTAAAGCTTCAAGTGTCCTGGATTCATCAAACGTAACCTCAGACATTGCCCTAAAGTCGTCAAAGAAAAGAGCATACCAATCACTTGTAAGGCCCAAACTCGGATATAGTTCTACAATATGGAATCCACAACAAGTAACACAGATCAAACAAATTGAACAAATTCAGAGAAATGCTGCAAGATTCGTCTTGAATAAACCTTTCAACCACAACAAACCTGATAGTGTTACATCAATGTTACAGAAATTACAATGGCCATCACTGGAACAGCGTCGCTCAACATCAAACCTAATTCTTATGTACAAAATTGTTAACAACCTAGTGGCAGTACCAGCATTATATCTACCTCTACGATCGTCAAGATACACAGATTCAGTTAGATTTGTGACATACCACAGTGACTGTAGATTAACAGTATATCAACATTCGTTCTTTCCTAGAGCTGTCATCCCTTGGAACAGCCTACTAACAAGGATCATCAACCTGGATAGCCTGAACAGCTTTAAACAGGCCGTTCTGCCAATCATGAAGATGTAATTGTATGAAGAATGCAATTTTACAGTGTATAAACATGTTAAGACGTTTGTTTTTAAGTTCACCATTCGCTAAGTTACTGTTATCATTGCACCTGAGGCAGTAGTTGCACCCCTTTTTCCCTCATTATTATGTCTGTGAAGTGGAATTTGACGAGTAATGAAGTAGAAGATTTGTATCCGCCAATCCAGGTTTGATTACCTGTCACGGCAGGTCATACCCATCCTAGAATATTTAACAACAAAGTCAATTTTCTTCAACATGTGGGGAGTTACTGTTTCCTTGTGGAAGGGTTAGTTAGTACTGGTTAGGATAAAGTGGAAGGCGATTATAGGAATGGTCTCCGTCCGTCCGTACGCACCCACTTGTAGTTGTGGGGTGCGGAACAATAGGCTATATTTAGATTCTATTCATTCCGTTGCTTAAGGGATGCAAAATGTTGCTTATGGGGTTTTACAAACAAAAGAATGAAACAAAGAAAACCCCACAACGTCAAGTCAGGGAGAACGTCCGTCTGTAACAAAATCGTTACCGCTCTCTAACTTTTTAATGGCTGGGCTGAATTGCATGAAACTCATACCAAATGTATAACTAATAAAGCCGACATGCAGAACCAACATTTCAACCATGCAGGGTCAAGGTCTCAGTTCAAGTTCAAAGGTTTAAATCTTAGATTTCGTCTCCACTCAACTTTTTAACGCCTGGGCCGAATCGCATGAAACTGATACCAAATGTGTAACATGCCGGTTCAAGGGCAAGGTCACAGTTAAAAGGTCAAATGTTTGAACCTTACATTTCCCATTCGCTCCTTAAATTTTTAACGCCTGGGCCAAATTTTATGAACTCATAGCAAATGTGTCTTATTGGACAATTTCTCTGTTCATTAATGCGGCGGGAGTTTATAGCCGTCTTTGGACTGCCTTGTTTATTTTACTGTTATGTTCTGGAACCTGGGTATTATGAACACTAGTTCAATGATAAATCTCAGTATCTCATTGGTAACATCAAGTAAATAATAATCACATTAATTATTTTCACAGGGAGCTACACCAAAGGATGGACCAAGTGCAGGTTGTACTTTTGTAACATCCCTTCTATCTCTTGCCTTGGATAAACCGTGCCGACAGAATGTGGCTATGACTGGTGAACTATCCCTCACTGGTAAAGTACTGCCCATTGGTGGGGTGAAAGAAAAAGTTATAGCTGTATGTATTCAAATTGTACTCCACACTTTATCAAATGAATTAATTATACCCCCAGAAACATAGTATATGGGGGCTTTATGGGAGTCATGCTTGAGGTTGACTGTTGTTCAGTCGGTCGGTTGGTTGGTCCGTCAGTTGGTCTGTACAAATTTTGTCTGGGCTATTTCTCTGCAACCATTGGTTGGATTTCAATGAAACTTGGCATGACTCATCAGTACCAAGTCTAGTTGTGCATATCGTCACTGGATGTCGGTCTGATTGTATTTAAGGGAGTTATGGCCCTTTGTTTTTTATATCGAAACTTTGCATAACTCATCAGTACCAAATCTAGTTTTGTCCGGGCTATTTCTCTGTAACCGTTGGTCGTATTTCATCTAAACTTTGCATGACTCATCAGTTCTAAGTCTAGTTGTGCATATAGGCTAGACTTGACATATATCGAGGGGTTAGAGCCAAATCCTGCTATGTGCTATTTCCTTATGTTTTCAGCAGAGCATTTTTTAATAACCATTTGTTAAAATATGGTTATTGTTAAAGTTAAACTATTAAATTAGGTAGACAGTTGAATACTTTAAACCCTAATATGAAATATTTGTGAACATTGTAAGGAATAATGTGATTTAAATGCTAAAATATTTTTGGGTTTTCAAACCCTCACTCAATGGTACAATTTGACATTTGCCAGATCCAAATGTTATATGATATATATATGTGGCAAGCAGCTGATGATAAAATAATGGGAAACTTGTCCACACTATACCACGCTTATTTACACTAGACCGGTAGGCAAATCCACTTTCCTCCTGATATCAAAACATTTAAAATGTCAAACCATATTATTGTCATATGTATGTATATGGAGTTTACGATAAACGTCCATGTGATGAAAATTTTAGAAACTTTTTATTATATTCAGTGATGAAATCCTCTGGTATCATATAAGTTGATGTTTGTGGACTAACAAAAAACATCAAGAAAAGATTATATGGTTCATGGCTTAAATGTCAGTGTAAATCAGAATATCATTCAATGCTCAAAATGCTTCCGTAACAGATGTAGCATTTTGGCATATAAAATGTAAAGGAAATGTGACTTGAAAACATAAAAATTATGCAATTGCGCTTGTAAATATATGTATATATATACATGTATAGGATAATGACCAATACGGTTATGAACTATAATTGCAGTTCACCATCATGGGCAAAAGCTAAGAAACCTTTAAAATTAATTACGAAAGTCAGTGTTCACTGTGACATTCATCACTGTTGTCATATACAATTAGAATTACATGCCGTAATTAATAGTTTTTAATGAATTTATAAATTCATTAATAACTTTAATATTTACGGCTTGTAAATTAAAATTTAAAATGTGTTGGTATGTTTGAATTACAAGCAGGTATGAACATTTAAAATATTAACTGGGTAATAAGATACAGAATATGTTTAAAATGAAAATATATTTTAGGATTGGCACAGCAACTTAAATATGTACTACAGAAATTTGAAAACTTCAATATCTTTGAAATGTATGATTTATCTTTTTTGCTTTCGACAGACAGTTGTAGTGCGTTTTTATCTCTGCCTAATTGGCAAATGACTTCAAGGAGAAGAGATAGATTGATGCTTGTGTGATACAAGAAATTCAGACGGGATGTCCTAGTCCAGTCATTCTGACTAGAATTCCTGTGTCCAGACAGATATTCAAACCTTGGAATTCCAGATTAGTAGTTGAGCGAGCTAAGCACTCGACCACCGTTCCACTCTGATATACAATATATATCACTTGCAACAACTGGGCCACGTGTCATTCCATGTGGTATTTTTTATTGAGATAATACATAAAGCTATAACAATCTTTTGCATATACACTAGTGTTGGAAGATATTGTCATAAGAGTATAAATCAATCAACTTCCAGTTATCGCAATAAGTCATACACGTTGAATTGTATAGTCTACCAATGAATCACACAGTGACCGAAAATCACAGGTGCTTTTACTCACAATAAGGCACATACTTTGCATTGTATAGTATCCCAATAAGTCATACAGTGATAAGGTTTGTACGCTGTGATTGTGGTCATTTCTGTTTTACCTTAGGAAAGTTAATTAATAACGCTTTACCACTACTTGATACCAAGTTAATGCATACTAGCACCTTTCTTAAGTTTGCTTACGTAGTGGCTAAACAGTCTTGTAACTGAATGTCTTAATACACATTCAAGTGTTTAAAAGTTTTTTTTCTGTTTTTCATGTATTACAATTCTTACTTTATACACCTTTATAATCAAACATTACACAGCTATGTTAATATCCATCTCGGCGAATGAAAATCATTAATTGATTCGTAATAAATAGTTTATTCGTTTAAATAATACATGCACCGTTCCAAAAAATAATTCATATTAGCTGTTACAAAACTAACAAATTCAAGCACATACACGTTTACTAAGTAAGTTATACTTACTGTTATAATTAAGAATTAGCTAGTTTTATGTTCTTTATTTAAGATTATTAGAAGAGCTTCTCATTTACAAAAAGATTAAATAAATGAAAGCAATTTAATGTGTTTCTAAACGCACAACATTTAAATTCATAAGGAATACTAGTAGTCAAAATAATTTTCGCCAAAACTACATTTTTCTCTCTGTATAAGGTATTCCTGTTTCAATCACACATAGCTAAATGTAAACAATCCATTTTAGTCACACTTTGACATCTTATTCGAGTGAAGCTGCTATTATTATACAGCAATATAAACAACAACTGTAGTTTGACATTTAATTTACAGCGATGAAATTGTATGTACTACAGACCAGCACCCGGTGCCTTGTTGTTGACTTATATAAATTGACAAATCAAGGCTGACGTCATTTAACCAAAATGTCATTGTTTTATATGGAACAGTTGAGCGGGACAAATATTATATTAAGACACACAAATGTTATTGGTAGAGATTGATATACAGATTTGATTCATTCTAACAGATGTTAATGTTACATCTACGAAAATTTGAAGTGGCCATTGATTTAAAACTTGTTTTGCCTCCAGTCAGTTCTGTTGATACACGATAGCTCAAAATGACTATTATCAATATTTAATTAATTAAGTTCGATATTTTGAAATAATTTTGAGAATAAATAACAATGGTGATACGGAACTCATTTAACTAAAAAAGTCAATTTGGCCAAGTTTATCAGATAGAAGGTTTTGGCTGTAACCCCTCGATATGCATATCATCATAATTTAGACGTCTCACACTATGTCACTGTGTCCGGCAGTATCTGGGGGTATTCATAACATTCAGTGATATTTCTTGTTTACTCAACACTTTATCATGTGGGTTAATTTAACTCCACACTTTATCATGTGGGTAAATTGCACTCAACACTTTATCATGTGGGTAAATTGCACTCAACACTTTATAATGTGGGTGAATTGTTCTCCACACTTTTATCATACATGTTAATTGCACTCCACATTTTGTCCCAAAAAAAAAGAGAAATTAGCCTTTGTAGGACTCTTAAATGCTCTTCCTCGAAGTTGCTGGCAATGTTTATAAAGAAAACATATCTCGGCCTTGTTCGGTTATCAGTTAAATCTCCCCAAGCCCTTCCTTCATTATGGCCCCTGAATACAAAAAAATGAGAAATGGCCTCCAATCCAGGGTAATCATTTTCCTTGTCAAACTTTTTGACAATTTATTATGGATGAGCTTTTATTCACAATCAATATCTTTGATATGTCATTAACCATAGCCTAGATGTGAGTATATTGTGACAATTTGGGCACTCTTGTTCTAACTTGAAACATGTGATTATTTCAGGCCAAGCGTGCTAACATGGAATGTGTTATACTTCCAGAAGAAAACCAGAAGAACTTTTCAGATTTACCTGACTTTATTAAAGAAGGCATTGAAGTTCATTTTGTCAGCCATTATTCAGATGTATTCAAAGTTGTGTTTCCTGATTTGACATCCCCAAGTTGATAAAATCATATGTTTTGTATATATTATACATGTATATGTGTTCTGTACACTGAATGTGCCGGTATTTATTTTCAATTGTGTTATGTATGGATCCAACAAGCTATATTTTCTCAGTAAGAGGTCAGACCAGCTGTTGTACTTAGAGCAGAGGGTTGTCCTGACAAACCAGTGTACATATAGTGTGTGTGGACCCCCTCTGGATCAGTGCATGTGTGTGGACCCCCTCTGGATCAGTGCATGTGTGTGGACCCCCTCTGGATCAGTGCATGTGTGTGGACCCCCTCTGGATCAGTGCATGTTTGTGGACCCCCTGTGGATCAGTGCATGTGTGTGGACCCCCTCTGGATCAGTGCATGTGTGGTGACCCCCTCTGGATCAGTGCATGTGTGTGTGACCCCCTCTGGATCAGTGCAGGTGTGTGGACCCCATCTGTATCAGTGCATGTGTGTGTGGATCCCCTCTGTATCAGTGCATGTGTGTGGACCCCCTCTGGATCAGTGCATGTGTGTGGACCCCCTCTGGATCAGTGCATGTGTGTGGACCCCCTCTGGATCAGTGCATGTGTGTGGACCCCCTCTGGATCAGTGCATGTGTGGACCCCCTCTGTATCAGTGCATGTGTGTGTGGACCCCCTCTGGATCAATGCATGTGTGTGTGGACCCCCTCTGGATCAATGCATGTGTGTGTGGACCCCCTCTGGATCAGTGCATGTGTGTGGACCCCCTCTGGATCAGTGCATGTGTGTGGACACCCTCTGGATCAGTGCATGTGTGTGGACCCCATCTGTATCAGTGTATGTGTGTGTGGATCCCCTCTGTATCAGTGCATGTGTGTGTGGACACCCTCTGCATCAGTGCATGTGTGTGGACCCCCTCTGCATCAGTGCATGTGTGTGGACCCCCTCTGCATCATTGCATGTGTGTGGACCCCCTCTGGATCAGTGCATGTGTGTGGACCCCCTCTGCATCAGTGCATGTGTGTGGACCCCCTCTGGATCAGTGCATGTGTGTGTTTAACTCTTACCTCCATAGATATCTTATCCATGTAATACAATATATGGATTATCCATGTAATATAATATATGGACTGTATGGATTATCCATGTAATATAATATATGGACTGTATGGATTATCCATGTAATATAATATATGGACTTTATGGATTATCCATGTAATATAATATATGGACTGTATGGATTATCCATGTAAAATAATATATGGACTGTATGGATTATCCATGTAATATAATATATGGACTATATGGATTATCCATGTAATATAATATATGGACTGTATGGATTATCCATGTAATATAATATATGGATTATCCATGTAATATAATATATGGACTATGGATTATCCATGTAATATAATATATGGACTGTATGGATTATCCATGTAATATAATATATGGACTATATGGATTATCCATGTAATATAATATATGGACTGTATGGATTATCCATGTAATGTAATATATGGACTGTATGGAGTATCCATGTAAAATAATATATGGATTATCCATGTAATATAATACATGGACTGTATGGATTATCCATGTAAGATAATATATGGACTGTATGGATTATCCATGTGATATAATATATGGACTGTATGGATTATCCATGTAATATAATATATGGACTATATGGATTATCCATGTAAGATAATATATGGACTGTATGGATTATCCATGTGATATAAGATATGGACTGTATGGATTATCCATGTAATATAATATATGGACTGTATGGATTATCCATGTAATATATGGACTGTATGGATTATCCATGTAATATAATATATGGACTGTATGGATTAGCCATGTAATATAATATATGGACTGTATGGATTATCCATGTGATATAATTATATGGACTATATGGATTATCCATGTAATATAATATATGGACTGTATGGATTATCCATGTAATATGATATATGGACTGTATGGATTATCCATGTGATATAATATATGGACTGTATGGATTATCCATGTAATATAATATATGGACTGTATGGATTATCCATGTAAGATAATATATGGACTGTATGGATTATCCATGTGATATAATATATGGACTGTATGGATTATCCATGTAATATAATATATGGACTATATGGATTATCCATGTAAGATAATATATGGACTGTATGGATTATCCATGTGATATAAGATATGGACTGTATGGATTATCCATGTAATATAATATATGGACTGTATGGATTATCCATGTAATATATGGACTGTATGGATTATCCATGTAATATAATATATGGACTGTATGGATTAGCCATGTAATATAATATATGGACTGTATGGATTATCCATGTGATATAATTATATGGACTATATGGATTATCCATGTAATATAATATATGGACTGTATGGATTATCCATGTAATATAATATATGGACTGTATGGATTATCCATGTGATATAATATATGGACTGTATGGATTATCCATGTAATATAATATATGGACTGTATGGATTATCCATGTAATATAATATATGGACTATACAGATTGTGTACACCATCTTCATACTTGTAATTGAACAATAATTGTTTGCAGACATCTGTTGACTGATGTGCATGAGAAGTGGGGGGGATGCATGGAGTCAAGGATTAACTATATCATGAACAGGAAGTGTATTGTGACTTCATGCCATCGTTCAAGATGGGTTTAAAAGATTCATTTCAATGGTATGTTTTGTATATTTGGTCATGTCAGTCAGCCATTTTTAAAATGGAGTACATATTGAAAGTGTGTGCATACGAAAAGCTATATGTTGTACCACGACAGTTCAAAGTGATATTGCCGGGCTCCTTTGTGAACAATATATATTATACATGTATCTATTACTGCAGATGACTATAACACAAATGTAAGCAGGAAATATTAATGCGCAATTATTGTGTAAAATTAATGAAACTTAAGTTATTGCTCAGCTGAGACTGCTATTTTAAAAGCATATTTTATTGGTCAAATTACTTTCTTGTATGCTTGTATATATTGTTTTACCCTAATGAGATGCCAATTTAATAGAGCAATACATAACAAGTCTGATTTTAACAGAAAACAGTACTTTAAAGTTATTAACATCTAAATGAAAAATTTAAGTCTGTTATAACAAGCTCAAGTACGTAGTTCATGGATTTCCATGAGTATTTCATACAAAAATCACCTACTAGATTCTACTATATTATTATTAAGCAATAAATACACAGTTTCTGGTAGCACTCTACATCACAAGACTAATTGTAATCATATTATCAATTCTAAATAACAGTCTCAGCTGAGCAATAGCTTAAGTTAAATGTGGAATACTCCCTGCATATCCGTTGTACTATCAATTGTGTTATTTTAAAGGTCAGGGAATTTTGAAATTAGTCAGGGAATTCTTTATTTAAGCTGTCAATTAGACAAAAAGATGTGTTGGTGCCCAATCGCCCTAATAAGTCAGGGAAAACTGCTCTTTGGTCAGGAAAAAAGCAGGGGATTGTGCGTCAGAATATTTGTGGGACTGAAAATGCAACTGGAAAAAGGGGGATTTTCTGAACATAGTTAACCGTAGTGTCAATACGCCATGCTGGATTATCAAAATGTTGTAACTTTTCTACTCACACAGAAGCATCCACTTACTGTGTTACCAGTATACTGTATGATGACAAATATTTTGAGTTTACCTAATGATTTATTTATCTAGGTGATTATCTGCCCTTGCAATCTTGGAAGTTCAAACTGAGATTGTGCTCTTATCTTGAGTTTGAGACAACAAAATGTTGTTATAATAAACTCTGAACAGTCAATGTGTCTAGTTTTGTCAGTCCAACTTTTTAGGCCCCTACCGGTTTCAACCGGAGGGATCTATAGGTTTGCCCTCCATCCGACGGTCAGTCTGTCCGTCCTGACATAAATCAAACTGTTTCCAAGCTAGGTTTATGAAACTTGGTATGTAGATAGAGGGCAATGAGGGGATTATGCACGTCAAAAAATATTTTGATTCTATCGAAAATTGTGGTTGCTATGAATACGGAAATACTTCAAAATGTGGGATCCTGCCATAACTCTTACAGTTTCCAAGCTATTGCTATGCAACTTTGTATATGGAAAGGAGTCTACAAGGAGATTGTGTACACCTGATATGTTTTATTCTGACAAACATTTTGGTCGCTATTGATACAAAAATAGTTAAATTACTTCCCTTTAACTGGATCTTTGTATAGCCCTAAAAGTATCAATGCTTGGTTATGGTATATGCAAAGAGATCAATGTTGAGATGACACATATTAATTAATGCTTCACTTTGACAAAAATTGTGGTTGCAACGGCCACAGATGTATTGACAATAATTTAAAGGTCATGGATTCAAACCGGTAGGGGACTATCTGTAGTGACTTGTTGAGTCGAGACTTGCTAGGAAATCTACTCAAAGAATTATGACAATATTTCAGCTGTGATTTAGCTCAGATTTAGATGCTTCAGGAAATCATGGCCCATATTCATAAAGATTCTTAGATATTGACTGAAGATTGTTTTAGTATTTTAAACATTTAACTTAGTCAATGATTTATAATTCTGCATGATTTCATAAGTCTGGATACCAAAGCTAAATGTCGACCTAAAATTTATGATGTTATGAATGAAATGGAATAATAATATTCTAATATGACTACTGATTTCATGATGCAAAAACTAAGATATTTTCTTAGAGGTTTATTCAACAATCTTAGAGTTAGTTTTTTTAGACAGAAATATATTTTAGTCTGTTCAATGTTAGACACATAGTTTAAATGTTGGATGTAGACAGGTTATATGTTGGATGTAGACAGGTTATATGTTGGATGTAAACAGGTTATATGTTGGATTAAGACAGTTTATATGTTTGATGTAGACAGGTTATATGTTGCATGTAGACAGTTTATATGTTGGATGTTGACAGGTTATATGTTGGATGTAGACAGGTAATATGTTGCATGTAGAAAGTTTATATGTTGGATGTAGACAGTTTATATGTTGGATGTAGACAGGTTATATGTTGGATGTAAACAGGTTATATGTTGGATATAGACAGGTTATATGTTGCATGTATACTGGTTATATGTTGGATGTAGACAGTTTTATATGTTGGATGTAAACAGGTTATATGTTGGATGTAGACAGTTTATATGTAAGATGTAGACAGTTTATATGTTGGATGTAGACAGGTTATATGTTGCATGTATACTGGTTATATGTTGGATGTAAACAGGTTATATGTTGCATCTAGACAGTTTATATGTTGGATGTAGACAGGTTATATGTTGGATATAGACAGGTTAATGTTGCATGCAGACAGTTTATATGTTGGATGTAGACAGGTTATATGTTGCATGTAGACAGTTTATATGTTGGATGTAGACAGGTTAATGTTGCATGCAGACAGTTTATATGTTGGATGTAGACAGTTTATAGGTTGGATGTAGACAGTTTATAGGTTGGATGTAGACAGGTTATATGTTGGATGTAGACAGGTTATATGTTGCATGTATACTGGTTATATGTTGGATGTAGACAGTTTTATATGTTGGATGTAAACAGGTTATATGTTGGATGTAGACAGGTTATATGTTGCATGTATACTGGTTATATGTTGGATGTAAACAGGTTATATGTTGCATCTAGACAGTTTATATGTTGGATGTAGACAGGTTATATGTTGGCTGTAGACTGGTTATATGTTGGATGTAGACAGTTTTATAATTTGGATGTAAACAGGTTATATGTTGCATCTAGACAGTTTATATGTTGCATGTAGACAGTTTTATATGTTGCATGTAGACAGTTTATATGTTGGATGTAGACAGGTTATATGTTGGATGTAGACAGGTTATATGTTGCATGTAGACAGTTTTATATGTTTGATGTAAACAGGTTTTATGTAGGATGTAGACAGGTTATATGTAAGATGTATACAGGTTATATGTTGGATTTGGACAGGTTATATGTTGGATGTAAACAGGTTATATGTTGGATGTAGACAGTTTATATGTTGGATGTAGACAGGTTATATGTTGCATGTAGACAGTTTATATGTTGGATGTTGACAGGTTATATGTTGGATGTAGACAGGTAATATGTTGCATGTAAACAGTTTTATATGTTGGATGTAAACAGGTTATATGTTGCATGTAGACAGGTTATATGTAAGAAGTAGACAGTTTATATGTTGGATTTAGACAGTTTTATATGTTGGATGTAAACAGGTTATATGTTGCATCTAGACAGTTTATATGATGCATGTAGATAGTTTTATATGTTGCATCTAGACAGTTGTTTATATGTTGGATGTAGACAGGTTATATGTTGGATGTAGACAGGTTATATGTTGCATGTAGACAGTTTTATATGTTGGATGTAAACAGGTTATATGTTAGATGTAGACAGTTTATATGTAAGATGTAGACAGTTTACATGTTGGATGTAGACAGGTTATATGTTGCATGTAGACAGGTTATATGTTGCATGTAGACAGTTTTATATGTTGGATGTAAACAGGTTATATGTTGGATGTAGACAGGTTATATGTAAGATGTAGACAGTTAATATGTTGGATGTAGACAGTTTATAAGTTGCATGTAGACAGTATATGTTGCATGTAGACAGTTTAAATGTTGGATGTAGACAGTTTATATGTTGCATGTAGACAGTTTATATGTTGGATGTAGACAGGTTATATGTTTGATGTAGACAGGTTATAATTATGTTGCATGTAGACAGGTTATATGTTGCATGTAGACAGGTTATATGTTACATGTAGACTGGTTATATGTTGGATGTAGACAGATTATATGTTGGATGTAGACAGTTTTATATGCTGCATGTAGACAGTTTATATGTTGGATGTATACTGGTTATATGTTGGTTGTAGACAGGTTATATGTTGGATGTAGACAGTTTATATGTTGGATGTAGACTGGTTATATGTTGGATGTAGACAGTTTTATATGTTGCATGTAGACAGTTTTATATGTTGCATGTAGACAGTTTATATGTTGCATGTAGACAGTTTTATATGTTGCATCTAGACAGTTTTATTTGTTGCATGTAGAAAGCTGTGTTTACATGATATTGTATGACATACATAATTATTAATTTGTTTCTTATAATAAATCATGTATTGTAAGAAATCTAATAGAATGCGACAGGTTGTGTAGATTTACCCACGCCGTGTGACGGGTCGTGTAGATTTGCCCTCGTCAGTTTATTCTAGACACCAATATCTTGGAATTGGTTAAAGGTCTTTCATGGCAGCTTCTTGTGAGATGTCATGAATTTTTTCCCAATATTAGCATTTGTTCAAACTTTGTGTATGGACAGCATATCATATTGCAAACAGAAAAATGCAAAAATAATCTTAGGTCATCTTGTTAGTTTAGGAGTTAAATGCTGTTGAAATTATGCCAATTGGGGCAAAAGCACTCGGTTCACTCATAAACAGGTTTTGTGACCTGTGATTATTTTTGTATAACAAAGTTTGAACAATTAATATAAATGCCACTATTCAGGTATTTTCCCATCTCTCAAACAAGAAACTGCCAGGAAACGTCTTAAAATAAACTGCAGATGTTAACACCTATATTGAAATGTGGCTCAGTCAGTGTTTCACCCATGATAAAAAATGTTACACTGGTCTTGTATTATGAAAAATTGTCTATATTGTGAACTTGTGTGGTCAGCATATTACACAGAATTTGGCACTTCATCAGAAACTCTACAGCATGACGAGATGATCTCGGGAAGACAATCACCTTGTTGAAAAAGGCCAACAAAACAAAGATAAAGTTTTAATGCAAATGTGTGCGAGTGCATAAAGAATTGATGATGCATTTTTATGCCCCGTTTGGGGTCATATAGATTTGCTCTTGTCCGTCTGTCCCAAAATGCCGTTTCATGTTACAGTCAGGACTCATTACAACGACATCCGATATACCGACAATTTCGTTATAACGACACCACTTGGTGGGGACGAATTCTATACAACGTTAATTGTATCCGTTATAACGACATATTCACTTACCGACACCGACAGCAAAAAAATGGGAACGAATCGATTGTTTACAAAGTAATTAATACTCGATATACTGACAATGTCAAGGGACTATATTTCACACCTCAACTATTTATCGGCTTTACACAAAGTTACCGCCTAAGCAAGGAGCCTAATTATGTAATTAAACTTGTGAAAATCATCTTAATTGCTCTCATTATAATAGTGGAACCTTTCACAGACGAATCACAGTTTGTATACTTCGGCTCGCGCATCTTAATCAAGGGAGATAAGCGAAGTCATCGCATATATTCGTATTTTAGAAATCCTACGGTTCACGAAATAAACAATGTTAATCGAGATTCCTCGACTTGATTTATTAATTCATCAATTCTTAAAGACGATAGGGTAAAATTAGTAACAACACGAATTACCAATTTATTCTCTAGAGCGTTATATTTTATAGTTTACTGTAGTAGTATCCGGACATCTTTAAATTCGGACGCTCTTTATTTGGAGTCCTCTAAAAACATTTTATTTTATTATAAATATTATTTTATGTAGTTATGATATTTTCATACTGCTGATTTTGCTGATTATGTAAATTTCATGACATAATGAATTATATGTTAATCATTAATTGATTTCTATGAAACAATCTCTCAATCAAAATTATCGTCACTAGTGAAATTCAGTATAACGACAAATTCGTTATAACGACATTTTGATCGGGAACAAACAGTGTCGTTGTATCGAGATCTGACTGTACTTGAAAAGTTATTGTTCTTCAGTCTTCAAAGTAATATTTGTCAGCATGAGTTATTGTGCACCTATATATTTTTATATGAATCTGACCAGTATTAACAGAGTAATAGCCTGTGAAATGATGAATTGTGCATGTAGCACTCATAGTAAGTATTTGTGCTTCAGTCATCAAACTTTGTCAGAATATTAGTCAGCATGTGCGTTTGAATTATGACCCGTCCTATGGACACATTTTTAGTTTCAAATAACTACCTTTAATACAATATATTAATATACCCCCAGATACATAGTCATGCTTTAGGTCGGTCTGTTGGTCCATGCAAATTTTGTCCGTGCTATTTCTCTGTAACCATTGGTCTGATCTTAACGAAACTTTGCATGACTGATCAGTACCAAGCCTAGTCATGCACATCGTGGGCACACGCTGGTCGGACAAATTTTAAGGGAGTTACATCCCTTTGTTTTTTTACACTTATAAATTTTGTTTGTGCTATTTCCCTGTAGCCATTGATCGGATTTCAATGAAACCTTGCATGACAGATCGGGCCAAGCCTAGTTGTGCATATCGTTGACGCATAATGGTTGAATCAATTTTAAGGGAGTTATAGGCATTTTTTACACTTGTCAGTTTTGTATGTGCTATTCCTCTGCAACCATTGGTTGGATTTCTTTGAAAGTTTGCATTACTTATCATTACCAAGTCTAGTTTTGCATATTGCAAATCAAAGCACATTGGAGTCACTGTCAAGCAGTATGTGGGGGTATTCATCACATTCAGTGATATTTCTGGTTATTTCTAGTCTCAATATAGGGAAGTATTTGTCTAATATAAATAATAACGACTCTTTGTTCAAATTTTCAAGCTCATGCCTTCTTCAGGAATTTAATATAAATCATGTATAATAACGTCACATCTATCTTGTTTTCTATTGTTATCTAGTATATCTCTGGTTTGATACAAGTACACCAAACTGATCAATTGAAATCTGTATGAATTACAAATATACTGACATTGATTGATTCACAAGCAGTATACAAAGTTGTGTTGCTAGTGGCGATAGGTTAAGTACCATATTCTTCCAAGTATTGCCCACACTTTTCAACCGAGAATGGTAATCAAAATTTGGGTTCGAATTGTCAATCAGAGACTTGGAAAATGTCTTGATCTATGTAGATTAAAGCCTATGTCCCACTGGGGATTTCCACATTGGCGATGTTCTCCCGATTTCTTCCAATACCTACCGATTCAGCACAATTCCTTCCAATATCACAAACGGTCTCATGTCTTCCCAGTAGCTTCCCCTAGAACCTGTTCTCGATGTCCTGATAGCTAATTGATTTAAATCGGAAGTACATAGCCGAGGCAAAAAATGATCATTGGGACCTAGGCTTAAGACATTTTCCAAGTTTCTGATGGGCAAATCGGGAATGGCCATTTTCTTTGGTTGTATATTTCATAATAATATTTTGCATCTCATTTTTCTTGGAATCTTCAATTATTTTCCTACATCTAATACACAGCTAGCTGTGCTAAATACTTGGTGAATATGGTAATGATAATCAATCAACAACTGTGCTGTAACAGACAAATAATAAATGATCAAATATTCCTTAAAATGCATTGAAGTTGTTAGACCAGTCTCTAAATGCTGCTTTGCTATTGGTTAGTTTTAAATGAAGCTAAGGAACAGCCAATCAGGTGCAAGATATCTGAGACTGGTCTAGTAACTTAGTTTTCAAATCCCTAGACTGGATTACGAATTTCCGAATGCAGTCACTTTAATATAATAGTATATTGTAAAAATTACACAAGAATTCCTATAATAACACAAGCAAAGTTTTGTACATGACAAATTACAGTGAATCTATTTGAGAGAACTGTCTTGAGACTGTTTAACATCAGGAAGCTTTTTGTAGATGCTAGTCAAATGTTAAAGACTAACCATCATTTGATGTTTTAACATTTCAGTTTGTGGGCATTAAATTTCGCAGATTTTTGTCAAAGACAAATTTCGTCAAGAGGTAAATCCATGGATTACAAAATAAAAGAAGGGGAACCCTTGCTCCTTTTTTGAGAGATTGATTACTTGTGGGAATTAGTTTAGTGGTCTAGTTTAACCATGAAATCAACAAAAATTAAAAGAAAGTCACAGAATATTAAAATGTCTCCGGGCATTTCTGTCGATAAAAAACCAGTTAATATATTTATGTACACATAAATTGTTCTTAGAAGAACATTTAACTATGGTGTCTCTGTGTCTTCCGTTGTTTCTTCTTTTTCCTCTCTCCGTTCGGAATTGTCTCGATTTTTATTTTTCCTGCGTCTATTCTTTCTCCTCTCTCTAGTTGATACTTGGTCTGGTTCCTCCACATCATCAGTGCTGTCTGATTCTGCTGCAGGAACCGGTAGTGGAGCTGCACCCTCCGCTAACATGGCTGGAGGAACATAATCTAGAAAATATAATGATAGAAATTTAAAAACTAAATGAGCCCACCAGGATTGAACAGGGGTACTTAACTAAGGGCAAGTACTGACCAGCAGCCATACAGTTACCCATCAAGGAATAATGGGATAATTTTAGTGGTGTATTATATATAGGCTATTCTGGCATAGTTAATGAAACCTGTGATATCCTGAAATTGTAAAAACACGGTCACTTGAGTTTTGTTTTCGAAAAATAATGGAATGAAAACTCCATAAGTTAATAATAAATTGGACAGGGAAGGCAGCAGTCAACAGAAACAGCCAAGCATGAATCAAACTCATCATTACATCTATATACAACACCAAATCAACTAGGGAAGAATGGTGGTCAATGGGTAATGCTCTTGTCAACAAATCAAGAGGTCCTCCAGGCTCAAATCTTGGCCAGGGCAATTTGTCATTTCTGTAAGGCTTTTCAGTATTTACCTGGTGACCCAACTAGAAATAAACTGGTTGGTAACCATAAGATAGTCTCACATGTTTCAGGGTAGCGCTGCATGATCTGGCAGGGAAAACATGAATGAGCACACACAACTGTCTCAGTGGATCACACACAAACAACACCTACTCACCATTACATCTGTATACAAGGTCGGACCATATAATCATCTCCTGAGAGAAACAGAACACACCAAGACGTCCACCCAGTAGTTCATTGTTATACACATTACCCGAGTCAGCCACTAAAGCTGTCTGCTCAAACAGGAACACTCTGCAATAATAGGTTACCAAAATGACAGAAGTATTGGGCTTTGTTTATTTTATTATTTTTTATTCCAGCAATCATACTGTAAACCAAGAAATTATTTCACGCATTTTAATTTTGCAGAGTTCACGAATGGTAGAATTACATGAAATTAAGTCGCCATGAAAGTACTAAAAACATTAATATAGATGTTGTGTAAAACTTAAAAACGCGAAAATTTGTAGTCACGAATATGTCAACGATCAGCAAAGCGCGAAAGTAAGTACAGTAAAACCTCGGTAATACGAGCATCGATTATTCGAGCAACCGGCCTAATTCGAGCAAATTTCAAAGTCCCGACGAATTTACTCTATATTGTACTTTAATTTATCCCTCTAACTCGAGTAATTTTAGTTATTACGAGCATCCGGTCTAATTCGAGCGCAGGTGTCGGTCAAATCAACAATTTTCAACGATAATTAATTACCTTATCTCCTTATCATCCGAGCGAAATTTCACACCTCCGAAAAATGTTATACTTAATTTTGTTACTGTCCGTATTTTTCACACATCGTGATAATCACATTTTATGACAATAGCATAATCCCTAACACTTAAATTGATTTCCGTATTTTCGATTCGTTACATTAAACACGAAGTAGAAGAAATTTAATTAATGAGCGTGATTTAAACAACACATACGTTTCAGGCCAAGTTCAATAGGCAACAATTGGGAACTTTAACACATACGAGAACTAGAATTATTAAATGCAACATCGTTGCTTCGAACGTACTGACTTGCACAGACTTTAATTATCGTAAGATAAATCGACGTATATGTAGAATCTTAAATATTTAGGCTCGTTCGTTATAAAACTGCAAGTCAAAATCATTTCAAAACTTTCATATCCCGCATTTCATGAAAACCTGTGAATGTAAGCTTACGTACAGCGCAATTTCACATGTCCGATAATGAATAAGTGAAGTAAATCAAGTCCGCGATTAAATCCAATTCTTATCGAACAACCCTGAAGAATAAAAATTTGTCGACTTTGTAAAGTAGTAAATTAAATGTCAATTGAATCTACACTATGCGCAGATTGGCTAATTCATACCGCAGTATGGAACTCTGACGTAACACTACTCCCAACTGACCGGTAATTTCTTTGATGAGCGGCGCGTTTGAAGTCAGTCGAAAGACCGCCGCGTTTGATGTCTCCAAATTGTCGCACGCGTTTCAATTGGAAACCACAGGGATATAACTCATTCAGCTAAACATCATGTCATAAATAAATTATCATAGATAATATAGTGCATGTTTTTTACTCAATGAGCCGTATCCCTGTGCTGAATACTGGATCGACTTTGCATCCGGGTTTTATTTTATCACGTGCGATTTTTGTGCGTGGGTGTTTGTTCAAACATGTAGGATCTATCGTGCGCTTTGGGTAATGTTATCTTTTTGCCGATGCGAACTTTTATTACAACCGTTAAATGGAGTTTGATATTTAATGTTAAAGGATTCATTACGACTTTCATATGCAATTTGTTGAATTCGGCAAATGTCCACACGATTCAAATTGCGTATAGACTTGATAAACAATGACAATATTCGTAGTTACAACTAAATACATGTGTCATACGTGTTTTCATTATAAACACAGTTACACTTAGTCATAACAACAATTCATCATAGACTTCAGATATTTCGAGCACCTGGCTTAACTCGAGCATTTGGCTTGTCCCGATGGGTCCTCGAGATAACTAGGTTTTACTGTATTAGTTTACGGTAACATTCATTTGTTAATGTGATTCATGCATTCATCTTCTTATAATACTGTTCTTTTCTTTCATTTACAAACTTGCTTAAGTCACACTTCCCATTTAATCATGTCAAGGACTGTAACTCATCCATCGTTTCAAGGGTAAGAAATCTGCTAATACTGAAAAAATCTGACCAATACATCCCTATCAAGTTTGACAACTGTAGCTCAAATGCTTTTAAAGTAATGAGTGACACAAGTTTCTTTTCATTTTTTCAAGGGTAAAAACTCTGCAAATAATGCGTGAATTTGAATACTCATGGTTGCCAATCACAATTCTAGGTGACATAATTACTTATTTGTGCTACAAAACCTCTCAATTTACAATTCAGGGTGAGTTATTTATGCTGCTGGGTAAAGTAGTCTACACAAGTAAAAGTTTCTATGCAATAACATGGTCTAACCTGATAATCCCTATGGCAGGTCTGTGAATCAGTTCATGATTCTAAATGATTACATGGTATTACCTGATAAGCCCTATGGCAGGTCTGTGAATCACTTCATGATTCTATATGATTACATGGTATTACCTGATAAGCCCTATGGCAGGTTTGTGAATCAGTTCATGATTCTATACAATAACATGGTATTACCTGATAAGCCCTATGGCAGGTCTGTTAATCAGTTCATGATTCTATATGATAACATGGTATTACCTGATAAGCCCTATGGCAGGTCTGTGAATCAGTTCATGATTCTATACAATAACATGGTATTACCTGATAAGCCCTATGGCAGGTTTGTGAATCAGTTCATGATTCTATATGATAACATGGTATTACCTGATAAGCCCTATGGCAGGTCTGTGAATCAGTTCATGATTCTATATGATAACATGGTATTACCTGATAAGCCCTATGGCAGGTCTGTGAATCAGTTCATGATTCTATATGATAACATGGTATTACCTGATAAGCCCTATGGCAGATCTGTGAATCAGTTCATGATTCTATATGATAACATGGTATTACCTGATAAGCCCTATGGCAGGTCTGTGAATCAGTTCCCATCTGTAAGCTGTTCTCTCCTTCCAACCAACATTTCTCGGGTCTGTCCACAAAAGCTTCACCTAAACATAATGTCAAATAAACATGTGATTTTCAGTTATGAGACCAATCTTAAATAGTGAGCATTGGATTGGCTGTCGATAAGCCAGGGGTGGAATTCAATATTAATCTTACTCGACTAAAGGATATATAAGGACCACCAATCCGATCACACAATACTAAACTCTTGGTCAGTAACAGGTGATATGATTGGCTATCCTTATTCTCTAATTAAATAAGATCAATATTGAATATCACCCCTGGTCTAAAATATTATCAAATTAGCAAATATTTTGCACCTATAGTGGGATTCAAACCTATACTGTATGGCAACATTGCCTTGCAATATAAAGTTTGTGACTACAACACATTACTCAGCTGTTGGAACAACCCCCTAATACTTTCAAAATGCTACTTGTCCACATACTTTACAGACAAGCCTCGTATAATAATACAATCTAATACTTCTCCTATCAGGATACTGCAGGTATGGAGTAAAGTGTTCCGGATACTGCAGGTATGGAGTAAAGAGTTCAGGATACTGCAGGTATGGAGTAAAGAGTTCGGGATACTGCAGGTATGGAGCAAAGAGTTCGGGATACTGCAGGTATGGAGCAAAGTGTTCGGGATACTGCAGGTATGGTGTAAAGAGTTCGGGATACTGCAGGTATGGAGTAAAGAGTTCGGGATACTGCAGGTATGGAGTAAAGTGTTCGGGATACTAAAGGTATGGAGCAAAGTGTTCGGGATACTGCAGGTATGGAGCAAAGAGTTCGGGATACTGCAGGTATGGAGTAAAGAGTTCGGGATACTGCAGGTATGGAGCAAAGAGTTCGGGATACTGCAGGTATGGAGCAAAGTGTTCGGGATACTGCAGGTATGGAGTAAAGAGTTCGGGATACTGCAGGTATGGAGTAAAGAGTTCGGGATACTGCAGGTATGGAGTAAAGTGTTCGGGATACTAAAGGTAAGGAGCAAAGTGTTCGGGATACTGCAGGTATGGAGCAAAGAGTTCGGGATACTGCAGGTATGGAGCAAAGAGTTCGGGATACTGCAGGTATGGAGCAAAGAGTTCGGGATACTGCAAAAACCATTCCTATAATCCCCTTCCATTTTGTGGCGGAGGATTAAAAAACATGGTTCATACAGAATTTCCATTTACCAATTCAAGTTCTATTCAAGAACTTTTCAAGAACATTTCCCCACTTTTTCGAGGACTAAAAAAGTGGGTTTGTAGTATCAAAAACAAGCAATTAGAGTCTTAAAAAGAAATGAATGCATGATAGCCGAAGCTTGAGTAATCAGACACTCAATGTCACTGTGGTCAGTTGCACCCGTATCTTTAAGGAAAAATGATGAGTCATGAAATAAGTATTCAAGTACATTTCCCCCATTTTCAAGGATTAAAAAATTGGGAAAGATTGTCAAATCCACATAGTACTATTTGAATTTCAAGTTCTAGGCATCAAATTCAAGTACTTTTTAAGATCTTTGCAAACATTGTGTTTCAAAACTGAATAGCTTACTTGATCTGGAGTTGTACCAGTGTGCCACAAAGCATTCCTCATAACTTCACCGGGTCCGGTGCTTGATTTCACCAGTTTAAGTTGTATACCGGGCTCGGCAACAGCTCGGAATGGTGTGGAGTGCCAATATGTCTGCCGAGCCTTCTTCCACATCACTACATAATAACTGGCACTGTCTTGATAGCTGGTAATGTTCAACAATAAATGATTGAGTGTAATATATAGATGATGTAGGCATGCAGTGCTATCATAGAAGATTGTACTACTGTAACAGTATTAGACCACACAAAAGGTGGCCTTAATAATCAAACAGTCTTAAAAGCAGACCATTTCATATTTTTTACTTGAGACTGTATGTAGCAAACGTGGCACATGGACTGTGAAATGGGATAGGGACCCGTCTTGTGGTAAAAAGTTAACTTCAAGTAAAATGTGATGCGTTATTACAAATGGCAACTCAAATGTTGAATTAATAGTAACTATTATGTCTGATTCCAAGAATTGTCTGCACATTTATCAAACCAGAATTGAAAGCCATAACTGGATGCGTCCTGAACACTGAAAATCATGTATGCCGCCGCATTTTCAGTATTTTTAAATTTCTTTCAATCTTCTTTCATTTTCCTTGTATCTGCAGCTGTGTTTCATTATTGTAATGAATAATATTACAAAATTAAAATACACCTATTTTAGTTATACACATTAATTATGCAGATACACACACGAGTTGTACGTGTACACGTACCGACATCAGTTCGGACTTATTCCCATGCATATTCTTACCATAGATGCCTCGAACAGGTAGATGGCTCAAACTATTTCCCTGTCCGAAGGTAGTTCGAGGCATCAAAGTTCTACTGTATTTTACACCAATATACAGCTGCGTGTAATGCTTGGGTGAATACTGTACTATTTTATGAAATATACCTGAATACAAATCCTGCATAATCGTCATCATCATCAGAATTTACGAAGAATGTTCCACTGAAGTCTACCCCATTAAAACCATTGTAACCTGAAGATACACATTTCTAGAGTCAACCAAATCGTATAGTATAACCTCTCCAAAGCGGCCCTCTGTAGAGCAACAATCTCTGTAGACAAACAATCTCTGTAGAGCAACAATCTCTCTGTAGAGCAACAATCTCTGTAGAGCAACAATCTCTGTAGACAAACAATCTCTGTAGAGCAACTATCTCTGTAGAGCAACAATCTCTGTAGAGCAACAATCTCTATAGAGCAACAATCTCTCTGTAGAGCAACAATCTCTGTAGAGCAATAATCTCTGTAGAGCAACACTCTCTGTAGAGCGACAATCTCTCTGTAGAGCAACAATCTCTGTAGAGCAACAATCTCTGTAGAGCAACAATCTCTGTAGAGCAACAATCTCTCTGTAGAGCAACAATCTCTCTGTAGAGCAACAATCTCTGTAGAGCAACAATCTCTGTAGAGCAACAATCTCTGTAGAGCAACAATCTCTGTAGAGCAACAATCTCTCTGTAGAGCAACAATCTCTCTGTAGAGCAACAATCTCTCTGTAGAGCGACAATCTCTGTAGAGCAACAATCACTGTAGAGCAACAATCTCATCACTGTAGAGCAACAATCACTGTAGAGCAACAATCTCATCACTGTAGAGCAACAATCTCTCTGTAGAGCAACAATCTCTGTAGAGCAACAATCTCTGTAGACAAACAATCTCTGTAGAGCAACTATCTCTGTAGAGCAACAATCTCTGTAGAGCAACAATCTCTATAGAGCAACAATCTCTCTGTAGAGCAACAATCTCTGTAGAGCAATAATCTCTGTAGAGCAACAATCTCTGTAGAGCAACAATCTCTGTAGAGCAACAATCTCTGTAGAGCAACAATCTCTGTAGAGCAACAATCTCTGTAGAGCAACAATCTCTCTGTAGAGCAACAATCTCTCTGTAGAGCAACAATCTCTGTAGAGCAACAATCTCTGTAGAGCAACAATCTCTGTAGAGCAACAATCTCTCTGTAGAGCAACAATCTCTCTGTAGAGCAACAATCTCTCTGTAGAGCGACAATCTCTGTAGAGCAACAATCACTGTAGAGCAACAATCTCATCACTGTAGAGCAACAATCACTGTAGAGCAACAATCTCATCACTGTAGAGCAACAATCTCTCTGTAGAGCAACAATCTCTGTAGAGCAACAATCTCTCTGTAGAGCAACAATCACTGTAGAGCAACAATCTCTGTAGAGCAACAATCTCTGTAGAGCAACAATCTCTGTAGAGCAACAATCTCTGTAGAGCAACAATCTCTGTAGAGCAACAATCTCTCTGTAGAGCAACAATCTCTGTAGAGCAATAATCTCTGTAGAGCAACAATCTCTGTAGAGCAACAGTCACTGTAGAGCAACAATCTCTGTAGAGCAACAATCTCTGTAAAGCAACAATCTCTGTAGGGCAACAATCTCTCTGTAGAGCAACAATCTCTGTAGAGCAACAATCTCTCTGTAGAGCAACAATCTCTGTAGAGCAACAATCTCTGTAGAGCAACAATCACTGTAGAGCAACAATCTCTCTGTAGAGCAACAATCTCTGTAGAGCAACAATCACTGTAGAGCAACAATCTCTCTGTAGAGCAACAATCTCTGTAGAGCAACAATCTCTGTATCTCTGTAGAGCAACAAACTCTGTACAGCAACAATCTCTCTATAACAACACATTCAACATTTTCCTAAGCCTATATTTATTACTATAAATTTACCTCTTTATAGCAACAACTTCTAAACACTGGCCAATATTTGCAGCTCCCGAAAGGTATTGCTCTACAGAGGTTGCACTGTATAGCCGAATGTGGCTAAGAGTTTAGCACATATTAATTGGACTCAAGAATCACAGGTGACTGTGTCATGACTTTTTAGTATATTATGATTAGATATACATGTAATGTACTTAAAACAGAGCCAAGTCATGATACGGTCACCTTTGTCTAGAATGTATAAATTGATACAAATACTGTGTTCTCTATTTCCAAACTGGTTATAAAATAGCTGGTGGAGGATTATAAAGTAACTAGTCCAGTCAGGATAAGAATACAGTTATGCAGCGGTTGGGTCCACTATTAAGGTGTAAAACCAACTATAAAGGCTTAAACAGACAGCCATAATTACAATGCTAAACTAACAAACTATATTCCCACTATAACTCCAACGCGATAAATTGCAGTACAAAAACAAACACAAAATCCGCTATATTTATCGTTTCTGAATATTTAGGAGCATGAAAACTTTACATGTTGTGCTAAATGTGTGAATGCTTTCATTGGTAAGTGTTACGGTCCTTGATTTTAATCCATAACAAAAATATAGGCAATATCGTGTTTGTTTTTGTACTGCAATTTATCGCGTTGGAGTTATACCTATTCAGATGATGGTTGTAATCTTCTCTGTAAACATAAACGGTTACGTCACTGTCACCAGATCCTAACTGGATTATACAATGTATAAGGTAATATGATACACTGATATGAATTACTCTTGCTTGATCAAATACTAGTAATAGATTTGGCTAAATGCATTGGTTCGCAGAATTAAAAAAATTACAAAATCTTGCACTTACTGACAGCTATTCCAGGATCACTGTTTAAAGTCTGCACAATTTCTGCACCCTACAATAAATGAGTTTATTACGAGACCTGTTTCTTTAAATGACCCAGGAGGTGTTTATAAAACATGTACTGGTATTGTTTGGCAGCCAAGTCATCACTCAAATTGTGCACAAGTAATTTATCTATGTTTGTGGAATATACCAAGTTATCCCGCCTTTCTAATTATCTTGGGCGCACTATACTATTTGTATCATGCTCCACCATGAAATTCCATTCTTTTGGCTGACCCTCATCATTCAGTTTCTGTTCCATTAATGAAATAATTGGCTGTTACTCCTTCCATCCTTCTGTCATTCCATCCTTCCACCAATCATTCAGTTACCGTTCATTATCTCTGCCAGAAATGGGCATATGGCACTCACATTTATCATACTTGATTGTACAGAAAAACCTCGAATTTGCTCTATATTGTACATTAATTTAACCCTCTTATTCGAGTACAATTATTATGAGCATCCGGTCTAATTCGAGCGCAGGTGTTGGCCATTTACTATAAAATACTTGTTTTAAACCAGTACGTACATCATTTAATATCACCCAATTCGGGTCAATCTGGGAATCACCGACAGGATCTAGTATAACCGTCTGGAAAGCTCTGAAATCTGTAGCAAATAAGTCCCCGTTATCCGGACAGACATCAAAATTATCCGGATATCCGTCTCCGTCTGTGTCACCCTCACAAAGGTCTCCTCGACCATTCCCTGAAAATTATACACTATTTTATCAACAAACCAAAATAACAAGATTCACATTATGATACTGTAAACCAAGAAATTGTTTCGCTCAATTTAATTTGGCGGAGTTCGCAAGTGGTAGAATTTCAAAAACATTATTATAGACATTGCGAGAAACTAAAAATGCGAAATTTGTAGTCTGGAATATGCTGACGATCAGGGAAACGCGAAAGTAAATTGGACTACAGTACTGTGTAATATTTCAAATGGTGTCACAGGTAAGCTCACTGTACAGTATTACCGGTATACCTTTGGGTTAGAATTAAACAATGGATATTAGGACCTGGGTTTTGTATTATCAAAGCACTTGCGAAAATCTTTAACTTGTCTTCAACTTAATTTCTTTCCAAAACAATACCATGCTAGGTAAGCTTATAAGCAATGGATGGACAGACAGAAAGGCCATTTAAAGGGCACCTGCAGCAGATTATAGATCTCTGAAGAAAGACCTATAGAAGGGCCTTTGACATGAAAACTATGTCTCTCATAAAGGACATGGCCAAATCATCTGACCTAAAAGTCCTAACAATCTGCATAACTATCATTATAGGCTTGGTACCAATCATTCTTGAAATCTGACTATCAATTAAGGAAAATAAGTGCATACAAGCTATGTTACATCTAGTACAATATCAATATGTCTCAGAAGTTATTATATATTGCTGGCTTAGAATGAGAAGGTCGTACAAAATCAATATTTTGAGAAAACAAGAATCAATTGTCTGGAAACTACTCTTTACTTATGGAAAAACAAGCTTTTCCAACTTCAGTTTGGTCAACATGACCGGTTCTGATTTTAATGAAAATAGACTCATAAGAAGTGCCTTGTGATGCAGATTGCTGAGTTTTATAAGGTCATAAGTAGCACTAATATGCACTTCTTATTCTAAGGCAGTGATATATATTCTGGAAAGAACAAAGTAAGTTAAGCACCAACTTCTAACAAATCAGACTAACAACTGTCTTTACCATTACTATCCCTCTGATCACGGTTGAATACAAATTGACAATTGTCCTGCTCGTCAGGTATACCATCATCGTCATCATCTTCATCGCAAGCATCGCCGACACCATCTTTGTCACTATCACGCTGATCAGCATTTGTTACATTCGGACAGTTATCTATTGAATCCTCATATCCATCTTTGTCCCTGAAACAAGATAGCCGGTCTGGGATGTTATGTATCAAGCAACTTAGTATATATGAATATTTAGACTTAGTTAAAATTTATTTTGTGCAGCACAATTTTCTCATTAACTGAGCCATGTTTTCTTAGTCATTATTGTAGCTCTAAACAAGATGCTTGAAAACTATGTAAAACATGACTGCGTTTAATAAACGCTTATGCCCCCATAGAAGCCTTGTCCATAAAAAAAGCTAAGTCAATCAGGGGCCATGATTCTGTTAAAATGTTGGATAGTGTTACATGGCTTTGATAATGTATTAAGGGCTTATGATGGTAAACAAGTATGTAAGACAAAATTTGGGTTAACAAGAATTGGATGCTTAATAAGTCCAAGTCCAAAATTAGGTCAATGTGAAGGTCAAAACGAGGTTAGGTGAAATAGTTGTGTAGAGAATGTTCAAATACAACATCCATGCAAGTATGAAAGCTTTGTAGCAATCCATATTAATGAAGAAACAGTCAATTTGGGTTAACCAAGAATTTGGCCCTTCAATAATGCTGTGTATTTGGACCGATTCTCAAATGAGATAAAAACACAAGCGTGTTTACAGTACAAGTTTATTTCTAAGACTGAAGCCTTAACATAGTGGCAGGAATCATAAGCATGCCCAGTAGTGAATATACAATAAATAAGTCTAAGTCCAAAATTAGGTCAACCTGAAGATCAAAGTGGGGTTAGGTGATACAGGTGTATGGAGAGTGTTCATATACAACATCCATGCAAGTATGGAAGCTTTGTAGCAAGCTATGATAATGCTAGAAGAAACGGTCAATTTAGGTTAACCGGACGAATGGACTAATGAACAGACGGACAGGTGAATCACTATATGCCTCCCGATCTATCGATACCACGGTGGGGAATCGGTCTACCCCGCTAAAATTTTGTTTTTACGGAACAATTTTGAAGTGTTTGAGAAAAACACACAATCAATCATGGAAAGCAAAAGATTCAACGTAGAATACATTGCTTGCTGGTCGGGGTGTCAGGAACTAATTGGGTCTGGATGATATATATTTACCTCAAAATGTAGGTTTATCCGATGCCGATAGGCAGCCATTTTTTGAGTGCGTCCTATCATTCAAACCATGTGATTCCCCATCATGGATACGGGGGGAATAAATATTTTTTGACATCAAGGGAGATCATTCTTGTAATTTGTCACAGAAAGCTGCACATGAGACGTGTATACATTGTAGCCAATATCTTAGTGGAACAGTATAGGGAGTGCTGAGTAATGGGTTGACTGGGTTAAAATGTGGATTTATTTACCTGTATAGGTAAGCACAATTTACATGTCATCCTTGAATATCCATGCTTATCCATAGTCCAATCAGTGTAGATATTCTAACAAATCAAAACATTCTTTAAGTACCATAATGATAACATACGAGGATTAATTAGTGACAGGTTAAGAGTGCTCACCTATATTTGTTTGAACTACTTACATGTCATCATTATTGTCACAAGCATCACCCAACAGGTCACTGTCTGTATCCCTCTAGTAAATATATACACAAAACACCATTACAACAATACAGTCTAAACTGCCTAACTTAACATTCAATAGATAATATGGCTGTCTAATTATTAGGTGGCTAATATTGGCTATTGAATACCAAAATGTTAAGCAATAGAGAATTTTACAACCTCTCTTGAGAAAAAATAATTGGGAAAAGTATGGTTATTGCACAAAGGTTACTGTATATATAAAACAAAACAGTATTGTTTAAATTATACCAATAAGTATCACAGTTTAGGTTTTACAGAGACAAACATTATGAACACGTTTCATTTAGATTAAGAGTGAGCTATAGAGTGTCAACAGCCAAATTGTTGATAACTGATGATACACAGCAGGCATCAAGATATTATATAGGGTGATCAGGTACAGCTTAATTCATTGAGAGCAAAACCCCTTGTTTACTGTTAACATGACTTACTTCCCTTCGTTCTACAATGAATAAACAAATGGAGGTAAGTTGAACAATGTTACAAAGGGAGGTAAGTTGAACAATGTAACAAAGGGAGGTAAGTTGAACAATGTAACAAAGGGAGGTTAGTTGTAAAATGTGACAAAGGTAGGTAAGTTGATAAATGTGACAAAGGGAGGTAAGTTGATTAATGTGACAAAGGGAGGTAAGTTGAACAATGTAACAAAGGGAGGTTAGTTGAATAATGTAACAAAGGGAGGTAAGTTGAACAATGTAACAAAGGGAGGTTAGTTGGTAAATGTGACAAAGGGAGGTAAGTTGATTAATGTGACAAAGGGAGGTAAGTTGAATAATGTTAACAAAGGGAGGTAAGTTGAATTATATTGACAAAGGAAGATAAGTTGATTGATGTGACAAAGGGAGGTAAGTTGAATAATGTGACAAAGGGAGAGAAGCTTGTGTAGAGGTTTTTACCTGTTCTGGATTGACAGTGTTAGGACAATTATCACAGGCATCTCCTACACCATCACCATCTACATCTACTTGATCTGGATTGGCCACTTTAGGACAGTTATCTTCCTCGTTCAATATGTCTGTAATAAATAACAAAAATGTTAAATAACATTCTAACACAACCAGTGGTTTCACCTATCAAAACATAAAGAAATTAAAGGTGTCTGTGATTTGCCGATAAAATAAAGCTACAGCCAAATAACTTATAGCGTTCTGAGGAAGAGTATAGTGCAGCGGTTACATGTTATTATATGTTATCAAATGTGGAACATTGGCTATGTTAGGATCGAAATAATGAATATGTACCTGTGTTTTATTTTTAAAAAAGCACAGTCACTTGTTTGGATGCGCACTCGTGATTTAATTACTACACATCCAAATTTGTGACTGTGCTTTATTCTACGGTACAACACAGGTACGTATTCTTAATTTCTTTAATAGAATTATCCAATGTGTGCTATTGTAAGTGATGAAATGCTGTAATGCACAGGTAAGTCAAAGCCATACAGAAGTGGCCGGAATGCCTGGCCACCCATGCAAGCAAGATTCTATTGTCAGAACCTACTATCTACATCCCAAAACAAAGGATACTTGAAGCAAGTTGGTAAACCAGAGGTAGACTCGTGTGTAGCAGTGCTACACACCGGGACTGCTACACACCGGGCACGTTAAAGAGCCAATGAGTCTATTCAGAAAGAGCTAGGGTGATAGCACATCTGGATTCTTTGAATTACAAAAAATGGCAGTCTCTTCCCTCTTCCCTCCTTGGTCATTGGCCAAATAGGCAGGGATAACCCATATGCACTATAGCATGGAGAATTTGACCTGATCCTGACCTTCATGTATGAATATATTACAAGATTCTTGCGTTGAATATACACATTTCCGGGAGCAAATTGTGCAATGTCTGTCCTTTAGATTTGTGTTGGTATTACACCTTGAATGTCTTTGTGATACTTCTCACAAATGAAAAACATACAACCGTGGGATTACAAATATAGACAATATATCAACTGTTAAATTATGCTAATAGAAGGTCAAAAATCATGTCAAATTCTCTGTACAATAAGACTGTCTCAGTTGAATGCAAAAAAAGATGGGTACCATCATTATCCATATCAGGATCACAGACATCCCCGATACCATCACCATCTGTGTCTTCCTGTTTACGATTCGGTGTATCTGGACAATTATCACAGGCATCACCGGACTCATCCGGATCAATTTCTCGGTTGATCTGATCTGGATTAACCACATCTGGGCAGTTATCCTACAATAATAGCAAGTCTTCTTCATACATTAGTTAAATTTTAAGATAATTTTGATTTTACAATTAAAAATATCATTCATGATGATGTAACGCATGTTTTAAAGCCTGGCGCTGTTGATGATACGTTTTTTTCCGAATGATACCGGAACCAGCTTCTAAAACCATGCAAATAACAAAATGATAATTTCACTGTTATTTTCACAAACAAATCTCTTTATCTAATGCTTATGAGTGGTTTACTGGTAGGGTGACTATTGCCAAAAAAGTCCTCTATTTTAGGAGTAGGTAGGACCTCTCTGTTAACAAGACATGTCATATACCAAAATGTTCGGGTAAGTCCATAGTATCTGAGACTGCCGGCATAAATTGCCAAAAGTGGTGGCGTTCCGAGAAATCAAAGATGGCGTCCAATATGGCCGCCTTTTTGACAGAATTAGCTTAATATTAATGTTAAGAAAATATCAGGAATATGATGCAACTTTTTGAAATAACTTTGCTTAATTGTTATAGACACAGCATAACTCTTTTTAATTAAATATTTTTAGAATCTTCAAAGGTCAATGTCAAGGTCATTTACAGGTAAAACCAATGTAAAAATGACTTAAAACGCGTTTTCACCTGATATCTTCTTTGTTTGTATAGCATTTATTTACAAAAACTATCCAAATTGATCATTTAAATGAAGGTTTACATTCAACAGTTTAAATAAAACTACTTTGGAACACATTGGCTTTCAAGTAATCGAGATATACAGTTTATCTTGTACTATGTGCTTTTCTTACCCCACCCACCATTTTTATACAAGAAATATGCACTCTTGTATTCTGAAATGTTTACAACATGTGTCTGTGATAAAAATGTTTATTATTATGATACATCTATAATGGCATTCAAAAAATATTATTAATGTCTAAAATTCACCAGATAAATCCAAGATGGCGTCCAAGATGGCCGCCGTAATATATAATGTCCCTTGTATAGCATTAAGCAGGATTTAAACAGTTGTTTTTCAGGTGAGGTGGCCACAAAAGTAGATCAATAACTGATTCATACCAAATTGTTCTTATGTGACTATAAATTAGTGTATAGACCTGCTGTCATACATTGTAAAAGGGTGGAGAGGACCAGGAAACCCAAGACGGCCGCCATAAATGGTCAATTCATATAAAGTATGTTCAAATTACTATGAGACAGTATCATACATGGCTGTAAAGATACATGTTACCATGCAAAATACTCATTTGCTACTGTGCATTAAATAAGCATACTACATTGACTACATTGAAAAAATTTCAAGGTCATGTCAAGGTCAAAGTACAAAAAATAAATGAAAAATACAATTCCTGGTGGTAATTTGTACCACATACCAGTAGATCATTGAATGGATGTACGCGTATTTGGTGGTGGTGAATATATGCATTGGGCATTGAATAGATGGATTTGGTGCAGTTCCCTATATGACATTGAATTGATGTATTTGGTAGTGGTGGGTACCAATTAAGGCTTGAACTTGGCATATTAGATGTTGGTGTGTACCATATTGGTCATTGGTATTATTAGATGGTAAAGAATACCTCATAATATTATGACACTGAATAAGTGTATTGTTTGGTGGTTGTGTCCCATATAGCCTAAAATGGTATGTATCAGGTGGTGGTGCATACCACATTGGACACTTTATATGTATTTTTGGTGGTGGTGGGTACCCCATATTGAAATTAGTGTATTCGATGGTGGTGAGTATGACATTTATAATAAGTCATTGGATGGGTGTATTGGGTCACGTGATGAATACCCCGTACTGCACTGAATTAGTATATTTTTGGTAGATAGTGCTCCATGTGGCCTGTAAGGCTGTGTAAGGTGGTGGTGCATACCCCCTAGGACTTTGAATGGGTGTGTCTGGTGGTGGTGAGTACCCGATGGGACGCGTGTGGGTGTACTTTGTGGTTTGGAGTAACCCATATGACATTGAATGAGTGAGTTTCTATAAGGACCTTAGTGGGTTTATCAACTTTACTTAGTGATGATGATTACCCCATAGGACATTGGATGTGTGTATTTTGGTGTTGGTGGGTACCCCAAATGGCCTTAAATTGTGTATTAGGTGGTGGTGAGTTCACTAAAGGGCCTTGAATGAGTGTATTTGGTGCAGGTTATTTCCCCATAGAGCATTTAATTGGTGTATTAGGTGGAGGTGAATACCCCATAGGGCATTAAAGGGTGTATTTGGTTGTGGTGAGTGCTCCATAGGGCATTTGTTTGGTGTTTGTTGTAACCCTACATTGTCTGACATGGGTGTTCTAGATGGTTGCGAGTACCTCATAGAGCATTGAATTGGTGTATTGGGTGGTAATAAATACCCTATGTGGCACAGAAATGGGGGGATTCTTGGAGGTTAGAGCCCTATGTGGCGTGAAATGGGTGTATTATATGGTCGTTCGTACCCAAAAAGACTTTGAACGGGTGTATTTGGTGGTGGTGAGTACCCAATATGTCTTCACTTTGTGTTACATGGGGTGAACTTGGTGGTTTAGAGTACAACACAAGACATTAAGTAGGTGTATTTTGTGGTGGTACGTACCCAATAGGGCATTGAATTGGTGTTTTTGGTGGTGGTAAGTATCCTAAAGGGAACTGAATGGGTGTATAGTGTTGTATTTGTTGTTGGTGGGTAGCTAAAATGGCCTGAAATGGGAGTATTAAGTGGTGGACATTTCACTATAGTTCCCCATAGGACATTGAATGGGTGTATAAGGTGGTGGCAAGTACCCCATAGTACATTGAATGAGTGTATTAGGTGGTGGCGAGTACCCCATAGGGCATTGAATGAGTGTATTAGGTAGTGGCGAGTACCCCATAGTGCATTGAATGAGTGTATTAGGTGGTGGCGAGTACCCCATAGGGCATTGAATGAGTATATTAGGTGGTGGCAAGTACCCCATAGGGCATTGAATGAGTGCATTATGTGGTGGCGAGTACCCCATAGGGCATTGGATGAGTGTATTAGGTGGTGGCAAGTACCCCATAGGACATTGAATGAGTATATTAGGTGGTGGCAAGTACCCCATAGGGCATTGCATGAGTGTATTATGTGTTAGGGAGTACCCTATAGGGCATTGAATGAGTATATTAGGTGGTGGCGAGTATCCCATAGGGCATTGAATGGGTGTATAAGGTGGACGTAGGTACCCAATAGGACATTGAATGGGAGTACCAGGTGCTTATGAGCACCCAATAGGGCATTGAATGGGTGTATAAGGTGGTGGCAAGTACCCCATAGTACATTGAATGAGTGTATTAGGTGGTGGCGAGTACCCCATAGGGCATTGAATGAGTGTATTAGGTAGTGGCGAGTACCCCATAGTGCATTGAATGAGTGTATTAGGTGGTGGCGAGTACCCCATAGGGCATTGAATGAGTATATTAGGTGGTGGCAAGTACCCCATAGGGCATTGAATGAGTGCATTATGTGGTGGCGAGTACCCCATAGGGCATTGGATGAGTGTATTAGGTGGTGGCAAGTACCCCATAGGACATTGAATGAGTATATTAGGTGGTGGCAAGTACCCCATAGGGCATTGCATGAGTGTATTATGTGTTAGGGAGTACCCTATAGGGCATTGAATGAGTATATTAGGTGGTGGCGAGTATCCCATAGGGCATTGAATGGGTGTATAAGGTGGACGTAGGTACCCAATAGGACATTGAATGGGAGTACCAGGTGCTTATGAGCACCCAATAGGGCATTGATTGGGTTTATTTTGTGGTGGTGAGAATCCGTTAGGGCATTGGATTGGTGTATTAGGTGTTGGTGGGTACACCAAATGGCCTGAAATGGGTGTATTATTTAGTGGTTAGTTCACAGACGTGTGTGACTTGATGGGTTATGAGAATGTCATATGGGTGTATTTGGGGATGATACCTCTTCTCCGATTACACTGGTTTAAGGCCATATGGCATACTCACAACCCAAATATTTACCCATTTAAGACAATATAGAGTGCTAACCACCATATAATACACCAATTTAATGCCCTATGGGATAACAACCTGCACCAAATGCACTCAATCACTAAGTTCCCCCTACACGTACATTATGCCACATTAGGTACTGATCACCACCACATAATAAATTATACCCTTTAAAGAAGTATTTGGTACTCCTCACCACCACCAAATGCACTCATTCAAATTCCTATGGAATACACTCAACCCCACCATACACTCATTTCAGGCTGTGTAGGGCACCAAGCACCAAACAATATACAAATTCAATGTCCTATGGGGTATTCATCATCACCCAATAAACCCACTGCCCTATGACATTGTCGTACTCACCTCCATCTCATACAGCCATTTTAGGAGTAGTGGGGTACCCACATCCAGCAATTACACTAATTCAATGCCATTATGGTGTTCTAAACAACCCCCAAGTACATTTATACAAGACCAAAAGAGGTATTCAACACTGCCGATTTATATGTATACACCTTATCAATGACCTACTGGTATGTGGTACTAATCACCACCAGGTATAGAATTTTTCATTTATTTTTCATACTTTGACCTTGACATGACCTTGAACTTGGCTTCAAAGAGGTAAATGTAGAATGCTTATTTGATGCACAGTAGCAAATGAGTAATTTGCATGCTAACACGTATCTTTACACCCATGTATGATACTGTATCATAGTAGTTTGAACATACTTTACATGGATTGACCATTAATGGCGGCCATCTTGGATTTCCTGGTCCTCACCACCCTTTTACAATGTATGACAGCAGGTCTATGCACTAATTTATAGTCACATAAGGACATTTTGGTATGAATCAGTTCTTGTTCTACTTTTGTGGCCACCTCACCTGAAAAACAACTGTTTTAATCCTGCTTAATGCTTTACAAGGGACATAATATATTACGGCGGCCATCTTGGACGCCATCTTGGATTTTGCTGGTGAATTTTAGTCACTAATGATATTTTTTGAATGCCACTATAGATATATCATAATAATAAACATTTTTATCACAGACATCTTTTGTAACACTTTCAGAATACATGATTACATATTTCTTGTATAAAAATGGTGGGTGGGGTAAGAAAAGCACATAGTACAAGATATACTGTGTATCTCGATTACTTGAAGGCCAATGTGTTCCAAAGTAGTTTTATTTAAACTGTTGAATGTAAACCTTTTTTTAAATGATCAATTTGGATAGTTTTTGTAAATAAATGCTATACAAACAAAGAAGATACCAAGTGAAGACGCGTTTTATGCCATTTTTACATTGGTTTTACCTGTAAATGACATTGACCTTTGAAGATTCTAAAAATGTTTTAGTTTAAAAGAGTTTTGCTGTGTCTATAACAATTAAGCAAAGTTATTTCAAAAAGTTGCATCATATTCCTGATATTTTCATAACATTAATATTAAGCTAATACTGTCAAAAAGGAGGCCATCTTGGACGCCATCTTGAATTTCTCAGAACGCCACCACTTTTGGCAATTTAGGCCGGCAGTCTCAGACACTACAGACTTTCCCGAACATTTTGGTATATGACATGTCTTGTTAACAGAGAGGTCCTACCCCAACTTTTTTTTCTTGAGATTGTCACCCTACCATACCTAGGAATAACAGTGAATTATTATCCGAAGCTGTTGATAATTTCACTCAATTTCGTTTAAGCCTATTGACGTCTAAACTCGAAATAATACTATCTGCCTTGAACTCTCAGTGGATAGCTCATGAATGAAAATTAAATACTTACAGGAGAGTTTGGAATACCATCATTATCTTTATCAGGATCACAAGCGTCTCCGAGACCATCATAGTCCACATCTTCCTGTCCACTGTTTGGTACAAATGGACAGTTATCCTGTAATATAACCATAGTATGCAGACCTGAGTGTAGCAATGAATTTGTACTTATTAAAACAGTTATCACTAATCTAAATCACTGATAAGGCAATTTCTCAGTGATTAGATTAGTGGTAACTGTTTATATTTATTACAAATTCATTATACAATAAGACAAATAAGTTTCTTGTGCGGAATATATCAATTTTCCCAAAAAAGTTCTGCAAACATAAGTTTCTTGTGCACAGAATATATTAATTTCATGAGAAAGTCATTGGCCTAAGATAAATATAGACGATAAATCCACTATATAGTTACGAGGTAAGAAGACCAGGTTAACTTGCTTATACTATACACTATGTCAAGTAACATGCTTTCTGTACGGTAGCATAGTGGGGACACAGGAAATACTTTATTTATCACATGCGCACATATCAGCTATCACGTGCGCATGTATTTATGCTATCACATGATAGTAACACATGTGCATGTAATCGCTGACATGTGCGCATGTGATAGCTCATACTAACACGTGAGCACATAAAAGCTAGCACATGCGCACGTGATAGTTAATACATGCACATGTGAAAGTTAATACCTGCGCACATGATAAATAAAATATTTCATGTGTCCCCTCTAAATCACCATCATCTGTGATGCTGACGTTATACTTTGTAACAACTGGTTATTTTAATCTTACACATGATTATCTCAAACGCTAACTGTTAGTTGATAGTTTGAAACAGGTCTTGAAGTTTAAAATCTTATTAAACTACTGATATCTTACTATAAACTACATGCAAAAATAAATACTATATTTAAAACTAGCAGTATAAATTTATACTTGAACAACCATGATCATGGTTGATCATACTTATGACCTGATTTCACACTGCAAACATTTACCTTACGACAACGTTTGTCGGAACATGCTATAGCTTCGTCTGGTGTGCCATCAATGTCCGTATCACGACTACATATCTTTCCATCACCCGCATAACCAATTGTGCACTGTTAACAAAAGATGAGAGTATTTAACACTTAATCAGAGATGATTATTTATCACATAACATGTGGTCCAGCAGTGCCGTAAAGACTTGCCTGAAATATTGTGATAATGATTATTTATTCCTAAACTTTCAGACTTTCACATCAACTTTAAAGCATTTGGGTAAACCATTTACAGTGATGCTTTAACTAACTTTTTGACCCCTGAGATTAGGGCTTTGTTACTGTTATAGTTTGATTTAACTTGTTCAGTTTTGTGTTGGAACATTGTGGTCCATGATTTCCTGTTCTGTCTGTCCTTATTTGGCTTCCCTTATTGAGCGTTTCTTGCTCAGCTGTTGCCCTTAAACTTAAAAAAATAAATAAACCGGTACCAGATTTATATAGCGCCTTTTTCATGCGAACACACATTCAAAGGCACTTAGTTGAGGCCCACATGGAAGATCGGGAAACCGAATGTGTTAGCCTTGTTAAATGAAGACGTTACTAACTTACTTATTTACTTACCTGATACAATGCGATACAACATAGTGACATATGCCAAAATCAAGACATTTTGACTAATGTCATATCATGTTGTTGCACTTATGTCGTATTTCACTACCACATTGTCCTATTGTGTTGTTTTGTGTTGAGTTTGGTGGCAAAGGAAGACACTCGACATGGTACAAACAGGATTCTGTACAATGTAGATCTATGACTTACTTGGCAGACAAAGGCTTCTACTCCAGGTTTCTGGAGACATCTAGCATATTCACTACATTCAGTGAGATCGGGACACAATGTTACACGACGAAGACAACCAATCGACTGGTTTCCTGCGTACCCCGTGAAACAACCACCACATTCATAGGAACCCTGAAATCAAGTGTAAGAATTGGGGTTTGAAAACAGTTCTGTTACCCTGCATGTTCAGCTATAGTCCATTCTCAGTGGTACTGTACACAGTATGGCACCTGATAATATCTACACTACAGGGCACACACATACACCAAAAGTGGCCGATGCCAACAGCATATTAAGTAATGCTTGTAGACAGATAATCTCTACTTCATTGATAAACTTGTCTGATGGCAAGTATCACAGTTAAAGGAACAATTATAAGATTTTAATCTCAATACCAATATGCAAACCTCATGGATTATTTGGTATTGTTGTAGTTAAACAGTTATATTCTAAAATCAAATAATATATATATGATATAAGTAAACTTTTTAGCACAAATATGTATAAAATTCACTTTGAACATTTATTGAAGTGCATTATTGAACAACACAAACAAGTTTCCATAATTTCAATATTTCATTGTCTAATTGTATTAAAAGTCCAGTTGGGCTATGGTGAGAGTGACATTGTCGTTTATGTGTACACAAAAGATTACAAACATGGTCTGAACTGGTAGGGCGAATAATTAAAAGTACATGCGTATGTTAGTTTAGCATTAAAATTATAGCTGTCCATGTATTAGCCTTTATCATATATGACCTCTAGTGACTACACAAGGTTTTTCTATGATTTGACCTTGTGACATAGTTTTTGACCCTGGATGACCCAATAATGAACTTGACCTAAATGTTGTTGACATAATCATTGTGACCAAGTTTCATAAAGATTAGGTTAAAATTGTGACCTCTAGTGACTACACAAGGTTTTTCTATGATTTGACCTTGTGACCTATTTTTTGACCCCGGATGACCCAATATCGAACTTGATCTAGATTTTGTTGAGATAATCATTGTGACACAAGTTTCATAATGATTAGGCTAAAACTGTGACCTCTACTGAAGCGGTCCTTTGCACAAGAAAGCGCTCAGTAGCGCTTGCCTAGCAAAGTGTTTAGAAACGATATGCTATCGGGGAGCAGTTATCGGCAAGCACTGCTCGCTGGTAGCGTTTCGATAGCGCAATTTGGAAACTGCTTGGTTAGGCAGGGCTCCTGGTATATATAAATTTCACACAATACTTACTATTGTATTAGTACAAACAGAGTTCAACACACATGGACCACTAGGTGGTGATAGTGTACATTCATCCACGTCCACACACTCCTATAATACACAATGTTTACACATACATCTTGTAACTAATGGCATATAACAGAAAGTTACTTCATGAATAACAAGTACGCCGAAACAGTCAACACAATGTTATGTCGCAAAAACTAGGATATGACATCGTACTAAAAGTATGTCAAAAAGACTCAAGATAAGTTACGTGGCAATCATATAACAAATCAGCCATGACAGTACTGTTAATGTGAAATAACCCTAGCTGTTTTATAAATTTCCCCGCAGTATAATGTCTAGTTGTGCTTTAAACCTTCTGAGTTGTTTTTATCCGCTCTATTTCGTGTATTTAAGTCTATAATATCTTGATTCATCATAAATGTTTCTTGAGTACTGTTACCCCAATGTCCTTTGAAAAATAAATTAAAGACTGATTGTTTAAATTGTCTGACATCAGTAATTTACACTGTTCGATGTTTTGAAAGGCTTCCCTAGGCCAAAACGTCATGATTAAAGAGTGTAAACTGTGAGTGGTGTTTATTCACAATTCCCTATGGAATGAAGTCAGAACTGGCGTAATTATATGTCAATTGGTGTCAACTGGCAAGGATATATGGATGTTATCTAACTCAATGGTGTTTAAAATATTAAGAATTTCGAGTTTGAGCTCTCTATCAGTAGACAACATTATCAATGGCATCACTTAAAATGTCGAAGCTGCAAAAGCTAAGTTTTCAAAAGCACCCATTTTCTAAATTTCTTTGTGAAATTATATTATACAAAACAGCAATTTAAACAGTGAAATATTTACTATCTGTGGATGCTGTCTTGCAAAGGTTTTGGGAAAAGGAACCATACTTTTTGTGAAAATTGCAAATTCAATGTTTTCCTTCACATATTTTGTGCAGCTTCGGCAAAATAATAAACAGCCTTTTTCACAAATGTAGAATTTTCAAAAATCCTAACTTGAACCTTTCTACAATTGCAATATGCTGGAGCTACAGTAGATTTGGGGTAACAATTTGTCTACCACAAACTCTTTAAGGCTTTTCCAACTTGAACGTTTTGGCATTTTGCAAACTATGCACCTCATCTTTACAATTCTAAAAATCATAAAATTCCAAAGTTGTGGCTACAGCATTTTGAAGAGGTACCATCACTATACCTCCTGTATATATTACCTGTTTCATGTTGTAGGCTTCATTGAGACCAGAACCTTGTATCAGTTCACCGATCAAACCTGCTGGACAATCCAAACATTGAAAACCACCATCAGTATTCATACATGCTGACTTGTTGAAACATGGGTCATGATACAAACACTAAAATATACAAATAATCTATATCAATCATGCATTACATAGTAACCTCCTTACAGGAACTTTCTTCAGCATAGATCTCTCAAAAGTGACCCCCCTCCTTCTGTAGCAATAACCTCTTCAAATTGTGGCCCCTTTTCAGCAATGACCTATTGAAGTGGCCCTTTTCTTCAGCATTGACCTATTGAAGTGGCCCTTTTCTTCAGCATTAACCAATTGAAAGTGGCTCTCCTTCAGCATTGACCTATTGAAAGCAGCCCTTCTTCAGCATTGACCTTTACAAATTAGCTACTCTATAGCAAAAACCTCTCAAAAGTGGACCCCTTTTCAGCAATAATCTCTACAAAATGCAGATCCCACTTTTTTTACCAAAATCCTTTCTAAAGTGGCCCTAAATCTTCAGCCCTAATGTGGCAAATATGCTGGAGTATTTTGAATATGTTAAGGGTAAGTTTTACATAATTTATGAGTACACTGAAATATGCTGTTGCATGCCAATATTATGAGAATATTTTTACTGATTTTATAGGTACGCTACCTACTCAAGGTATGTTCTGTTTATTAACAGTGTTTACCTCATTTATATCCCTGCACGATGTTCCATTACCCTCGTACCCTTTAGGACACATCCCACATTTATATCCATCTGTCGTGTCTGTACATGTCACACCTTGAAAGCATGGTCTAGATGAACAACCAATTCTCGCCATGTGACAATTTCCTCGGCGACCATCTCCCGTCCATCCAGCTGGACATGCACCACAACGATATCCACCATTAGCAACATTGAAACATTTTACCCCTTAAATAAATGAGAACATGTAAGACTTAATTTGACTTACAATAAATGAAACAAGAGCCACCCGAGACAGGTGATGCTCCCCCTGGGGTGTTTGTCACAGAAAAAAATGGCTACAAAAATAGGGCAAAAGAGTTAAATGGTTCTTTGGCACTGGACTTTAACTTAATGAGATTTTATTCAACTCTGAAGTTTCAAATTGATACTCTATCAGTCTATGAGTTATGGCACGGACAAGAATTAAGTATGAGCAAGACTGCGTTCAATAAACGCTTATGCCCCGTGGAAGCCTAGTCCATAAAAAAGTCAATCAGGGGCCATTATTCATTTAAAATGTTAAATAGGGTTACATGGCTTTGTCAGTATAAGGGGCTTATGATGGTAAACAAGTATGTGAAGTTTGAAGACAACGCCTTGATGTAAGACGAAATTTTGGTTAACAAGAATTGGACGCTTAATAAGTCTAAGTCCAAAATTAGGTCAATGTGAAGGTCAAAACGAGGTCAGGTGATACAGGCGTGTTGAGAGTGTTCATATACAACATCAGGGCAAGTATTAAAGCTTTGTAGCAAGCCATAATGTTGCTAGAAGAAACGGTCAATTTGGGTTAACCAAGAATTTGGCCCTTCAATAAGTCTAAGTCCAAAATAAGGTCAAGGTCAAAATGGGGTCAGGTGATACAGGCATGTGGAGAGTGTTCATACACAACATCCATGCAAGTATGAAAGCTTTGTAGCAAGCCATATTAATGCTCGAAGAAACGGTCAATTTGGGTTAACCAAGAATTTGGCCCTTCAATAAGTGTAAGTCCAAAATTAGGTCAAGGTGAAGGTCAAAATGGGGTCAGGTTATACAGGCATGTGGAGAGTGTTCATATACAACATCCATGTAAGTATGGAAGCTTTGTAGCAAGCGATAATAATGCTAGAAGAAACGGTCAATTTGGGTTAACGAACGGACGGACGGACAGGTGAATCACTATAATTATGCCTCCCGATCTATCAATACAGGGGCATAAAAATTACACAGCAAAATAACTCCAAGAATGTGCAATAGAGAGTTGTGTGTCTTGAGCATTGCACATCCCCTCAATGAGATCTATTCACATATTAAGTTCCAAATTGATATCTCTTATAAGTACTGTAAGAGTTAAAGCCAGAACAAGAATTATAGTGATCACAGAAAATCAATATTTTCACAAGTGGCGTATGAAAAATTACAAAGGGGAATAACTCCAAAAATATTCAACGAAGAGTTATGGTACTTGTGCACTGAAGTTCACCTCAATGAGATCTATGCACATGCAAAGTTTCAAATTAATAGGTGTAATACCTGTACTGTTTTTGAGTTATCATCTGGATAAAAATATGTCGGACGGATGGACAATTATAAAGCAGCGACTACATGTATTATAATGCTCCCCAGAAAATTATCTCAGATGTCCCAGGCATTCATAAAAGCCAAGTGGCATGTCTGTCTGCCAGGCAAATAAGTTATAAAATTATCAAAGATAATTAAACTAAATAGTTTGCACCTATTGAGGGATTCAAACCTATACAGATTGGTGCCATCACAAAGTATTACATAGAACGTAAGCATTTAACCACTCACAATCAACAACCCCACCAACAAGGTTCGCCGCCTAATTATTATGACCATATTAAGGAGGATTATAGTATAAGTTACAATAATTTGCTTCAACGATTGATGTAAAATAATACTACTAATTGTTACCTCTGTAACAAGGATTATCAGCACATGTTGGTATTTTAGCACATCTCAATCCATCGCCATAGTAACCTGTAGGACAATCACCACAACGGTAACCTCTCTCAGTTTCTGTACATGTTACACCAGAGAAACAAGGATTGTCTCGACATGTCGTACGTTTTGGTGCAACTGAAACACAGCATAAATGTCATATATAAACTATAATAACAAGCAAATTCGTTGAATTGATATTCCCCTGCCTACAGGTTATCAGTATTTCATTGCACAGTTTGGAATGTAAGCTTCTTGTCAATAAATCAATGGCAATATCTCAACAGAAAATTGACCAATAAAAATAACTTGACAGGCATCATCACAGTAGAGTTGTTCATATTTATTTTAGGTTTCATGAAATTTTATCTCTAGTTAGTAGATGAAATTATATTAGTCAATAAACCAAGTGCAGTAGAAGGACAGTTTATAAACTCTAAGGAAAGTTGACCAAATTGAATAAATAAGTGGGCTAAGATGGCCTTGCATCCCTCACCTGTGCACATTGAACTAGAAGAACCATATTCAAACAGGTATTTGATTTCGGATGCCATGGTTCTGCATGAATTTCAATTATTTAGTTATTTATAGAATGGAGCACTCAAGAAATATTGTTACCAAGTGGTGAAGAAATCGAGTCTGCAGATAAAAAGTCTTCACTATTTATATATGGGGTAAACGAGCCCCACCCACTGGCGGCCATGTTTTTGCGAATCATGACAACAAGGTCAATTTTGTAAGGTCACCCAACAAGTATTTCTGTAAAATTATTTTGAAATCTGGCCAGTGGTTGATTTCTCAGATTTTTAAAAAGTTTTTCCTATCAGTTGGCATGGCAACCAGAGTTATTTATAGATTTCAATTCTTTTAGCTATTTTTATAGAGGATCAGCAAATGAACATTGTTAACAATTCATAATGAAATCCATGGCAACCAGTACTTTTATAAAACAAGATTTTTAAAGACTTTACTATTTATATATAGGGGAAAATGTTTTTTGACAAATCATGATAAAAAGTCAATTTTGTAAAAGGCTCACCTACAACTATTTCTGTAAAATTATTTTGAAATCTGGCCAGTGGTTAATTTTTTATGAATTTTTTAAGTTTTTTCAATCGGTTGCCATGGCAACCAGAGTTATTTATAGATCAGAAAAACAACTTGACAGGCATCTTCCTAGTATATGCTAGTTCACATTTATTTCAAGTTTCATGAAATTCTACCAGCTAGTTACAGAGAAATGGCTGCAGATGGACGGACTGACAGACGGACAACGCCATTTCAATACCCCCCTACTGATTTCATCGGCGGGGATAATAACAATTCATACAAGGAACTGCATGGCTGCATGGTAGCACTCATGGTCAGACAGCAGAAACAAAAGAGCACAAAACGCACATGAGTGTCATGTTAGAAACAGAAAAATGCAAATGCTATCATAGGCCGGCCATGGTGCTTGTTTTACGGATTCTTACTTAAAATTGTGTTTTTATTCAAATTTGCATGGTCAAGGCCAGGCCCCGATCTCCTGAAGCATCTCAAGCAGAAATCAGAGTCTGAATTGGAGATAAATCTGAAATGCAAGCCCTATAAATTTTACAGTAATAACTCAGAATAATGTTTTCTGTTTTGTGATGCCAATTTTGAGTCCAGCCTCCCTGGTGATGATGATGGAAATTAACTAAAAGACATATGACAATATTTGAGATGAGATTTAGCTCAGATTGAGATGTTTCGGAAGATCGGAGCCAGATTACTCCTGAACACCCATGGTGACCTATATTGATCTTTTGTTCATAATTCTGTTTCTAACATGATTCCCGGGCATGGCAGGTCAGGTACCCTTCCATGATAATTTGACAATGATGTGGATTTTCATTCTTGGAGAAGTTGGCCTGCTTCCTTGTGGGAGGATAAATTAGTAACTATAAGAATTAGTAAGGTGAATCAGCTGCTGTATATAACAGAAAATTGTAGAGAAACAGTGTTTTAAACCTAAATAAGCAAACAAAGATATACAGTAGAACTTCGATGCCTCGAACTACCTTCGGACCGGGGAAATAGTTCGAGCCATCTACCTGTTCGAGGCATCTATAGTATTCAAGAATATGCATGGGGAATAAGTTCAAACTGATGTCGGTACGTGTACACGTACAACGTGATAATGCAATATTACACAAAATTAAGAATGAACATTATGGGTGACAATGCTAGGATACATGTGCATTCTTGTCGACCGCACATCACATAATGGCGGAAATTATTACAGGCGAGTTCGAAGCTTTAACGATCAGTGGATCAGAAAATGACAAAAGTTAATCAAGTGGGCAAGACCGCACTTCATGAAAGAATAACCCATGGTCGATCCAAACGTGACAGATGTGTTGACGTTGGACGACGTCGTGGCGTCGAAAAGTGCGCCGGTTGGCTGTCGGTCATCTTTTGAATCGGTTAAATATTTTATTAATATAAGCATATAGCCAACTTGTTATTGGTTTCTTAGTACAGAATTGAATATATTTTAAGATGGCATAACAAATAATTCAATCACATTGCGCATAATAAAATGAACGGGCCAGTGCACAAACTTTTTGATACCCCCTCGTATACTGCATAACTAATATAATGTGTATAACTAAAATAGCTGTATTTTTATTTTGTAATAATATTCATAACAATAATGAAACAATAGTTTGACAAAATTGACAAGAAATCTGATTTATCTCCGACAAGCTTTTCGAGTGTTCACATGTGTTACAGGTTTCTTGTTAAATAGCATATTAATAATTATACAAGTATAAAGCAGCGAGCCACAGCATATCCTTATGTCCTGGGTCAAGTTCGACTACAAATAAATAAATGGAACTGTAACAGAAACTTTTGACTATCTTTGAAAAACGATAATTTTATTCCGATTTATTGTTGTTTATGAATTTGATTAACGAAAAGTAATTAAGTTACAATTTCCTATTAACTATTTAATGGATGTATAAGTGTTTAAAACTCGTTGTACAATGCAGTTGAACGCAAACAATTGTTTGGTACAGTTATTATCACAACTTGTCGCCGACTACCCGCGGTCGAACAATGGGTTTCAGCAGTCAATGAAAGGTGCGAAAACTTGTATTGTTCGACTCATCTAAGGGTAAATCATAGCAAGGGAACGTGTAGTCAATACGAGTGTTCGACCTAGATATTGTTCGAATCATCTACTGTTTTACCATATGAATAAAGAAGGGATTTTGCCGGGACCGAAGAACCAGTTCGAGGCATCTAGGGTGTTTGAAGCAAGTACTGTTCGAGGCATTGAATTTCTACTGTAAATGTAATGCATCAGTATATTTGTATGAATAAAGGTAAATGTTTCATCTGATTATATACCTATACATCTGATTATATACCTATACCTCTGATTATATACCTATACATCTGATTATATACCTATACATCTGATTATATACCTATACCTCTGATTATATACCTATACCTCTGATTATATACCTATACCTCTGATTATATACCTATACATCTGATTATATACCTATACCTCTGATTATACACCTATACCTCTGATTACTATACATCTGATTATATACCTATACCTCTGATTATATACCTATACATCTGATTATATACCTATACCTCTGATTATATACCTATACATCTGATTATATACCTATACATCTGATTATATACCTATACATCTGATTATATACCTATACATCTGATTATATACCTATACCTCTGATTATATACCTATACATCTGATTATATACCTATACATCTGATTATATACCTATACATCTGATTATATACCTATACATCTGATTATATACCTATACATCTGATTACTATACATCTGATTATATACCTATACCTCTGATTATATACCTATACATCTGATTATATACCTATACCTCTGATTATATACCTATACATCTGATTATATACCTATACATCTGATTATATACCTATACCTCTGATTATATACCTATACATCTGATTATATACCTATACATCTGATTATATACCTATACCTCTTTCTTGTTGTCGACACATGTCACAGCCCCGGAGAACCTCGTGTAGTTGTCGTGTTTCACGTGCTTGATGTTGCATATCTCTCTGTAGACTACGTATTGTCTGTGTTAATACTTGTAGTGAATGGCTTAAGGCATGATAGTCTGAACCTGAAGGTATATCAATATTTCTTTAGTATTATGTGTACACATTATCTACAAGATAACCATTGATGCAAAGCATCAAAGGGCGTCATAAAAGAAGTTCTGAAAACTGTAAAGACATATATGATTGATCTTTATAAGAAACAGCAGGTGTTGTATTTTTCAAAATATAATGGCAAAAGTGAAATACAAAAAATATATTTTCATCTTGAATATTAAGGATCTTAGTTTGTACCTTAATCCTCTTGTACAAGCATGTTTTATAAATATACGCATGCTATTCATTTAATTTTATCAAATGGCAAACAATGCAGATTCACATCATTTACAACTCATTTCAGTGTGATGTGATGTGTAGTAACTTCATAATGCTAATTTCAGTTTATTGGCAATTAGTATGATGTAATAGTCAAATGGTGTATTGTGTGTAAAGTTTGTATAGCTATATATCCGATAGCAATTCAGTATGTGCAAATTCCATATTTGGTGCATACTATTTCATTGGTTGTATAAATTTAACAAACAAAGCTGAGTGTAAAGGCATTGCTATCAATTTGAAAGTTTCCATATGATAAGTTAAAAAAAACAAGAATAAAATACAACAGGTATATGAACTTTGTTTTATTTATAATCAGAAAACTATTAACAATACAAGACATATGTGTTGCATAACCATGACACATAGAACGTGCCAAATCTGTATAGACAACCAAATGTATTTGTTTAGAAGCAACATCATTTAAATCTTTATAGACACTAGAATCAATTGCTTTCTAGACACTAAATCTATACAGATGTCAAGTTTATTCATGAGTCTATACGCTTAGATGTATTCAAATACGTATAGCAAGAATCGAGAACAATTGATGTAGAAGATGAGTCTACCAAGACTCAAAAACTTTACCGAGGACCAGTGAGTTACCAGCTAATTCAAATCTGTATAGAAACCATTTTAAGTGTCTAGATACCTGTAAAAGCAAATGCGTTCAAATCTGTATAGACACATCTCTCCATTGGCAGAACGACTGAAATCTATATCTAAGACAAGTTTTAGCTATTCCAAAAATAGTTTCCAGGGCATATCCATTTACCATGAAATGTTTTAAGATATAGCATTTCAATGTAGACTGCAGGGTCGGTCAAAGTTGTGCATTAAAAAGCTGGATAGCTATAATGTCGCTGATATGCAGTACGTACGGGTCATTCAATTTATATCGCATTGTATATTGAATGACCCTCAATTAAACAAATAGTCGGTATCAATTTTTCATTTGTTACTTTGTACGTGGTTTTCAAAATTGGTACCGACTATTTTGTTTCATTGAATAATCTTTTCAGAGAAACCTGAACGTGGCACATCTTAATCCATACGCTGCACTTCTTGGATTTTATAGTTACAATGTGGTAGATACATGTATTTATAGAAACTCTAATACGCCATTCAAGAGCCGTGCCGAGTAACGGTTTTTCCTGTTCTAAAAATAGACGGTGTACCCAGTGTATTTACTGATATGAAGCCGCTGTTCGTAAGCGATACACTGATTGGTTGTTTATTTGCTGTGGACACTGGGTGTAATGCAGAGCAATGAATTGTGGGGAGTAGATTACGTAAGGTCTGTTGGTCAGCCGGTACCTTCATGTTAATGAGATATTTGGCCGGGGCGACACAATTAGCTTTATGCAAATAAGTAATTTCGCCGGCCGGATCAGCGAGGTTCGTAAGGGGAATTTATGTATGTAAATCAAATAAAGTTATATAATATAGTTAAATTGAGGCTCCACGTGGGAAATTATTTATGAACTTCTTATGAATTGAGGCTCAACACGGGGAAGTGTTCATAAACTTCATACAAGTTGAGGCTCACGGGGACACCATGGGGGAATTGTCTTCCAGCTCATTATAACAAAGTCCTCCAATACAGACGCCCCGATCCATCGGGGCGCCAATAAACAAGATAATAAAAGCTAGCGTCTAAAAACTACACAAAGTCAGAAGCTGCATAATTATGTAAATAATAAACCATCTGGATAGGGTGCAATGCGTGAGAACGAATAACATAGGGGTCGAAATACAATAGGCAATATTGTCTGGATTTTCGACGGGAAATTGTATACATAGCAGCGCTCAGAAAAGGGTTTGCCTAATGACAGATGCAAACTATTTTGCTGATGATCTGTGGTAATTTAATGGATCAAACGTCGATCAATACTATTCAACACGGGCGCAAGAAAACGGAAAAAACTAGTTCCTAAACACTTCGTACACAGAGTCCTTATTCCATAATTCTACCTGCATGTGAACTGGATAGAGTATGAATAGTACAAACAAATAAGATGGGGACGAAATTTAAATAACTCATATGGTCTCAACTTTCGGCAGGAAAATTCATTTAACAGCGCTGTGTAAAGGGCTGTTCTAACGGTAGACACAAAATATTTAGCTGAAGCTCTCTTGTAAGTTAAAGGATAAAACATGGATTAATACTATCAACAAATGAAACATATTGTAAATAGTGAAAAATAAGCACACGTTAGATTAGGAGTTTCTATCTAAACTGTAATATGACGAATTGTGTTAAGTTTGTCTGCTCAATGTTTTACTTAACAGTGACATTTTTATCGCCCCTCAAAAATCATAGGAATTATTTATTTGTACAAATACATTTGCTTATCGAAATAATATTTCAAATAGTTAACACAATACAAAAAAATATTAAATTGTTGTAAACAAATGTTCTTATTAATGGTTGGAAATTACGATATTGGTTGAGATTAGCAGGCACTTCTTTCTTGCTCGAATGAATTGATTGTGAAAAAATTACATCGTTAAAATGGTAGTGATTTCAGGATTTGTATGTAATTCGAATACCCAAGGGTACCAGTAAAAAATGAAGAACAGCATGTGTTAGCTATAATCGTGTGCACTCTTAAGCTCTTAGTACTATCACATGCACACATGATAGTATTATGCTGGTAAGTAATAGTGCTAGTTATTACCTGTGCATGTGTTAGCTAATATATGCGCACGTATACGGCGTCCCGTTATTGCCATCGCTGCATAGAAGTAAGTCGAAACACGAAACAACGATAGTACGATAGTGAAAAGTCCATACTACAATAATGAATCTCTAAACAACGACAGTATGATAGTGAAAAGTCGATATTATTTCAAGTTTTCACTATCGTAGTATCGACTTTTCATTATCGTATTATCGTTGTTTCGTACCATCAACTTTTCACTATCATACTTTTCACTATCATCATCGTAGTATTGACTTTTCACTATCGTACTATCGACTTTTCATCATCGTAGTATCGACTTTTCATCATCGTAGTATCGACTTTTGTTCATCGTAGTATTGACTTTTCACTATCGTACTGTCAACTTTTCACTATCGTACTATCGACTTTTCATCATCGTAGTATCGACTTTTCATCATCGTAGTATCGACTTTTCATCATCGTAGTTTTGACTTTTCACTATCGTACTGTCAACTTTTCACTATCGTACGATCGACTTTTCATTATCGTAGTATTGACTTTTCATCATCGTAGTATTGACTTTTCATCATCGTAGTATCGACTTTTCATCATCGTAGTATCGACTTTTCATCATCGTAGTATTGACTTTTCACTATCGTACTTTCAACTTTTCACTATCGTACTATCGACTTTTCATCATTGTAGTATTTTTACTTTTCACTATTGTACTGTCAACTTTTCACTATTGTACTAAGCAACTATTTGCAAATAACAGTCAAACTATTGCCAAGAATTTAACACTAATTCCTCACATAAATTTTATGTGATGAAAGTAAACCTAGATCTCTAAACATGCGTTACAATTTAATTTTCACGATGAAAGATAAAAAGTGACAATAATTATTTACTGTTTACAAATTACACCCACACAGAAATTGATGACATGAATTATGAATGAATATGACGTCATTGATTGATGACCAGAATTGAATGTTAAATTTCCCAAAGTCAATTCACATGATCAATATTGTAGCTGGGTCGAATTAAAATTTACAGAAAACAAAAGCTAATTTTGCCCATTAAAACAGAACTAAGATTATGTTTTAGTAGATCTATTTAACAGAAAGTGATTACATTGAGCGTACTGCAGTAGATCATGCGCCTAGCTTGGGTGAAGATATCTTGGGTAGATCTAAAATAAAGTTATAAAAATGAACACATTATCGTCATTTGAGCTGTGATTGATTTAATTTTTTTCTTTGTAGATATTATACATGAGCCGTTCTCCAGCAAAACCGGGCTTAGTGACATTGTATAGAAATAATGTAATAAGATAAAAAAAGGCTCTAAAATGAGAAAAAAGTCATATTCGTTTATTTAATTTTAAGTAATTGAATAGTATAGTACTATCTCTTAGATTTATTTTTTCTCATGAATTATGTTAAAATAACTTCTGGCTTTGCTATGGTAACCCATTTCTAAAAATTACCCATATTGGGAAAAAAGAGGGGTTAGTGGTTAGAATCTATATCTACTTTTCTCTAAAAGAAAATATTCATGTTTTTGAAATATTATGTTGCACTAAGAATTTAATTCTAAATTGTGATACTATTTTGAAACGTTTACGTCAATAGTTTATAAATACTGAATTTCTGAAGCGCGTTTAGAATATAACCTACATTATGAGCCAATGAAAACGCCGCATTTTCGCGGTTAAATGAAAATTTAATCATTAAAATTTTCTCTTAACAGACTTGACGTCATGCGTTGGCGCTAATTTCTATCGGCCAATCAGAATGCAGAATGTTATATTCTAAGTTAGTTAGAACATATTAAGTAAATTTTAATGACTAAAAAGGCCTCGCTTCGCTTCGCTCGCTCTGGCCTTTTTAATCATTAAAATTTACTTAATATGTTCTAACTATAACATAAACTTTACGTCAAATAACGATTCAATGACGTGTTCGACGTCACTCGAAAAGTAGATGGGAGTGGTTAGTTCTAAAGGTCTGTAACTTTGTAAGTTGTGGTTATTATTTGCTCAAAATTTTCAGAAACTGTTTATAAGAGTTAATTGTCTTTCCTACGCCTTATTATCATCATTTTTATAATATTGTCACTAATTCCGGTTTTCCTGGAGAACAGCTCATATATATATATGCTACATTTTATTTTATATCCTGGGATACAAGATCTCAATTTGTCACCCTGCTTCACAGCTAATAAGGATATAATTTCTTTGTAAGTGAATCCTTTGTAAAAATACTTCCTTATATCGTCATCCATTATTTTGGTCAACGTGCACAAGCCTAATAGGAAGGGGATAACACGATAGTGAAAAGTCAATAGTATGATAGTGAAAAGTTGATAGTACGATAATGAAAATTGATAGTATGATAGTGAAAAGTTGATAGTGCGATAGTGAAAAGTTGATACTACGATAATGAAAATTGATAGTATGATAGTGAAAAGTCGATTATAAGTACGATAGTGAAAAGTTGATACTACGATAATGAAAATTGATAGTATGATAGTGAAAAGTCGATAGTACGATAGTGAAAAGTTGATACTACCATAATGAAATTTGATAGTACGATAATGAAAAGTCGATACTACGATAATGAAAATTGATAGTATGATAGTGAAAAGTCGATAGTACGATAGTGAAAAGTTGATACTACCATAATGAAAATTGATAGTATGATAGTGAAAAGTCGATAGTACGATAGTGAAAAGTTGATACTACCATAATGAAAATTGATAGTACAATAGTGAAAAGTCGATAGTACGATAGTGAAAAGTTGATACTACCATAATGAAAATTGATAGTATGATAGTGAAAAGTCGAAAGTACGATAATGAAAAGTGGATAGTACGGTAGTGAAAAGTCAATAGTATGATAGTGAAAAGTCGATACTACGATAATAAAAAGTCTATAGTACAATAGTGAAAAGTTGATACTACCATAATGAAAATTGATAGTACGATAGTGAAAAGTCGATAGTACGATAGTGAAAAGTAGATACTACGATAATAAAAAGTCGATAGTACGATAGTGAAAAGTCAAAAATACGATTGTGAAAACGCGATAGTACAAAGTCGATAGTACCATAATGAAAAGTTGACAGCTTGATAATGAAAAGTCGATAATATGATAGTGAAAACTCGATAGTACGAAACAACGATAGTGAAAACTCGAAACTACGATAGTTAAAAGTGGATAGTATGATAGTGAAAACGCGAAATAATATCGACTTTTCATTATTGTACTTTCGTTGTTTCGTGTTTTCATGATCGTACTATCCTGTTTTCACTATCGTAGTATCGACTTTTCACTATCTTACTATCGTTGATTCGTACTTTCGACTTTTCACTATCGTATTATCGACTTTGCTTACCCATCAGCACCTGATAAATAAGAATTTCCTGTGGCCCCCACTACACCACGATAGAATTCCATCCATTTGGAGAGAATTATCTCTCATACACATAGAAATAATCAAACAACTCAGTAAAAAGTCAACCCAAATATCCATGCATCTAGCAAATCCCCATTTCATAGTGAAACTTTATACCACGTTTTATTTAATACCATTCAGTAGTTGCTGAGAACTAGTGAGGACAAGAACCTCTCCAATATATATTAATTTTGTGGAAATAATCAAAGGACCATAACTTTGTAGAAAACCAATCGATCCCAAAGATGAACACATCTTGCACATTTCTGGAACAATTCACATCAAGTTCTGTTGAATTACATGTGAAAGTAGTAAAATTGCTGCAAACAAGAGAGGACAAAGCTGCAAGGTGGACAGAAAACTCTGAAAAAAAGTAGAAAAAAACAACAAGAAAGGTAACTCCTTCCTGCAATAAAGCGTTATGGTTCATGAGCACTGCACTTTCCCTCAATAAGATCTATTCGCCTATGAAGTTTCAAATTTGTATCTTTAAAACTGTATATGGCCCGAACAAGGATTAAGTAAGAAAAATCACAAAGGGTAAACTCCTTAAAATTACCTGGAACGCGTTGGTCTCTGTCTACGTTAGTTCTCTCCCTTTCTCTGGCTGTCTCATGTGATTCACGAGGTGGCTTAATTCGAACATTGGTACTCCCTTCAGAACCTCTTGTAGTACCTAACAGATTTTGTATATTTCTGTTGCGTACCCAGTCTGGAAGCACGGGTAACGTTGAGATCGGTATAGCTTCAATAGGATCACAGTCCATAAATGTCAGCATATTCTGGAGATTTATCCGTGAAAACATAGTGAACTCATTGTTGTTTTCCTGAATAAAAAGATTATGTAGCAGTCAGTAAATGATTTTGTAAATAGCAGAAAAATAGATCAAAGGGAGACAATCTGGAGCAAAGGGAAGTAAATCTTGTAAATATAGTATATTGTGCCTGTATTTATCAGTTGCCTAACATCTTAATTTAGTGCCAGTACATGTATTTGTCAGTAACCTTACCTCTGAAATTGGTGTTAGTAACACAAATGCTTGAAATTGGTGCCAGTAATTGTCAATATTGCAATGCCTGAATTTAATTGTTGCCAGAATTTGTCAATAAACCTATGCCTGAATTTAATTGGTGCCAGTATTTCTCAGTAAACTGATACATGAATTAAATTGGTGCCAGAATTTCTCAATAAACCTATGCCTGAATTTAATTGGTGCCAGTATTTCTCAATAAACCTATGCCTGAATTTAATTGGTGCCAGTATTTCTCAATAAACCTATGCCTGAATTTAATTGGTGCCAGTATTTCTCAATAAACCTATGCCTGAATTAAATTGGTGCCAGTATTACTCAATAAACCTATGCCTGAATTAAATTGGTGACAGTATTTCTTAGTAACCCATTGCCTGAAATGGACTGAATAATCAATAACACCACCCAAGATTTTGGTACGAATATTTGTCGGTAACTAAATGTGTGAATTTGGTGCCAGAATGTGTCATTAAACCAAACGCTTGAATGTGGTGCCAAACATTAGTCATGACCTCAATGTTTAAATTTGTTGCCAGTAATCAAATGCTAGAATTAAGTGACAAGTGTTGGTCATTAAACATACACTTCAATTATAGTGCAAAGTACTGGTCATAAAACATACACTTCAATGTGGTGTCAAGTATTGGTCATTAAACTTCAATTTGGTGTCAAGTATTGGTCATTAAACTCCTATTTGGTGTCAAGTATTGGTCATTAAACTTCTATTTGGTGTCAAGTATTGGTCATTAAACATACACTTCAATTTGGTGTCAAGTATTGGTCATTAAACTTCTATTTGGTGTCAAGTATTGGTCATTAAACATACACTTCAATTTGGTGTCAAGTATTGGTCATTAAACTTCTATTTGGTGTCAAGTATTGGTCATTAAACTTCTATTTGGTGTCAAGTATTGGTCTCTCACCCAACGCTTCAATTTGGTACCAGGTATTGGTTTCCAACCAAACACTTGAATTGGGTGCCAAGTATTGGTCTCTAACCTAACGCATCAATTTGGTGCCAAGTTTTGGACACTTATCCAAATAAAGATTTTATTATTATTTTTATAATCCAACGCTTCAATGGGTCATGTACTGGTCGCTTCAATTATTGGTCCGAGGTTTAGTGGCAGTAACATTTCGGTAACACAGTCGCCGAATTTCTTACCCAGACCACAAAAAGGTTGTAATAACATAAGATTGTTTTTTCATAAAAAGGTTGCAGAATAAATATTAGCCTTATATCTAAACATATCAAGAATTACAATTACAAATGTTGTAACAAGAAATATACTTTACCACCGATATTCTGCCCAGTAATGTATTCCGCATAGGTACTTCTGTGCTCTCTTCGCCGACCAACTGGCAGTCTATAAACAGACGTAAACGGTTGACCTCCTTGTTAAGGTCAGCCATCTGTAGCAGAAGATAATGTCGACCTTCACCCAAGGACGTCTGTAGTTGGAAAGACGTTTGAAACTTCCGGTTATCACGTGTCCAGATGACAAGTATCACTGGAACATTGAAAATATTCGACATTAAAGCAAATGGCAATAAATCCATATTACACTCCCACTGAACACTATTACATGTATATATGTTATGTTGCTTTTGGTGTCACATGTGTGAGTACGTGTATTTTCAAGAATAGTTTAATATACGAGAATGATGTCACATATTACACAGAGAGAACAGTATGAGGAAGCCCTTGTAGAAAATGAAAAAAACACTAGACATTCAAGTTAACTGTAGATATTTCGATACAACCCCATATTTTTATGCAATTTACAATAATTTTCATAGCACCTTGCGTATCTAAATTAATCAATCATTTTTGCGTACAGGATACCACCTCTAATTATATTGTACCACAAAACCTAAAGATGGAAATATCCCGTATTTTTCTAAGTGAATGATGATACCCTAAATGATCTGATTGACATGGGACACCAGACAAGATACAACAGTCTGCTACATGTCACAATGTTGAACATGATCCCGTGCTGCCAACCTATCAGCGTGTTGTCTTTTGTCTGGTCATCATGTTATATGTCACTTTGATACACTAACATTGAATTATCTCTGTATAAACGGCAAGGATACAAACTAGACCGTGACGTGTTTGTTCCGTGTGCTGGATACGTAAAGTAAAACTAAACGTTTCTATAATGTCTCGTGATGCAACAACCCGAGAATCAATTGAAGGTTGCCATTCGAAAAGAAGCTTTTGACAAACGACTGCTTTGGGCAAATGCACAGAAATCGATTTCAATGGCTTGAGGTTTGGTTGAAATTACATTTGATGTTGCCGACTGAAGAGAGGAAAAGCCGTATCATAAAAGTACTGAGATTGGCTGCATAGAAAATTTGTTCTTGAATCACGTACATGCTAATCCTAATTTAAACATAACTACGCTGTATGTGTCCCCACATACTTCATTAATTGTTTAAGTATTATTTTACGAGTACCGGATATAATGCTAACATTTGTTGTGACAGTACATCTCTCAGTTACATGTATATAATGATTTCATGGAGACTTGGTTGTTTATTAGTGGTTCGTTCTGGTATAGTTTATGCTCAGGCTATTGATATATTTAAATGTACATTCATGTACATGTATTCATTACAACAGTTTTAATCAGGGACTAAAATTGAATTTAACTAATTATGCTAATAGAAGGCCAAGAGTCGTGTCAAATTCTCCGGACTATACGTACCACTAGAGCTTCTCGAGTCCCATTGTATCAACAACGAGTCTTGTGGCCGACTGCCATGCCAATAGTTTCGAACCCGAAGTAAAGTTTCATAACCATCTCCAGAAATTGATCCCATAAGATATAATTCTGGGTTCAAGACAAACGAGTCCGCATAATCGGGAACCAGTACTGGAATAGAAAACACAATGTAAAAGAAAAAAGTACATTTTTGTGTACCAAGTTAAAATCTATTTTCAGAAATGCGTCCGACTGTACCATATAGTTATATTTGGCGCCGCTGGCAAACACAGCGCAATTGGCCTTTGACCCTCTCTACTTAAATATTCCTACACTAGGGTAAAGTAGAGCATGTGGGTTATTCATGCTCAGACAAATTAGGCAGTGGCGCAGTCGGGATCTCACCAGGGACCTCTCGATTCCAGTCATGTGCAAGATCATTTATTTTTCTATGTAAGTGCAAAACATTAATTGGAATCTAGGCTCAATGTTACTTTTCAATCCCATATAATAAAAGATAAACCTTGGTTTAATTAAAAGAAGATTATTTTCCTTAGATAATCAAATCGGAAGATGTTACCTTTGGTTAGTTTAATAACATGCTGTTGCCCTTTGAATCGGAGCTCGTTGTCCTTTTGTGATTAAAATGACGGTTCCAACCCATCTTCAATAATGGCTAACAGTCATAACTCAATATAATGTACGTGCGTGGGGGTAAAAAGAATAAAGATTGCCAAATCACCTGGACTATTCAGTCCATCCAGGAGATATTGACAATATGATAAATAAAAACTAGTGCAAAAAGCCTATCTCAATCAGCGCTAAAATATCTGAAATGAGCAAATAATTCTAAACTATGGTGAAGGAAACAAGATTGTTAGTGCTGTTAAAAGATAAAAGATATTCACTGTCTAAGGTATGTGCGGCAATGTAACCAGAGCTGACCTAAATGCAGGAGCAGTGTCAGCACTGACTACTTGTACCGGTAGAGAATTCCATTCAACTATTGTACGTGGGAAGAAACAGTACTTGATATAATCTGAGGGTGTGTGTCGTATCTGATAAGCCAAATGATGGAAATGTCCATAATAAATTTTGTAGAAGTGTGAGACGGCTGTTTTTTCTCCATCTCTCGATGCTTTCACACTGGAGGTGCTTAAGCCTGCCAGTTACTGTTCCAGTAGATTTAGAATACTTATTTGTTACACAACGGACAGCTCTTCTTTATACATTATTTAGCTTTTTGGATATCCTGTTCGTGGTACGGGTTCCGAACTGATGGACTGTATTCTAATATTGGTCTGACAATAGATTTATAAGCGGCTGCTTTAGTTTCTGGTTTAGCTGAATGAAAATTTCTCTTTAAAAAATCTAAGACTCTGGCTAGCTTTATTGATTGTTTTATTTATATGGAGTACCAGGCAAGAATTGATGATAATTCAACACCAAGATAGGTAACCTGTTGCACAGTTGATAGGGGGATACTATGGAGTTTATACTCGGTATTGACAGTATTCCGGGACTTACACACATGCATAATATCGCATTTGTCCACATTGAAGGACATCTTCCATTTCCTCTCCCGATCTTCCAGGTTGTTGAGATCGTCCTGCAAGTCGCGAGTGTCTCTTGGAGACTGTAAATGATGCAACCATCTGCATAAAGTCGGACATTGGAACGAACACTGGAAGGGAGGTCATTAATAAAGAGAAGAAATAGAAGCGGTCATTAAACGGAACCCTTGGGTGGTTGAATTGAAGACCGTTGCCCTTAGGTGGTTAAAATAGGAGGTTGTTGTCCTTAGGGTGATTAAATTGGAGGATGTAACCCTTGTGTGATTCAATTGGAGGTTGTTGACCTTGGGTGGTTTAATTTGAATTTGTTGTTCCTGGGTGGTTAAACTGGAGGTTGTGGCCTCTGGATGGTTAAATTGGAGGTTTTTGCCTCTAGTGGTTAAATTGGAGGTTCTTCCAATCGGAGTAATTAAATTGGAGATTGTTTCCCCTGGGTGGTTATATTGGAGGTTGTTGTCCCTGGGTGGTTATATTGGAGGTTGTTTCCCTGGGTGGTTATATTGGAAGTTGTTTCCCTGGGTGGTTATACTGGAGGTTGTTTCCCTGGTTGGTTATATTGGAGGTTGTTGTCCCTGGGTGGTTATATTGGAGGTTGTTTCCCCTGGGTGGTTATATTGGAGGTTGTTTCCCTGGGTGGTTATATTGGAGGTTGTTTCCCTGGGTGGTTATATTGGAGGTTGTTTCCCCTGGGTGGTTATATTGGAGGTTGTTTCCCCTAGGTGGTTATATTGGAGGTTGTTTCCCCGGGTGGTTATATTAAAGGTTGTTTCCCTGGGTGGTTATATTGGAGGTTGTTTCCCCTGGGTGGTTATATTGGAGGTTGTTTCCCCTGGGTGGTTATATTGGAGGTTGTTTCCCCTGGGTGGTTAACTTGGAGGTTGTTCCCCTGGGTGGTTATATTGGAGGTTGTTGTCCCTGGGTGGTTATATTGGAGGTTGTTTCCCCTGGGTGGTTATATTGGAGGTTGTTTCCCTGGGTGGTTATATTGGAGGTTGTTTCCCTGGGTGGTTATATTGGAGGTTGTTCCCCTGGGTGGTTATATTGGAGGTTGTTTCCCATGGGTGGTTATATTGGAGGTTGTTTCCCCTGGGTGGTTATATTGGAGGTTGTTTCCCTGGTGGTTATATTTGAGGTTGTGTCCCTGGGTGGTTATATTGGAGGTTGTTTCCCCTGGGTGGTTATATTGGAGGTTGTTGTCCCTGGGTGGTTATATTGGAGGTTGTTTCCCCTGGGTGGTTATATTGGAGGTTGCTTCCCTGGGTGGTTATATTGGAGGTTGTTTCCCTGGGTGGTTATATTGGAGGTTGTTTCTCTGGGTGGTTATATTGGAGGTTGTTTCCCCTGGGTGGTTATATTGGAGGTTGTTTCCCCTGGGTGGTTATATTGGAGGTTGTTTCCCTGGGTGGTTATATTGGAGGTTGTTTCCCTGGGTGGTTATATTGGAGGTTGTTTCCCTGGGTGGTTATATTGGAGGTTGTTTCCCCTGGGTGGTTATATTGGAGGTTGTTTCTCTGGGTGGTTATACTGGAGGTTGTGTCCCTGGGTGGTTATATTGGAGGTTGTTTCCCCTGGGTGGTTATATTGGAGGTTGTTTCCCCTGGGTGGTTATATTGGAGGTTGTTTCCCCTAGGTGGTTATATTGGAGGTTGTTTCTCTGGGTGGTTATATCGGAGGTTGTTTCCCCTGGGTGGTTAATTGGAAGTTTGCATATGGGTGGTCAATTGAAGGTGTTTGCCCCTCAGTGGCGTTAGATTGGAGGATGTGGCTCACGGGGTGGTTTAATTATTAGTTGTTTCCCTCGATGTTTAAATTGGTTGGAGGTTGTTGCCCTTGTGTGGTTAATTTGAAGATTCTTGCACCTAGGGCTAGGCGGTTAGATTGGAGGTTGTGTCCCCTGTATGTGGTTAGAATGGAGGCTGTAGCTCACGGGGTGGTTTGATTGGAGGCTGTTGTCCCTTGGTTTGGTTAAATGTGAGGTTTTTGATAATGGGGTGGTTATATTGGGGATGTTTCTCAGGGGATGGTTAAATTGGAAGTTGTTGTCCCTGGGTGGTTAAACTGCAGGCTGTTACCATCATGGTGATTAAATTTGAGGTTGTTATCCCTGGGTGGTTAAATTGGAGGTTGTTGTCTCTGGGTTGTTAAATTGGAGGTTGTTGTCCCTGGGTGGTTAAATTGGAGGTTGTTGTCCCTGGGTGGTTAAATTGGAGGTTGTTGTCCCTGGGTGGTTAAATTGGAGGTTGTTGTCCCTGGGTGGTTAAATTGGAGGTTGTTGTCTCTGGGTTGTTAATTTGGAGTTTGTTGTCCCTGGGTGGTTTAATTGGAGGTTGTTGTCCCTGGGTGGTTAAATTGGAGGTTGTTTTTCCTGGGTGGTTAAATTCGAAGTTGTTGCCATCAGGGTGGTTTAATTGGAGGCTGTCGCAATAAAAGACTGTTGCCCTCAGTCTGGTGAAATTAGAGACTGTTAATTTTTGGTGGTTACCACGTGGATGGTCCCTAGGTTGGTGCATTGTTAATTGAGTTTACTACAAGAACAATAGAAATTAGAATAGGGGCCCGTAAGTAAGAATCATCAGAAGACATGAAACATGAAATTATTACACAGGGGAGGTCGTATTGTGTTAAACATTAAAGGTTCACCTTGTCAAGTCATTGTCAAACCAACTTTAATAATCATATTGAGAATGCTTAATAAAACGAGTATGCGAATGATGATGGATAAACCAATGCCCCTAACAAGACCAAATGTTAACTCCGCCCCTTACAAAATGAAGTTCGAAGCACAGGCGTAAGAAACTATATCGCAAAATACAGTTTTGACATCCCCGATTTTTTCAGCCTATTCACTGTATAGATAGTAAATGGACGAAATATCATGAATATTGGGGATGTCAAAACTCTGTATTTTTTTATACAAATGTATAAGTTCTTAGGCCTGCAACACAGGTAACTGTATCATTAAACAAAAAATATTTTTATAAAATTTATAATATCTTAGAAAGGTTTATAACACGGGAAATTGACCACACAGTCACTGAGGTGCAGTTTGTTTTTAATAAACATTTCATCAATACTTGTGCTATTTTTAATAGTATTACATAATCAGAAACTAGAGAACTACGTCTTTAATTTGATATCAATATTTTAAAAATCCGTCCATAAATAAGAACATAAACTCATAAGGCGTGATATCACTTTCTTTTTTCTTGTTTAGAATAGCATTGTAGTTTCTATTGAATGCACCTCAGTGACTGACTGGACACCGGGGTAAACATTTCATGGTATAACTTTTTAACTAGTCAATCAATTTCGATGGGATTTTGCATGGAGGTAGTTCTAACGATGTTGTCTATGAACGAAATTACTTTATGAAGAGATCGAAAGTCAATTCTTGTTCTTGATACCATGAATATCTGACCACTTTAGTACAAATGCACCTTTCTAAGATAACATAAGTTTTATAAAATAATTTGTTTTGTTTTACTCTTTGTCGATGATACAGTTACCTGTGGCCTGCAACATACATTTTGTACATTATGTCTTATGATCAAGAATACTGGTGAAGTTTTATTCGCCAATTAGCTCATTGTGTTGTAAGCGGTACGGTGCATCTAGTTGTAAAAAATACACTGAACAAAACTATTGAACGGACACTTTACACAGTGCTTTATACAAATGCAAGTTCTTGGCATTTTAAAACTTCGCAGAACACCCGTGATCGCCTCAGGACTTTAAGTTTGCCGCCCCGCCATTTAGGCAATGTGTAGATGTTGTTGTAAATTATAGAGTCACCATAATTATGTTGATATTAATTTTATAATGAAGTTGCCAAAAAGTATCATTTTAAAAAGATTTGTAAACTAAATGTACTTTTAGAGACATCTTCTTATGGTTTGAATAATTATAATTTTAATTATAAAATTCGTACCTTTCTCCGGTTCTTGGCCTTGTAAACATGGCACCAACGACACAATAATAAATATCACAGTTTTTATATCCATTTCTCTCTTACACGTTCACCCTAGCTAATAAACTATCCTAATAAGTATGTACGGCAACAATAACCAACTACAGCGCATATCCAGTTATTGTAGGGTAAGGGTCATCCAGCCTAAGCAAAACAAAAACAGCGACGTGTTTAGTTGAATTAAACGACCTATTAAATCAACTCATGCAGCATGTATGCAGCTCAGAGCAGATAATATGTTGCTTACACTTATTATAAAACCATGTTTCGTTTAGCATAGTCGATTGTATTGTTACGGATGTTCACTATAAACACTTGTAATTTGTTTGAAAATAAAATAAAACATGCATATAATTGTGAACACTTTTGGAAACAGCGGTCTGTTTATTACAGAAACAAACTATTTTTTATAGACTGGCTTTCAATCGTGGAGGGAGTCCCAATTTCAGTCCCGTCAGAGAATTCCAGTGTTTTCATATGGCTCTGACGGAACTGAAAACCGATGTAACGCTCTGACGGAACTCGGATGTCTTGTATCCTGAGTTCCGTCCGAGCGTTACATTGGTTTTCTGTTCCGTCAGAGCCATATGAAAACAGTGCAATTCTCTGACGGAACTGAGATGCGGCGTATCGGAATTCATACCGTGGATAATGCGACAGTACGATAGTGATAACACGATATTATATCGCATTATAATTATCTTATACTGTCGTATTCTCGCGTTATCACTATCGTATTATTATCATCGTACTGTCGGTATCGCGTTTTAAATCAACACAGTTGAAGGCGATTGCTCTAACGGGATTATATACCCGCTCATACGCAGCAGGTCTATATATTTTATGAAGCCGTCCAAAATAATTATTCTCCCCACTGTGACCACATTGAGTTTATGTTGTCGAGTCTCTTGAGTTATAATGCATACGGCTAGAATTTACTCAACATACAAGTGTTTTGTGAAATAAACAACATATGTTTCAATTTACTCATTATTTTTACTTTACTATCCAGACACGCGATAATTCCCACTAACAAATCAAGGAAACGTTACAGTCTGTTTGTTTCATACCATAAACTCACTTATTTTCGTGGGCATTATATTTCGTGAATTTTTGAAAAATATTAGTTCGTGTGCTACTAAATACGTTGATTAAAAAACCTTGAACATGATACCTTAGTTCAATATCAAGTGTTGGATTAATCAAGGGGTTAGATTTCGTGGTAGAACTAGACCTCGAAACACACGAAAGTTTACACACCCTGTAACATTAGGATTTTACAATAGACTGTTTGTTGTATACCGTCAGACTCAACGGCGTTAGAATGAAGTTTCGATAAAGTTAAAAATGTCTTCAAGATGTAATCCAAGGTTTTAAACATTTTTTGCAGTTGCTATACAGTTTAAGAGAGTTTAATTAGTGTCAGCTGAAATGCCAACTGAATATGTCATCCAATGTACATAAACATGAATGTAAACAGAATGAAGCAGGATCCTCATCGATGTCATACATGTCAACTACTGTTTCCTTTATTTGTTTGGGTTCGACTGAGCCAGTCGTAAGTGCGTGGTCATTGGTTACTCTCACCAGAGTGACCTATAACCCCCGATGTCGAGGGAAGAGACAGTTGTGTGATACAACGTATCCGTGTGCAATACCCTAGTTCTTTCCGAATCGAGTCATTGGTTGTTTAACCGCCCGTTGTACAGCACTGATACACACGAGACAAGATTTGGGTTCACCTCGAGTAGGGGCCGCTTTTAGCAATTCAGCCATTTAGCCACTCTTTGACGTTTATCTTCCCCTGGTCGTTGGGCTACCATGCGTTTGAGTCTCCTGTTGGAGAATATTTCTTTTCTGGTTTGTGTACAGCCAACATCGAAATGAGGCGCCAAAGAATATTGAACATGTACAGACACCGCCCTCACAGGTACCAATTCACACCTTGGTAGAGTGGAGCGTAGTGTATTATTCTTGCTCAGAGAAATTAAGCAGTGGTACGGACGGGGATCAAACCGGGGACTTCTCGATCCTAAAAGGCGCGTATTTCCCCAAGGCCACCACTCCCCACAGCGGACATGACATTACCCATTAACATGTAATTTTATATATGATTTAATGAGTTCTCGCGAACTTGCTGAGTAGACTCACAGGTAACCGTATCATTAATAAAGAGTAAACAAAAAATAATAGTTTCTTATAAAATTGATAATATCTTAGAAAGGTTTATAACAGGTGAAATTGACCACACAGTCACTGAGGTGCAGTTTGTTTTTAGAAAACATTTCATTTATACTGGTGTTATTTTAAAACATATTTACATATCAATATTTTAAAAATCCGTCCATAAATAAGAAAATAAACACATAGGGCGTGAAATCACTTACTTTTTCTTGTTTAGAATAGCAATGCCGTTTCTATTGAATGCACCTCAGTGACTGACCGGACACCGTGGTACACATTTCATGGTACTTGTGGTTTGTGGTCGTACTTGTGATGTGTGGTCATACTTGTGATGTGTGGTCGTACTTGTGATGTGTAGTCGTACTTGTGATGTGTGGTCGTACTTGTGGTATGTGGTTTATGTCCTTGTGGCGTGAGGTCGTACTTGTGATGTGTGGTCGTACTTGTGATGTGTGGTCGTACTTGTAGTGTGTGGTTGTCCTTGTGGTGTGTGATTGTCCTTGTGGTGTGTGGTCGTACTTGTGATGTGTTGTCGTACTAGTGATTTGTGGTCGTACTTGTGATTTGTGGTCGTACTTGTGGAACGTGGTTGTCCTTGTGATGTGTGGTCGTACTTGTGATGTGTGGTCGTACTCATGATTTGTGGTCGTCCTTGTGATGTGTGGTCGTATTTGTGATGTGGACGTACTTGTGATGTATAGTCGTACTTGTGATGTGTGGTCGTCCTTGAAATGTGTGGTCGTACTTGTGATGTATGGTCGTACTTGTGATGTAAAGTCGTACTTGTGATGTGTGGTCGTACTCATTGTGTGTGGTCGTCCTTGTGATGTGTTGTCGTACTTGTGATGTGTGGTCGTCTTTGAAATGTATAGTCGTACTTGTGATGTATAGTCGTACTTGTGATGTGTGGTCGTCCTTGTGGTTTGTGGTCATACTTGTGATGTATGGTCGTACTTGTGATGTGTGGTCGTACTTATGATGTGTGGTCGTCCTTGTGATTGGTGGTCATACTTGTGATGTGTGGCCGTACTTGTGGTGTGGGGTTGTCCTTGTGGTGTGTGGTCGTACTTGTGATGTGTGGTCGTACTTGTGATGTGTGGTCGTCCTTGTGATGTGTGGTCGTACGTGTGATGTGTGGTCGTACTTGTAATGTGTGGTCGTACTTTTGATATGTGGTCGTACGTGTGGTGTGTGGTTGTCCTTGTAATTTGTGGTCATACTTGTGATGTGTGGTCGTACTTGTGAAGTGGGGTCGTACTTGTGATGTGTTGTCGTACTTGTGGTATGTGGTTGTCCTTGTGGCGTGTGGTCGTACTTGTGATGTGTGGTCGTACTTGTGATGTGTGGTCGTACTTGTGGTGTGTGGTCGTCCTTGTGATGTGTGGTCGTACTTGTGATGTATGGTCGTACTTGTGGTTTGTGGTCGTACTTGTGATGTGTGGTCGTACTTGTGGTGTGTGGTTGTCATTGTGGTGGGTGGTCGTACTTGTGATGTGTGGTCGTCCTTGTGATGTGTGGTCGTACGTGTGATGAGTGGTCGTACTTGTAATGTGTGGTCGTACTTTTGATATGTGGTCGTACGTGTGGTGTGTGGTTGTCCTGTAATTTGTGGTCATACTTGTGATGTGTGGTCGTACTTGTGAAGTGGGTCGTACTTGTGATGTGTGGTCATACTTGTGGTATGTGGTTGTCCTTGAGGCGTGTGGTCGTACTTGTGATGTGTGGTCGTACTTGTGGTGTGTGGTCGTCCTTGTGATGTGTGGTCGTACTTGTGATGTATGGTCGTACTTGTGGTTTGTGGTCGTACTTGTGATGCGTGGTCGTACTTGTGGTGTGTGGTTGTAATTGTGGTGGGTGGTCGTACTTGTGATGTGTGGTCGTCCTTGTGATGTGTGGTCGTCCTTGTGATGTGTGGTCGTACTTGTGATGTGTGGTCGTACTTGTGGTATGTGGTTGTCCTTGTGGCGTGTGGTCGTACTTGTGATGTGTGGTCGTACTTGTGATGTGTGGTCGTACTTGTGATGTGTGGTCGTACTTGTGGTGTGTGGTCGTCCTTGTGATGTGTGGTCGTACTTGTGATGTATGGTCGTACTTGTGGTTTGTGGTCGTACTTGTGCTGTGTGGTCGTACTTGTGGTATGTGGTTGTCCTTGTGGCGTGTGGTCGTACTTGTGATGTGTGGTCGTACTTGTGATGTGTGGTCGTACTTGTGATGTGTGGTCGTACTTGTGGTGTGTGGTCGTCCTTGTGATGTGTGGTCGTACTTGTGATGTATGGTCGTACTTGTGGTTTGTGGTCGTACTTGTGATGTGTGGTCGTACTTGTGGTGTGTGGTTGTCATTGTGGTGGGTGGTCGTACTTGTGATGTGTGGTCGTCCTTGTGATGTGTGGTCGTACTTGTGATGTGTGGTCGTACTTGTGATGTGTGGTCGTACTTGTGATATGTGGTCGTACACATGATGTGTGGTTATACTTGTAATGTCTGGTCGTACTGTGGTTTGTGGTCATACATGTGATGTATGGTCGTACTTGTGATGTATGGTCATACTTGTGGTGTATGGTCGTACTTGTGGTGTGTGGTCGTCCTTATGATGTGTGGTCGTACTTGTGATGTGTGGTCGTACGTGTGATGTGTGGTCGTACTTGTGATTTGTGGTCGTACTTGTGGTGTGTGGTCATACTTGTGATGTGTGGTCGTACTTGTGAAGTGGGGTCGTACTTGTGATGTGTTGTCGTACTTGTGGTATGTGGTTGTCCTTGTGGCGTGTGGTCGTACTTGTGATGTGTGGTCGTACTTGTGATGTGTGGTCGTACTTGTGGTGTGTGGTCGTCCTTGTGATGTGTGGTCGTACTTGTGATGTATGGTCGTACTTGTGGTTTGTGGTCGTACTTGTGATGTGTGGTCGTACTTGTGGTGTGTGGTTGTCATTGTGGTGGGTGGTCGTACTTGTGATGTGTGGTCGTCCTTGTGATGTGTGGTCGTACGTGTGATGAGTGGTCGTACTTGTAATGTGTGGTCGTACTTTTGATATGTGGTCGTACGTGTGGTGTGTGGTTGTCCTGTAATTTGTGGTCATACTTGTGATGTGTGGTCGTACTTGTGAAGTGGGTCGTACTTGTGATGTGTGGTCATACTTGTGGTATGTGGTTGTCCTTGAGGCGTGTGGTCGTACTTGTGATGTGTGGTCGTACTTGTGGTGTGTGGTCGTCCTTGTGATGTGTGGTCGTACTTGTGATGTATGGTCGTACTTGTGGTTTGTGGTCGTACTTGTGATGCGTGGTCGTACTTGTGGTGTGTGGTTGTAATTGTGGTGGGTGGTCGTACTTGTGATGTGTGGTCGTCCTTGTGATGTGTGGTCGTCCTTGTGATGTGTGGTCGTACTTGTGATGTGTGGTCGTACTTGTGGTATGTGGTTGTCCTTGTGGCGTGTGGTCGTACTTGTGATGTGTGGTCGTACTTGTGATGTGTGGTCGTACTTGTGATGTGTGGTCGTACTTGTGGTGTGTGGTCGTCCTTGTGATGTGTGGTCGTACTTGTGATGTATGGTCGTACTTGTGGTTTGTGGTCGTACTTGTGCTGTGTGGTCGTACTTGTGGTATGTGGTTGTCCTTGTGGCGTGTGGTCGTACTTGTGATGTGTGGTCGTACTTGTGATGTGTGGTCGTACTTGTGATGTGTGGTCGTACTTGTGGTGTGTGGTCGTCCTTGTGATGTGTGGTCGTACTTGTGATGTATGGTCGTACTTGTGGTTTGTGGTCGTACTTGTGATGTGTGGTCGTACTTGTGGTGTGTGGTTGTCATTGTGGTGGGAGGTCGTACTTGTGATGTGTGGTCGTCCTTGTGATGTGTGGTCGTACTTGTGATGTGTGGTCGTACTTGTGATGTGTGGTCGTACTTGTGATATGTGGTCGTACACATGATGTGTGGTTATACTTGTAATGTCTGGTCGTACTGTGGTTTGTGGTCATACATGTGATGTATGGTCGTACTTGTGATGTATGGTCATACTTGTGGTGTATGGTCGTACTTGTGGTGTGTGGTCGTCCTTATGATGTGTGGTCGTACTTGTGATGTGTGGTCGTACGTGTGATGTGTGGTCGTACTTGTGATTTGTGGTCGTACTTGTGGTGTGTGGTCGTCCTTGTGATGTGTGGTCGGACTTGTGATGTATGGTCGTACACGAAATGTGTGGTCGTACTTGTGATGTGGGAGTCGTCCTTGTGATGTGTGGTCGTACTTGTGATCTGGGGGTCGTACTTTTGATGTGTGGTCGTACTTGTGGTGTATGGTCGTACTTGTGGTGTGTGGTCGGCCTTGTGATGTGTGGTCGTACTTGTGATGTGTAGTCGTACTTGTGGTGTGTGGGCGTCCTTGTGATGTGTGGTCGTTCTTGTGATGTATGGTCGTACACGTGATGTTTGGTCATACTTGTGATGTGTGGTCGTACTTGTGATGTTTGGTCGTACTTGTGATGTGGGGATCGTACTTGTAATGTGTGGTCGTACTTGTGATGGGTGGTCGTACTTGTGATGGGTGGTCGTACTTGTGATGGGTGGTCGTACTTGTGATAGGTGGTTGTACTTGTGATGTATAGTCGTACTTGTGATGTGGGGTCGTACTTGTGATGTATAGTCGTACTTGTGATATGGGGTCGTACTTGTGATGTGGGGTCGTACTTGTGATGTATAGTCGTACTTGTGATGTGGGGTCGTACTTGTGGCTGGCTCTCGAGTAGTCTACTATACTATAACTCTTACACACTTGTATACTACACTTTAGGTTTGATGAGAATTAGGACAATTCAAGCGTCTGACAACAACAATACTTTGCAGTTTGACTATGCTATGTTTATTCAACCAATTTGTAAAATTTAATGAAAATCATTCGAATACGTTGTTCACAATTATCGTTTCAATTAGCCTAGTCAGGAATATGAAATCACACATTTGATATCTGGTATGGACACTACGACCAGCTAGGCACCTTTGTCGCATAGATAGCACTTTTGATGTAATTGAATGTTGTGGATGGTTTGTCCACTCTTCCACTAAAGCTGGCCGTAGTTGAGCAACATTCTGTGGTGGGTGTATCCTCGCATATACCCTACGTTTTAAATCATCCCACATGTTATATTGGGGACATACATGTTTCAGGTTATAGAGACGTCCATTCGTATATATTAATATTGTTCTGATCAATATAATTACGTGTAACCACGGCAGTATGTGGTATTGCTCCATCCTGTTGCAGAGTGACTAGTCCTCTCGGAAAGTTCTGTCAGAAGAATGACACTACAACGGAACGTAAACCATTGACATTAACATTTCCATTGAATATCACTAACGGAGTCTTCTGGAACTGGGATATGCCAGACCAGAAGTGAACCTCGCCACCACCCATCTATCCAACTATAATGTGCACGCCTGGGCAAAACGCTCCTTCCCACTCTTTTTCGACCATTCTGGTAATTCTGGACTCTATCGTGAACAGTACGCTTCCCCCACGGTATCCTGGTCAATCTAGTGAGCTCTAGTCCATCGTAACCTGACCTGTCGGTGCCGTAATGTTAGAAGCGTTACCTTGGCTGAGCGTCAGCACTTGAGATAAGCTGCCCCAAACCGACTTCTGGCGGTGTTAGGATGTATAATGCGCCTAAAAAGTAACACACTCTACTACAAAAGAAATAAAAATATCATTTTTATCGTTACTTTCAAATTTAAATGAGTGTTAATATTTCGATATTTTCATTATGTGACTTACCCATGGAGGGCAATGGTTGCCCTGGGTGTCGAGGTTGCCGTCTTAAAGCGATTAGTAAGGTGCAAGACCCTAATATTGACATCCTAGGTGTCATAACTCATTGTCTGCCAGGTCGAAGATGATCCCGGACGTTGCCAGTTTGTTTGTATCGTGTCACCAGCCTATAAATTGTTGTATGGCTACATCCAAACCGACGTGCAATGGCGTTCTTGTTATGTCTGGATAAGAGTTTGCCAATTGTCTGATTCCGATCATCTTGACTAAGACGCGGCCTAATGGATAGTGTAAATATTTAAACTTCATTATGTTTTTATTGTGTAATAATTCATTGGGTATCAATATACCATGTTAATCGGCTCGAATGGCACGTGCAATTTTTTCTACACTCAGTAACAGCAATGGGCATGATTCAATGACTCGGCATTACAGAACCATTTATCACACTATTTTTACTTTTCATATGAAGATTGACCCGATTCTACAGTAAATATAATACAAATAATAGACTGGCATTACCATGATATAAAATAATAGCACTTGAAAAGTGTTCGTTTTTAAATGCACTGAGTGTATTACCATGGCGGATGGTCCATCTTTGACTATTATATTGACAAAGGCGGAATAAGTTGGTGTAATTCCTACCCACCAAGTTGGATTAATCAGATGCGCAATATTTGTTAGTGATGTTTTTAGAATAAAGCGGACCGTATCTGTTTACTCTAATAATTTGTAAAATCAATTTTGCAGCAGTTGACCAAACTAGTTCATGTACTGGGCACACTATAATGAATAATTGTTGAACCCAGATGCATGACTAAGAAATTTGTTTTTTTTCTAACTAATTTCGCTGTTTTTTCTCTATGAACGTTTCTAATAACATATATAGAGGATATTACATGAGTTTCTTTTCATATTGAAGTTATTAAACGAGTTGAATAAAAAAAATAAAATGCAAGGCTCTTTTATCGATTTTATTAAGCGAGTTTGATAAATTCAATGTGGAAAGTCACAAATGTAATGTTCTTTTTATCACATGTTAGCTTTTTTCCGACCGAAACATAAAAAAGCTACTTTTTCACTATAATAAACGCGTAACTTTGACGACGTCGCCCATGCTTTGAGTGACGTCACGTGAAGCTTTATTACACTAGTGTATTATCAAAAATAAATAATGGCTGTATTACGCTACCGCGACGTCAAACATGTGATAAATATTGATATTGTTCATAATTATTTAATAATGAAGATGTTGTGATGACAACTTAGATGCAAACTTAAATTAAAACTTGATTTATATCGCTCATATTGCCAACAAATTGACGAATAATTTAACCCATGTTTTCTACACGCAAGTGGTTTTCAGTAGCTCTGTACGTAATGCTGCGAAACTACAATGTAGTAGGGCGTCAGCTTCGATGGCGAGTGGTCTCGGTCCAAGGTGGCGTGACATATCCAAGTTGTACCATATCACTGCCAATTTGTTGGAGGGTCAATTATGTACGTATACATGTAAATGTTCTGTCATATGAGAATATATATTTCATATCTTTCTAATGAAGTTTACCTAAACTACAATATTGTACCTCTTACAGTAATGTATGCATGCATAGCTCAGAGAATTTGACCTGATCCCGACCTTTATGCATGAATATATTACAGGGTTCTTGCGTTGAATATATAAAATTCCGCGAGCAAATCGTGCAATATCGGTCCTTTAGATATGTCACAGTGTTGGTATTACAACTCCAGCGTATTCGTGATACTTCCCGCTTATGAAAACACACAACCGGGATTACAAATATAGACAATACATCAGCTGTTAAATTATGCTAATAGAAACTCAAGAGCCGTGTCAAATTCTCCGGACAATAACTCCGGTAAATATGTACCACATTGTCTCAATACGACCTTCTGATAAATCATCAAGGGTACATACTGGAAAATATTCAAGAAATAGACAAGAAAGAAATGAGCAGGTATGCCAATGTTGCCATATCCTTTCCGCTACCATAGCGTAATAATGCAGACTGGCCGGGATGGCCATTTCGGCCTTCCGTAGTTTTTGACCTAAATGCCCAAATTCGGGAATTTTGCTGTCATGTGTAGATATTCATCCCAGACTAAAGGATATTATGGGCCCAATGTCATGCACAGGTTTTTGGGCCCGCTGTCCCCTTTAAAAAGGGCTTTGAACGTAGGTTTTCGAAACCTGAAACCTATTGCGGTACGATTTCCGCGCAAGGGTCACTGTCACATCGTCATTTCCGGTGACCTTTAGTTGAAATGACGACAATTTTTCTCCTTTCACTTTGGGGCAGGTTTGTGGCATCCGGATGTATCTAGTTTTTATCAGTGCTGCAAGTCAATAATGTCCCAGGGACGGAGTATATGGGTCTATATTAATTTCTCGTAACCCCCCAAAAAATCGTGATAGCGGAAAGGATATCGGAAATATTGAAGACGAATATCTTTTTATTATAACTTTTCCTTGTTTTGATGATTTGAGAAAAATAAATATAAATATTAAAAAGAACCATTACGCTAGACCGAGTATGTTGAACTCGATAAATAAAACTCAGTTGTATAAATTAGCTATATGCTATAAGAAAGGTGTAGTAATTATATAGAAATAATGTATTGCAAAAATATGAACTAACAAAGTATAAGATGGTTTATCCTGTGATGACTGTGTGTATGTATACTCGTACATGTGTATATGCTATTTTTATAGATGATGTACTATGAACAAATCAAATCTGAATAAATAAATGTTCCGTTAAAAATAATCTTGTCGAACCTTGTCATGTTTTATGTATAAACACACACAAACTGCCATATTTGCAGTGAATACTTTTACTCAATTGTTTAGTATCTAATAATATGTTACTTTGTCAGTATGAGAGGCATCATGTAGAAATCAACACAATATACAAAAACAACGTGACATGAACATTGTCTAGTAACAAACTTAAAGTAGGTGTTGTCGTATTTAACAAATATGAAAACATGCGATTTAATGTTACAACAAGCACAGGCTATCGGTGTATCAGATTCACAATTAATATCTACATACACGAGACTATGTTTTTTCTTCAGCAGGCGCCAAGTTCCTGTGACAGCAAGCACTAGTTTATATTCTTGAGGAACCTGATCTTACAAATGTGTTACTAGTAAATATTTATGACAAATGATTTTAAAATAAAGCAATGCTTTGTTGACTTCAATACTTTAATTACTCATACGTTTTACATACGTTATAGTGTTTTAGCATTTTAAATAAATGACCAGTGTGATTATAGCTATACGTTTCTCTGCATTGTTTTCATAAAATAACACGTCAATTACTATTACTATATAAATGACTCAGTTGATTCGCATCGGATAGATAAGCGTCTGAGTAACATACTGAAACATAGATAATCTAATAGTTTCCCCTTCTGAGTGGAGAGTGAGCTTGTTAAGCCTATGTCCCACTGAGGAATTCCACATCGGCGATGTTCTCCCAATTTCTTCCGATACCACCCGATTCATCACAATTATTTCCAATATCACAACCTGTCTCATGACTTTCCCGAAGCTTCCCCTAGACCACGAGGAACCTGTTCCCGATGTACTGATAGTTCATTAATTTCAATCGGGATTACATCGCTGAGGCAAAAATGCTCATTGGGACCTAGGCTTTGGTGACTGGTTTTAGCAATTTATGTGACAGTCCAAAAATCTCCTATGTAACGAACAATGTTACTCGAATGCTGTTGATGGTTTCGACTTGAGTATCGTTTGGCAGCAATGACGTCACAAATGGAATGCCAATCAAGAGTTATGCATATAATGGCGCTATCACAAGAACCGTCAATATACCAACAAACATAGCAACCAGATAGACTAAGAATGTAACTGTATCAAGCACGTCGGCAACAAAATACCATTGATATTTCATAGAAACGCTTTCTATAATCGTCTTTTGATATGAATTGTTTTTCGGTTGGTTCACCGACGCGTACGTCTGTCCGAAACGAATTGCACGCCGGTAAGACAGGCGGTTCCTAGAAAATCTTCGATCCCCAATCCCGGAAGTGAAAGACGTTTCTGCATAGGCCGCTGCTGTATGTATTTCTGCATTATCGCTGTCGTCTTCTTGAAACGATTGGTTAACATTTTCCTGTTTTTGTATCACAGACGAGTCGACACCTTTGGTACGTAAAAGATGGTCCGTATAACTCGTTTCTTCTATAAAATTATCGTTTGCACTATTACCAGAAAATGATGACTCAGCAGTTTTAGATCTCACTACGCCATGACATGGAACGGTATCCTGTTGACTGGTTCCCGCAACAGGCGATCCCAGTTCTCGCGATCGATGAGACTCGAATTCTTGAAGTTGTCTATATTGAGCGGATACGCTGTCGGCATAGTGCGCGCGTTTTAAAGCATTACTTAATTCCTTCGTGATTTGTTCATTTTCATCGAACTGTTCCAGGGGGTTGGAAGCAATCCGCTTCCAGTCTGCCAATCTAACGCATATAATTTTACTAAGATAATTTTCACACAATGACAAGAGACGCCTGGGAACCTGAGGAGGAGGCTCCAGGTATGAGAGGCGCTTGATGTTCATGATAATTGTAGCAGTGATCAACGATATGCAATTAAGCGACATCACGAGTAACAAGAAAACACCTGAAAAGAAAAACAGAAAGATAGAATACATCTAGTTAAAATATACATTGAACATTGGAAAAGCAGATTTTTTCGTTTTGTTCCAAGTTTATTTCAACCGTTTTGGTCAGTTATAAACTGGAACGACGACAGCTGACGTAATCTGGTTTGCTTTTAACTAAGTTTTGGAGTGGTATAACGATGGTCGGAGTGTTATAACGAGGGTTGGAGTGGTGTTACGAGGGTCGGAGTGGTATAACGAGGGTTGAAGCGGTATAACGAGGGTCAAAGTGGTATAACGATGAGTCGGAGGGGTATAAAGAGGGTCAGAGTGGTCTAACGAGTGTTGGAGTGGTATTACGAGGATTTGGGTGGTATGGCGAGGTTCGGAGCGGTATAACGATAATTGGAGTGAAATAACGAGGATTGGAGTGGTATAACGCGGGTCAGAATGGTATTACGAGGGTTGGAGTGGTATAACGAGGGTCGGAGTGGTATAACGATAGTTGGAGTGGTATAACGACGATTGGAGTGGTATTCCGACGTTGGAGTGGTATAACGAGGGTCGGAGTGGTATAACGAGGGTCAGAGTGGTCTAACGAGTGTTGGAGTGGTCAGAGTGGTTTAGCGAGTGCTGGAGTGGTATTACGAGGGTTTGGTTGGTATGACGAGGGTCAGAGTGGTCTTACGAGTGTCGGAGTGGTATAACGAGTGTCAGAGTGGTCTAACGAGGGTCGGAGTGGTATAACATGGGCCGGAGTGGTATTACGAGGGTCGGAGTCGTATAACGAGTGTCGGAGTGGTATTACGAGGGTAAGAGGGGTCTAACGAGTGTTGGAGTGGTATTACGAAGGTCGGAGTTGTATTACGAGGGTCAGAGTGATCTTACGAGTGTTCGATTGGTATTATGAGGGTCGGAGTGGTATAACGATAGTTGGGGTGAAATATCGAGGATTGGAGTGGTATTATGTGAGTTGGAGTGGTATAACGAGGGTCGGAGTGGTATTACGAGTGTTGGAGTGGTATTACGAGGGTCAGAGTGGTCTAACGAGTGTTGGGGTGGTATTACGAGGGTTTGGGTGGTATGACGAGGGTCGGAGTGGTATAACGATAGTTGGAGTGAAATAACGAGGATTGGAGTGGTATAACGAGGGTCGGAGTGGTATTACGAGAGTCGGAGTGGTAATACGAGGGTCAGAGTGGTCTAACGAGTGTCGGAGTGGTATTACGAGTGTCAGAGTGGTATAACGAGTGTTCGAGTGATATAACGAGGGTCGGAGTAGTATTACGAGGGTCGGAGTGGTATAACGAGGTCGGAGTGGTATAACGAGTGTCGGAGTGGTATTACGAGTGTCAGAGTGGTCTAACGAGGGTCGGAGTGGTATTACGAGGGTCAGAGTGGTCTAACGAGGGTTGGAGTGGTATTACGAGGGTTGGAGTAGTATGACGAGTGTCGGAGTGGTATAACGAGGGTTGGAGTGGTATGACGAGGGTCGGAGTGGTATAACGAGGGTCGGAGTTGTCTAACGAGGGTTGGAGTGGTATAACGAGGGTTGGAGTGGTATGACGATGGTCGGAGTGGTATTACGAGGGTCAGAGTGGTCTAACGAGTGTTGGAGTGGTATAACGAGGGTTGGAGTGGTATGACGATGGTCGGAGTGGTATAACGAGGGTCGGAGTTGTCTAACGAGGGTTGGAGTGGTATTACGAGGGTTGGACGTACCATATATTTCATAAATACAGTATTTGATCATTCTTTGACATAAACTGTTTAAAATGGTGTCTTGTAGTAGCATTATGTTTAACTTTTGATATGTATATCAAAATTGTTAACGCTCGCATTTAAAGACAGGCTACCACAGTTTAAAACAACCAACTCCTCGCTTCAGAGTACGTTTCCGAAGTTGGTAGGTAAGTTATTTCAACATAAATCACGAGAAAATTTAAAGCTAAGATATAGTTCTGTATGGATTAAATCTTAAAACTAAATTAATATCATTTTATCCCCCTTAATTTCTTTAGCTTTTTTCAAAACAGCAAGGAGGGTCGAATTTAGGATTTGGTGTAAGTCTCCCTACTTCTTAGGAAAATGAGCGATCAAACATAGCCAGAAAGAAATGGATTATGTATTTGAACATCACGTATCAGAAAGCTAGACGAGCACGAAAAAATGCATATTTATAGCTTTTCTCCAAGAAAAAAGACAACTTTCTCATGCTTAGGCAATTTTAGAGGGTTCCTTTAAGTTCGCCCTTGAAAAGTTCGACTGGTTCGTACATGTACATAATGTCAAAATAGCAGGTTTTCCGAGTGACTTGCTTATATATATTTAAATATACAAAAGAAGAATGAATTCCGTCCCCAGAACGTAAATAGCAAAAATAAAAAATGACGAAATGAGTAATTAAAACTCCGTAATTTAATTAAAAACCCAATGCATTTCGCCTTACCAAACTCTATAATATATATATATATATGTATATCTTACTGATTAATGGAGTATGGTTTGTATCGGGAACATTTTCTGCAATTAAGAGCTGCAGCACATACAGTGTGAGAAACACAGTGAGACCAATAGCGATCTTCCAGCCACATTCACAAGGCAGCAAAAATGTTGCTAAAGTTAACACACATAAATTTATCGTTGGTGCTATCACGATGTAATCATAGTAGTTCGTCTTCCGCTTGAGTCTCATGTTCAACCGTATAATAGGATGCTTGCCATCACCAGGGCAACACGAACTGTTTACGACATTACGTTCTAAACTGATATCATCCAAGTCGAACTCATTGTTGGTGACGTAATGAGAAAGGTCAGGTTTGGCGGCAAATAACACTATATCTATCTGTGAAATATCATATATCCATGATCCAAAATGAATACTACACATTTGTTTGTCGTAGGGGAAGAATGTGGCATCCACTGCGCACGCGCTCTTGATATGGAGAGGTATTGACCAGTTGACGAGACCATCTGACGTCACAACAATGTTACTTCCGGATACGTTAACAAACCCATCTAGATACGAACCAGCTCTGTAAAAACCATACATTATCATCAATAGAAACATACATAGTGTTCAATAGATTATTTCCAGATAGAGCCTTTGGTTGCAAACAGTGCTTTGATTTACGTACATGAATCTTGTGTGTATTCAAGCGAAATATAGTTAGTTTGTTCTTACTGTACGTGCGCATTCTTCCAACACTTTGTGCAACACCAAGCTGCATACTTGTGCTAGGCGTACAGTACATGTAATTATTTTTCAACTGTCATGTTTATTAGCCGACCATTATTAATACGATTTCAATGCTCACTTCGCTGGCTTAGAATTAGAAGGTCGTAAGTACCATATCAATATTTTGAGAAAACAAGAAAAAACTGTCTGAAAACTAGTCTTTACTTATGGAAAAACTAACTGTTTAAACTTCAGTTAATCAACGTGACCACCACTTCCGTTTTTTATGAGAAAAGGCTCATCAGAAGCGCATCGAGATGCAGATTTCAAATATACATGAGTCTTATAAGGTCGTAAATAGTACTTACGACTTTCTAATTCTAAGCCAGCGACTTGATCAAGGAAATTAATTGTGCTTAGAAAACAATGCGACTTTGACCCATATGACGTCTTACAATATAATTTGAACTTAAGAATAAAACAGAGTATTCTAACACGATCTGCGGATTAATCCATATACACATACAGCAAACCAGGCCATGCATTATTACCGCAATAATACATACCTATCAACTGGCTGTTATTAGTTACGCCCCGTATCACGTGACATATTTATGATTGAATGAACGTAAACTTGATAGTAAAAACTTCAACGAGGCAAGTTGCACGAGTATCCAGTGTTAAAGCTATGACGCATCTATTTTTAGAAACTACATTATACTCTCGACACCAAGCCTTTCATGAAAACCTCTGATAATCAATTAATTTATATTTTTTATTTCATGAAATAGATACCTTATACTCGTGTTATTAAAATTGTTTCAATGTTTAAAATGTGTTATTTCCGTCAGAAAATTACAAAGGTCGTTTTCATTAACGAGGGAGGTAATTGTACCAGCTAATAAGCCACTCATATTCAGCGTGGAATTATGTTCAATGGGTGAAGATGGAATGCACGCAGTTAAATAGTACGGGATGTTATCGTATTTAGATCGAAATAAAAACTCTGTTCTTGTATTTTGTCCGTGAATAAAACTCGTTCGGATGCGGAAAATTAAACCGCTCGTGGTACGCACTGGTAATTTAATTTTTCCGCATCCGAACTCCTGCCCATGTTTTATTCACCGACAAAATACGCGAACAGATTTTATATCTTAAATAGAAACTAACTATTGTAGATCTATATAACAAAACATGCAGGAAAGACGCTAAATGTATGTGTCATTATATAATGAAGAAGCCATCTAGAAGCCTAAAAATGTATAATTACATTTCAGTCTATTTTCGTTTTAGTTTAATTTACTGGATAAAGTAAAGTACACATTAAAGGCCTATTTTAAGACATGCGTCCGTTTAAGCAACTGTACATTAACAAAATTAATGTACCCATCTCCTCTGACCATTAAGTTACAAGTCGACTGTTCACACTGGATACTTGATATATTTAAGTCACAGTCTCCAAATCCTGAAAGCAATGTCATTATATTTCGAAAATACGTACATATTAAAAATGTAGATATCTGGAAGCCATATTTCGTTGGCAGGAAACATAAGACTAGAGATACCATCATAATCATCTGGTGTCCATACTAGATTAGTGTCGTACCATGTCTGCAAGAAATGGAAATTAAATTAAGGAAACACATGGCGCTATTAGTTTGTCTATATCAAAATTATTCACCAACAAACATCGAATATTCTGTGTAATTTAGTAACGTAGGCATAATTCACTTCTAGGTGAAACAAGAGGTAACCTTATAAGACGTGCACCAGACATAGAACAACGTGCAGGTGTCAATAATAATGCTACATATGATATTGTCTGGGTCAAGAGCCACATAAATGCATATATACCCCTTGGTTTGATTCCATTATACGATCATGATTTAAACCCACGAACAAAACATTTACCAACATTTTATAGCTACTTTTTTATCTTAACTCAAAAAACCTACGACAAAAAGGACTAGATATTGAAATAGCCTACCTCATGTACCCAGACTTACGATGAGATAATCTTAACTCAATAAACCTACGATAAAACAGATTAGATATTGAAATAGCCTACCTCATGTACCTAGACTTACGATGAGATAATCTTAACTCAATAAACCTACGATAAAACAGATTAGATATTGAAATAGCCTACCTCATGTGCCCAGACTTACGATGAGGTAATCTTAACTCAAAGAACCTACGATAAAAAGGACTAGATATTGAAATAGCCTACCTCATGTACCCAGACTTACGATGAGATAATCTTAACTCAAAGAACCTACGATAAAAAGGACTAGATATTGAAATAGCCTACCTCATGTACCCAGACTTACGATGAGATAATCTTAATTCAAAGAACCTACGATAAAAAGGACTAGATATTGAAATAGCTTACCTCATGTACCCAGACATACGATGAGATAATCTTAACTCAAAGAACCTACGATAAAAAGGACTAGATATTGAAATAGCCTACCTCATGTACCTAGACATACAATGAGATAATCTTAACTCAAAGAACCTACGATAAAAAAGACTAGATATTGAAATAGCCTACCTCATGTACCCAGACATACGATGAGATAATCTTAACTCAAAGAACCTACGATAAAAAGGACTATATATTGAAATAGCCTACCTCATGTACCCAGACATACGATGAGAGAATCTGATGTTTCTCATCCTGAAATTAAACAAATCAGATATATATACTACATTGTATATTAAACTATTGATTGAAGGTATTGATTATATTAGTCCCCTATTTTTTTTGAATGGGATAGTACTTACGACCTTATAAGACTCATGCGTATTTGAAATCTGCATCTCAAGGCGCTTCTTATGAGCCTATTTTCAGTAGTTTCAGACAGATTTTTCTTGTTTTCTATTGATTTTGTACTTTCGACCTTCTAATTCTAAGCCAGCGATATACATATTCGCATTGTGAGTATTTAAATCACACACTTTGATAAACAGGTTGACTGTGGCCCAACAAATTGAACACACAACACTAAAGACATTAAAAAAATGGAAATAGATATGTTATATATACATGAATATGTATGCACATTATTCAATAACATGCAATAAGGAGTATTTGAGTATCAAGGATATATGTTCTTATTAATATGTTAGAAAGTTGTACTCTTTAAGGTATTTTCACATGATACATTGTTAAAATATTTCATTCTTGACGTTCCATATTACGTGTGTAACAACATAACGTTAAGTGATATTCAGACTCAATTGCATTTTGGTTACATGAAATGCACGATCCAAATGGTGTTCGTTATTTGGACAAAGCAATTCATAGCCATGGTTTAAGCCTAGGTCACACTGAGCACTTTTTGCGATGTACCCCCGATGGAAATTATTGAGCATTCAGGACATCGGGAAGATAGTACGTTATATTTTGTTTGTTGCTTATACGAACTTGGCCGATTGGTATGTTATAGAAAGACTTACTAAATCTAGAATCTGGTTGAATGTTATTCCAAACTGGAGCATTACGCGATCTGTCGCTTTCCTAACTGGACGTGATATAGCGTTGTATCCTGCTGTTATGTTTCGATATAATCGTTGTTCATTCCCGGTCAAACCTGGAAAATAAATCATATTCATAAATGAGTCAGTATAGTGGGGGAGATATTGAGGTGATCCAAATCTTTATGTATGAATATATTGCAAAACTCTTGCGTTGAATACCAAAAAATGTATATCAATTTCCTCGAGCCAAACGAGTAATATCGTGCCTTTAGATTTGTGTTTGTATTACACATCACGCGTTTTCATGATACTTACCGCGTATGAAAACATAGATAGATATTTTTTTTCGAAAATAAGGCAATATGCCCATGATTTCACATATAATAAGTACATGCATTGACATAATTATTAACACAAGTATACACATTATAATATGAACAAAACATGCATGTATACATATTATTATTTTCGATTCCGGTACCAGGTATATGAGGAGTAAGTGGAAATTATCGACAATGATGAGTTATATTCCAACATCACTGTAACTTTAAATATAGTTATTCGCATGACATTAGTCATGCTACTTTATTATACCTCACTTTATATTACAATGCTACAATCCCATTACCCCCAGAGGCAGATATTTTGACTGTCAATCTAAAACACATGTGGTCGACCGAAAACTGACTGTCAGGTCATGTGATCGACCTGACATTTTGAATGTCATGCAAGGGCAAGTAACTGCGTAAATTTTAATTAATTGACTGCTGCAATATACAAGATTTTCTAAAAATAGAATGTGGAATAAACATTATATAAATATCAGATGCCTGCCTGCGTGACATTGATATTGTCAACCCGAGGGCAGAATGTCACCCCGAGGCGAAGCCGAGGGTGACATTCTGTTTCGAGGGTTGACAATATCAATGTCACGCAGGCAGGCATCTGATATTTATTTTATTATGCCGAACAATATTAAAAGTCAAGCAAAATGTTCACAGCCATGATTGTGATAGTTATAAACAGTAGACATGACTGTGCTTTCATATATTGTTATGTTTATTTCACATTCTATTTTTAGAAAATCTTGTTTATTGCAGCAGTCAATTAATTAAAATTGACGCAGTTACTTGCCCTTGCATGACATTCAAAATGTCAGGTCGATCACATGACCTGACAGTCAGTTTTCGGTCGATCACGTGTCTTTTAGGTTGGACAGTCAAAATATCTACCTCTGTGGGTAATGGGACTTTAGCATTGTAATATAAAGTGAGGTATAATAAAACAATATATGAAAGCACAGTCATGTCTACTGTTTATAACTATCACAATCATGGCTGTGAACATTTTACTTAGACTTATAATATTGTTCGGCATAATAAAATAAATATCAGATGCCTGCCTGCGTGACATTGATATTGTCAACCCTCGAAACAGAATGTCACCCTCGGCTTCGCCTCGGGGTGACATTCTGCCCTCGGGTTGACAATATCAATGTCACACAGGCAGGCATCTGATATTTATATAATGTAGTTTCAAAAAGTTAAACGTACGTAATTTATAGTGTATGCGGAGTTTGTTTTTCGTACAGTAGGGAGAAGAGTGCTAACTTACATACTTTTCTGCATCTCTTCGTTTCAGACTTTTGTAAATATATTGAGAGGTTAATAATAATATTTCTATTTTCAGATGACATAAGTTCTACAAATTTGGGGATATTAGGTCGTTTCCAAGAGTATAGTTTGATATGTTTTTTTCGTATTTCATAATATAAAGGGCATTCAAGTATAAAGTGAAACTCATCCTCTAATTTGTTACATAATTGACATTTTCTTTCTGATTTAGGGATTTTCAATGGTTTGTGCCATCGGCCTGTTTCAATTTCTAGACGATGCTTATATGTTCTAAGTCTGCATAGTGCAGTATTAAATTTTCTAATATTAACTATATTTAAATATGGTTTGAAACCAAAATTTGCAAATAATACATAGGAGCATACAACCGGAGCCATACTAATACAAACAAGATATCAGCTGTTATACTATGCTAATAGAAGGTTGTTAATTAGTTCAAATTTCCGAACTGTATAACAAATGATTTCAAAGCAACTGTATCTGCTTGGTAGAGATAATTAACTATAATGTTTTAAGTTCTTTAATCGAAATAACAGAAGTAACATCATCAGAATAAAAAGATAAGAACAAATCGGACGGTGAGGGCAGCACTCAAACAGCAAACCACGAACGGCACAAATGAATTTCTAGCTCAGTCATTCTGATCACCTTGGCCGTAAATATCACTCGGATAGGCCTAAACATGCAATTCGGTAAATATAAACTGTTTGTTTGTTTGTTTGTTTTAATCCCAGATGATATAATGTCATGTTATGTACAATGTATAGTTTCTTTTGCGACTAAGTGTAGTTAAAACATGTCAAATAATCATAAACCAAGAACAATAGAGATATAACACATGCGAAGATACTCACTAGTTATGGTCAAAATACCTTTGCCTATATATCAATGAAATTATGGAACAGCATACCTCTTTCTGTTAGAAATTTAAATTCTTTATCAGCTTTTAAACATAAATATAAGACATATCTGATGTCAAAAAATTAGTCAACATGTTCATTTTACTATTATAATCATTCTATTTTAATTACTGTTGAGATGGGTGTGTCTGTCTATTATATAATGTAATAAGTGCTATTGCATGTATGAATGTCTGTTTATATGTATGAATGATTTATTTAAATGTATTTGAATGTATTTCGTTATTTCAGATAGAAGACCACATTGTAAAAAAGATAATCATTTTGTATAATTTGTATGATCTTAATATGTCATCTTCTTTAAATAAAGCTATTATTATTATTATAATACACTACAAAGACATTTCAAAATTAAGTATAATACACAAAATTAAAAGCATACTGCATTAAGTCTGTTTTAGTAGAAATGTTTTGAGTCTACATTAAAAAAGTCATTTATATTTCTATAACAAAATAGTAGTTTGGCATAATCTGAAAGATACTAAAATGTAAAAACCGGTCCAGCGTAATGTTTATTACACCAGAATCCCATTTATTTCTGTAGATGCATGGTGGATTTTGAGAATTTATAGCCTCACTATCTTCATGAAAGACTTTCGCATCTGCTAATTTTCTTTGTCCAACTATGGTATCAATCCTTAAACAAAGTTTTTAATAGAGCAGGATATACAATGTGTCATAAAATAAGACATTTTCATTGTCTACATTGACGTTCGGTCGATGCAATATTTCTTGACCTTTGTATAGAGCAGTAATAGTGTCTGCTAGCATCCAATAATATTGAGTAATGGTAGGGATCTGTGTGAAATGGGCGTTTTATTCTATTAATGTGGCAAGTCACGTAACTTGTTAGTACAAACACAGGAACGTACCCACGTGAATATCAAGGTTATATTAGGAACAAAAAACAGGCGTACATTTTGTTCTTGATTGATGATACTTGCTGACTTTTGGTGAAACCAAGTAGACCCTATATACATTGTACGAATGTTTATGTTTATTCAATAAAAAGGATAAACGATCAATGATACTTATACTCGTATATCACGAAGAGATCATTTTTAACAAGAAGGTTTGAATGCCACTAAATATGCAACAAGGAGGTTGAATGCCACTTAAGGTGCAACAAAGGTTTGAATGCCACTAAAAGTGCAGCAAAGAAGGTTAAATGTCACTTAAGGTGCAACAAGAAGGTTTGAATGCCACTAAAGGTGCAACAAGAAGGTTTGAATGCCACTTAAGGTGCAACAAGAAGGTTTGAATGCCACTAAAGGTGCAACAAGAAGGTTTGAATGACACTAAAGGTGCATACTGTTTACTTCGGTTGTTGCGATAACATTCGTACTTCGCAATACTAGACTATGAAGTTGTTTAGTATAGGTTCGGAATCCACTAAAGATCACTGTGGTATACCGTACTGGATATTTAACGTAACTTAGACTAATATCATTACTTTTCGCGACATTGAATTATGAACAAATAAAAGTTCAGCCATGATATTTTCCAGGCTACTAATTACTTCAAATATCTCAAAGATTTTTATGCATCGTCAGATATTTTTATAGCCCATATTAGAAGACGTTAAAAACTGCACTTAAATTTCAATGGAAAAGGCCCCTGCTCACTCACAAATGTTGCTCGTGAAACTGCAAATGTGTTTTGATTATGATTACAAGTAATACCTAGGTATAATTGTTTTTGAATTGAGCATTCTGTTTGTTCTGAATTCAGTATATTCAGTCCAAACTTTAGAAAAAATGACGAGTACAAAACAGATACTTTCTAAAACATATAGAAGTAACTGTATATAGTGTTTATTTTTAATGTACCAAGTATTAAATTAGTATTTGTGTATGGAGTATTGCACAACGATTGACTATATTACTCATTTACTCACAATACACATGTGCTCGGCCTATCACAGTGAAGTTGCAAACTAGAAGATAAAATCGCTTACCTTTAGCAATGCCTGCATTTAAAACGACCATTAAACATAAGATAATTCGGATGACAAGCCACACTCTAACGACTATGTTGCATAACTGGCGTCTCTTCATTCTGTTTGTTGGGCATTATGTCACACCACTAGTGTCACGTGGGCACAATCTGCATTTGAGTAATACATCGTAATAATAATAAATAATAAATCGTAAAGTATTGTAGAAGTGGTTAACTTAGCGTCGTGCAAATATTTACGAATTTCGAAAAATCACAAAATTCGATACAAATTTCTCGACCATTTCCCCTGGCGCTTAATTTGGCCAACAAATAACTTCACAAAGAAATAATAAATAGAGGATATTTGTTTGTTTTGATTGAATATGGTTTATATCTCATCATGTAGTGATAAAATTCAATATTTTCAAGAGCACGTAGCGCGAGTGAAAATATTAAAAATTTATTCAACAAATATTCAATTTATTTAATGCTTTTATGGTGTCAAAACTGGTACTATGTATGTCAAATTACCACTGTGGTTAGGCTACGTATGAATATGTTATTCCATTCATATTTTTCACTTCAAAATCCGCCATCTTGGATTATGGTGAATAGGTGAAAACGACTTTTTTGAGAATTTTGCATTAAATCATACACCAACTTGTAGGAAATGGTCTAACTAAGAATAAAACCCCCACATGACATGTTTCCGTTCACTAATAAAAAAGTTACAGACATTTTAGTGTTGAGATTTTGGTAAATTAAAGTAGTCCCTGTGAGGGGGCGGAGCTTATATCAGTCACATTGTAGATGATAACCAGTGACTGATGTAGGATAGATAGAGGATATTTGTTTGTTTTGATTGAATATGGTTTATATCTCATCGTGTAGTGATAAAATTCAATATTTTCAAGAGCGCGTAGCGCGAGTGAAAATATTAAAATTTTATCACTACAAGATGAGATATTAACCATATTCAATTAAAACAAACAAATATTCTATTTATTTAATGCTTATATGGTGTCAAAACTAGTACTATTTATGCCAAATTACCACTGTGGTTAGGCTGCGTATGAATATGTTATTCCATTCATATTTTTCACTTCAAAATCCGCCATCTTGGATAATGGTGAATAGGTGAAATCGGCTTTTTTGAGAATTTTGCATCAAATCATACACCAGAATGTAGGAAATGGTCTAACTAAGAATAAAAACCCCCACATGACATGTTTCCGTTCAGTAATAAAAAAGTTACAGACATTTTAGTGTTGAGATTTTGGTAAATTAAAGTAGTCCCTGTGAGGGGGCGGAGCTTATATCAGTCACATTGTAGGTGATAACCAGTGACTGATATAGGTTTTATTTCACTGATAGAACTCCATATCTCACCAGTTAGCATTAAATAAAACTCCATATCTCATCAGTTAGCATTAAATAAGGTCGCTTATATTTACACATGCCAAACGTCTGAAATTCAAAATTCGCTAACTTTTTGACGCGCAAAAATAATAACCGCCAGTGATATAACATTGATGTCTATCAGAATAAAGACTTTTACATCCAGCCACTTAGAAAAGTAGTTCTCAATGATTGATGTGTAGAGATGTTCGAGCTGTCTGTTCCCGGGTGTGTTTAGGATGTTCGCGATGTCTGTTCCCGGGTATGTTAAGGATGTTCGCGATGTCTGTTCCCGGGTATGTTAAGGATGTTCGCGATGTCTGTTCCCGGGTATGTTAAGGATGTTCGCGATGTCTGTTCCCGGGTATGTTAAGGATGTTCGCGATGTCTGTTCCCGGGTATGTTAAGGATGTTCGCGATGTCTGTTCCCGGGTATGTTAAGGATGTTCGCGATGTCTGTTCCCGGGTGTGTTAAGGATGTTCGCGATGTCTGTGCCCGGGTATGTTAAGGATGTTCGATCTGTCTGTTCCCGGGTATGTTAAGGATGTTCGCGATGTCTGTTCCCGGGTATGTTAAGGATGTTCGCGATGTCTGTTCCCGGGTATGTTAAGGATGTTCGAGCTGTCTGTTCCCGGGTATGTTAAGGATGTTCGCGATGTCTGTTCCCGGGTATGTTAAGGATGTTCGAGCTGTCTGTTCCCGGGTATGTTAAGGATGTTCGAGCTGTCTGTTCCCGGGTATGTTAAGGATGTTCGAGCTGTCTGTTCCCGGGTATGTTAAGGATGTTCGCGATGTCTGTTCCCGGGTATGTTAAGGATGTTCGAGCTGTCTGTTCCCGGGTATGTTAAGGATGTTCGCGATGTCTGTTCCCGGGTATGTTCAGGATGTTCGCGATGTCTGTTCCCGGGTATTTTAAGGATGTTCGCGATGTCTGTTCGCGGGTATGTTAAGGATATTCGAGCTGTCTGTTCCCGGGTATGTTAAAGGATGTTCGAGCTGTCTGTTCCCGGGTATGTTAAGGAAGTTCGCGATGTCTGTTCGAGGGTATGTTAAGGAAGTTCGAGCTGTCTGTTCCCGGGTATGTTCAGGATGTTCGCGATGTCTGTTCCCGGGTATGTTAAGGATGTTTGCGATGTCTGTTCGCGGGTATGTTAAGGATATTCGAGCTGTCTGTTCCCGGGTATGTTAAAGGATGTTCGAGCTGTCTGTTCCCGGATGTGTTAAGGATGTTCGAGCTGTTGGTTCCCGGATGTGTTAATTATGTTCGAGCTGCCGGTTCCCGGGTGTGTTAAGGATGTTCGAGCTGTTGGTTCCCGGATGTGTTAAGGATGTTCGAGCTGTCTGTTCACGGATGTGTTAAGGATGTTCGAGCTGTTGGTTCCCGGATGTGTTAAGGATGTTCGAGCTGCCTGTTCTCGTGTGTGTTAAGGATGTCCGAGCTGTCGGTTCCCGGATGTGTAAGGGATGTTCGAGCTGCCTGTTCTCGTGTGTGTTAAGGATGTTCGAGCTGTTGGTTCCCGAGTGTGTTAAGGATGTTCGAGCTGTCAGTTCCCGGGTATGTTAAGGATGTTCGAGCTGTTGGTTCCCGGGTATGTTAAGGATGTCCTAGCTGTCGGTTCCCACCATTAGATTGTTCAATGTAAACATAAATTATATCAGAATTTAAATCATTTATCAATACCGTTTATGTTGATTAAAGTTATAAAATTTTAACACAGTTTACGTTATTAAGTCACAAAACATTTACGACAACTGAACCCAACGAGCATCCTTAAAAAGGAATCCAAAAGTTTTTGAGCGTCTTTGTATTATAAGTGTCCATGAATCGTCAACAGTAAAGTAGTGCTCAGCTTTCGTCTGGTAAACCCACATTGTCTGAACAGCAGCACAAACTGTTGCATTAGCTATGATGTTGAACCCATATTATATTGATCAACAGTAACAGCAGCTACCAAGTCAAACCTACCGAATAACAGAATAAACAAACCGCAAAATTTAGACCGCGTGAAAAAGTTTGATTTGACATTATTTAGATTATGGAGATTATATCAGGAATTGATTTCGTGATAGCAAAAGAAGTAGTAATGATTACCATAGTTTGTAGCAATTGAATTGCTTCAGCTTTAACTGTCGCCAGTAATATACTCTCATTCTGATTTGCAAGTAAAATGACGATTAGTGGATTCCCACCGCGTTCTATCATACTAGTGTCTGACACGATTGTTTCTATGTAAATTACAGAACTTGGGACCGTCATTTAAATGTATATCTCACTCCAGCTTTAGATATGAACACCGGAGTAATGCATATATTCCGTCACTAAGAGGGCTTTATTACATAGATAAATACCATCTCGAGACCAAAGTCTCTCCATTATGGTCAAGAAATGTGGTCATTTATAGATTTAATGTTGTTTTGCTAGCAAACGTTCTCATTTCATACATATCTATAAGACATATAACCAAACATCATATTACACTCGGCTTGATATTCGCCAAGTAACTTATTATAAATAATAAAACCATCGTTATATATGTTATATATACTTATAGTTTATATTGTAGCGTAGTAGCGGGGAAAAGAGTGCAATAACTGCAGTACTGCATTGGATGCGCCTTTTAACCACCACACCCCACGCACTCATTATGATACAAAACAGATATAGACCTATCACTCAGATATCTGATTTGATCTCGGGCTTTACCCTCGAGGCTTAATTAGAATAACAGCTTTTACAAATTATTTTTTGAAGTATGTACACTAAGGCATATACAAAACGAATGATATATCACATTGATAAATTAAACAAATATACATCTTATTTGTATAATTATAGCCTTCACAAACACGCCTACTCAATAAAAGACAACATTTGCAATATCTATTAAAACAAAATAATGAAAATTAAATGATTTCACTCGCACTAATGGTATGATCCTGTGTTCTGCCTTCGCTATTGTCATGGTGTAGTGATAAAATTCAATGTTCATATTTTTCAATTAAAAATCCGCCATCTTGGATTATGGTTAATATGTGAAAACGGCTTTTTGAGAAATCTGCATCAAAACATACACCAACTTGTAGAAAATGGTCTAATCAAGAAAATGAAACCCTTATGGCATGTTTATTTTTAGTTTTAAAAAAAGTTACGGACAGTTTAGAGTTTTTGGTAAAATTCAAGTAGTCCCTGTGGGACGGAGCTTACATCAATCACTGCAGCTAACGATAATGACCAGTGGCTGATATAGGTTTTATTTTACTGATAGAACTTCATATCTCACTAGCATTAAATAATCTGTAACATAATATGAACGTTATGAAGCCATAAACAGTGTAAATTTCGTCTGTTCAGCCAGTAACTCTAACAGTGTCATTTTTATCACCCCTCAAAAATTATTAGTCACTTTTCAGCGCAACTTACACAAATCAAAGTACTTAAGTACTTTTAATGGGGGAAATCGCAATTCTGGGCATAATAGTGTTTCGCTTTTAATTTTGGTTTAGACTTCCTTACTCTAAGGATATAAAGGAAGTCAAAGATATTTAAGTTAACGTTAGTAATTTTACAGTGCGTAGGAATTTATTCACATAAATATATTAATTCAATGAAAAAACATTTCAAAATGTCGCCCAATACAAACAGATAAAAATAGTTAAATTAGTAGTGACAAATGTTCTTAAACATGGTTGAAAAATATTATTTTATTGAGGTTTACTGGCACTTGTTTCTTGCTCGGTTAAATTGGCTATGGAGAAATTACACGGTTACCATCTTAGGACATCCAAATTATAGATGTACTTGCTGCACTGGGGGTTTCACCATTCTTAAAACGGTAGAACACGCAACTTACAGTGAACATTTAATGAGTGAACATGTTTGGAGTCTATTTTTGTCTTAGAACGCATGCGTTTTTCGAACACTTACATCACGTCAATATAATATTGTACACCAGCTGCACACGAACAAACTATAAAATATCAACACCTATGGAACGCCATAGCTCCCTTTCACTTATACTTCTAAAACAGTGATTTTATGCTCGCCCATATGGGTTATCCCGGTGGCGAGGGTTAATAAATCCAACAACTCCAACAGTGATTTAGTCCTTCCAGTTGTTGATGTGTGTTTTACATTTCGCGGTGAGTAGATAAGTCATTTTACCAGAACATTTTATATTTCGAGGATAATTCAGAAGGTCATGTGTGGTGATGGTGAACTGTAAAGTGCACATCACCACTGAACTGACTTATTAACTACACGAAGTGTCAAATGCACATCATTAACTGAAAAATACACCTTATCAAATTACTTATCTACTGAACATAATGTAAACTGCACTTCACCAAATGACTTGTCTACTGCAAAAATGTCAAATGTACATCAACAACTGACTTATCTATGCTTACTGCACGAAATATAAAATACACATCAACGGCTGAAAATGCACATCACCAACTAACTTATCTACAGCACGAAATGTGAAATGCACATCACTAACTGTCAATTGTACATCACCAACTGCACAGGTAGACACCGTACACCGGATATAGCCCCCTACTTCGGAATATAAAACGCACATCACCAACTGGTATGACTACATCAGAAGTATAAGTAAAGGGCAGGTATGGCGTTCCATAGATATCTCTGACTTTGGGATACTGAATGCAACATCAATATTATTTATCTGGAAACATGTTAAGACAGCGTATAATCCGTATACGTATTTACTCTCATGTTTCGATCGTAATCTGTCGACACTCCTTCACTACTGTTTCTGTGTTCGAGTGCATTATATTGTGTTGCTGTTTGTTTTTGTTAATGTAAACAACAGAAAAAACTTCGTTTTTAATTTCAGAAAAATAAAGTATTTTCTATAAGCAGAAACTTCCATTTTGCGATGGCGTCTGTATTACGTACTTATGAAACTGGAAAACCTGCTTTTCATAGTACAATATACGACGAAAATCACTCCCACTAGACAGTACTTTTTGCTCTATTGCATGTAACACTGAGAACTAAAATATGAACTTTTCTTGATTCTTATACTTAGATAGTTGAATCTATCCATATCACGGATGCATTTCTGAGGAGCGGCCCTCGACAGAGTAACAACCTTATCATAAGCAACATACTTATTTTGTTCTAGATGTTACCATCTATGTAACAGTTTACTATTCCAGAGCAACAACCTCTGTACAACAACAGACCTTTGTTTCCCAATGGTTGTTGCTCTAGAGAGGTTGTACTGTACTCGTATATTGTAATCCCCCAAATCACCTTCCGTATTGAATACATCACTTAGATCAATGATAGCAATTGTTCATCATTGTATAACATGTCCTACGCGTTTTGTTTTACATTAATTGTTTGATCCATCAGCGAGATCTAATTCAAGACCAACATAACTGCTAGATCCATCAGCGAGAACTAATTCAAGATTAACAAAACTGCTCGGTCCATCAGCGAGATCTAATCCAAGACCAACGAACTGCTCGGTCAATCAGCGAGATCTAATTCAAGACCAACATAACTGCTAGATCCATCAGCGAGAACTAATTCAAGATTAACAAAACTGCTCAGTCCATCAGCGAGATCTAATTCAAGACCAACGAACTGCTCGGTCAATCAGAGAGATCTAATTCAAGACCAACATAACTGCTAGATCCATCAGCGAGACCTAATTCAGGACCAACATAACTGCTAGACCTATTAGCGAGATCTAATTCAAAACCAACTTAACTGTTGGATCAACCAGCGAGATCTAATTCAGGACCAACATAACTGCTCGGTCCATCAGCGAGATCTAATTCAAGACCAACGAACTGCTCGGTCAATCAGCGAGATCTAATTCAAGACCAACATAACTGCTAGATCCACCAGCGAGATCTATTTCAGGACCAACATAATCGCTAGATCTATCAGCGAGATCTAATTCAAAACCAACTTAACTGTTGGATCAACCAGCGAGATCTAATTTAAGACTAACATAACTGACATATCCATCAGTGAGACCTAATCCAGGACCAACATAACTGCTAGATCCATCAGCGAGATCTAATTTAAGACCAACATAGCTGTTAGATCTATTATCGAGGTCTAATCCAGGACCAACACAACAGCTAGATCCACCAGCGAGATCTAATGTAAGACCAGCATAACTGTAAGATCTATCAGCGAGATCTTATCCATGACCAAAATAACTGCTAGATCCATCAGCGAGATCCATTCCAGGGCCAACATAACTGCTAGATCTATCAGCGAGATCTAATTCAAGACCAAAATAACTGCTAAACCAAATCAGAGCATACCATATTTTAAACTATTGGTCAGTAACAGGTGATATAATAGGCTATCCTCGTTTTCCATTTAAATAAGATCAATATTGAAAACCACTCATGACCATAATAACAACTGCGAGACTCGGGAAAATGTCACTGAGATAACTTTAAAACAAATGATTGTTGTGGTTCAGGTTACATGCTGATATGGCATATAGGTATAATCTGACCACATTAAACTGAGACCCGAGCTTATGTTCGTACAAGTCAAGCTTTAGTTTATAATCTGACCACATTAAACTGAGACCCGAGCTTATGTTCGTACAAGTCAAGCTTTAGTTTATAATCTGACCACATTAAACTGAGACCCGAGCTTATGTTCGTACAAGTCAAGCTTTAGTTTATAATCGGACCACATTAAACTGATACCTGAGCTCAATACGCTCGTTCAAATCAAGCTTAAGTTTATAATCGGACCATATTGAACTGATACCTGAGCTTAATACGCTCGTTCAAATCAAGCTTAAGTTTATAATCGGACCATATTGAACTGATACCTGAGCTTAATACGCTCGTTCAAATCAAGCTTTAGTTTATAATCGGACCACATTGAACTGAGACCTGAGCTTAATACGCTCGTTCAAATCAAGCTTTAGTTTATAATCGGACCATATTGAACTGATACCTGAGCTTAATACGCTCGTTCAAATCAAGCTTTAGTTTATAATCGGACCATATTGAACTGATACCTGAGCTTAATACGCTCGTTCAAATCAAGCTTTAGTTTATAATCGGACCACATTGAACTGAGACCTGAGCTTAATACGCTCGTTCAAATCAAGCTTTAGTTTATAATCGGACCACATTAAACTGATACCTGAGCTTAATACGCTCGTTCAAATCAAGCTTCAGTTTATACTCGGACCACATTGAACTGAGACCCGAGCTTAATACGCTTGTTCAATCAAGCTTCAGTTTATAATCGGACCACATTAAACTGAGACCCGAGCTTAATACGCTCGTTCAAGTCAAGCTTTAGTTTATACTCGGACCACATTAAACTGAGACCCGAGCTTAATACGCTTGTTCAAATCAAGCTTTAGTTTATAATCGGACCACATTAAACTGATACATGAGCTTAATACGCTCGTTCAAATCAAGCTTCAGTTTATACTCGGACCACATTAAACTGAGACCCGAGCTTAATACGCTCGTTCAAGTCAAGCTTTAGTTTATACTCGGACCACATTAAACTGAGACCCGAGCTTATGTTCGTTCAAGCCAAGCTTTAGTTTATAATCGGACCACATTAAACTGAGACCCGAGCTTATGTTCGTTCAAGTCAAGCTTCAGTTTATAATCGGACCACATTAAACTGAGACCCGAGCTTATGTTCGTTCAAGTCAAGCTTCAGTTTATAATCGGACCACATTAAACTGAGACCCGAGCTTAATACGCTCGTTCAAGCCAAGCTTCAGTTTATAATCGGACCACATTAAACTGAGACCTGAGCTTATGTTCGTTCAAGTCAAGCTTCAGTTTATAATCGGACCACATTAAACTGAGACCCGAGCTTATGTTCGTTCAAGTCAAGCTTCAGTTTATAATCTGACCACATTAAACTGAGACCCGAGCTTATGTTCGTTCAAGTCAAGCTTCAGTTTATAATCGGACCACATTAAACTGAGACCCGAGCTTAATACGCTCGTTCAAGCCAAGCTTCAGTTTATAATCGGACCACATTAAACTGAGACCTGAGCTTATGTTCGTTCAAGTCAAGCTTCAGTTTATAATCGGACCACATTAAACTGAGACCTGAGCTTATGTTCGTTCAAGTCAAGCTTCAGTTTATAATCGGACCACATTAAACTGATACCTGAGCTTAATACGCTTGTTCAAATCAAGCTTATTGACTTGCCGTTGAAATTTTACCGGTAGGGGAAATGAATAGGGTAGGTAGGGCCATCAGAACCACAATAATACTTTGTTTTGGTCCAGATATACGTTGATCTAAGATATATGATCTACAATATTTTATTAGTGTTTTTGCAAGGTCTGCAGTGCAGGAATATTTTGGAAACAAAGTCTGCATTCGGTTTTAGTAGGTATAAAACTGATGTCAATATCATAAGGTAACATGAAGGTTATACTTTATATGCGGTAATCAAATATGTTTATGTAAAACGAAATAAAGTATCAGACAACTACGTATGCTGTATTCGATTTGTAGTTATTTTGTTTATGCAACAAAAGTATTAGACAAATATGTGTGCAAATTTTCATGATCATGTTTATGCAAAACGTTATATTGTAATAGACAAACACACTGATATTTTAAGACCTAACAATACTTATCAATAAATGCAATACCGCACAAATATATTCAGCGGGGTTTGTACTTGAAAAATAAAATTAACACAAATGTTAAATCATCAAAACAATGAAAAACCATTTATTTATTGATATTTCTGCATAAAATTTTGTGTACATGCTGTTGACTACCACAATAATTTACTAATAAAGAAAATTTAAGACAAGGGTTTCATTAATAAAGAAAATTTAAGACAAGGGTTCATTAATAAAGAAAATTTAAGACAGGTGTTCATTAAGACATGAAAAACCAAAAACGTATATATACGATAAATTGACTATTATGGTCAAGGGGAGGTAACCACGTATAAGATTTGAACATCAGGTGTCAAAGCTGTTGGCTATATTTGTGTTGTATTGCATTTATTGACATGTTATTTATTGATCTTAAAATCTCAAATAAACATACTATTTAGAAAATAATAACCTTTTGTTGGTTTCTTTCAACTTCGGATGAAATAATTTCAATTATAAACAACGTATACTTTCTTTAGCGACTGAGTGTATGTTAAACTATGGTATAGCGGGTGTGTGCTTGGAATGTAGTATGTGGTGTACTGCATACGTCTTTCTACAATTCACCCACCATAATCAACCATGATTTGAATTAGCGTCGTACATTATGAGAAGCCAGTGTGACGCGTCATCGCCTTCTTTATGCTGACCATCACGCAATGGAAACAGGGTAACATTTTTATTATAACGGAAACCTATTGAAAATCCACTATGGAATCTATTCAGTTAATTCTGTAAGATCCAAAAATCAAAGCGCTGATATGGCTGGGAGAACAGGATTTTGTTTATTGTTTCTGAGGTAAGACAATTACCAGCCATAGAGTGAAAGACAGTTTCTGTTCAGTGGTACTCGGTTTTATTACCTTGCTTGCCGAGGAGTAGTTTGGTTATTCAATGAACCCTTGGTATCGATAGGCTATTTCTGGTAACTGATGAACTATTGCAATGACGTAACGTCAAAAGTTGCCACCCATGCTAAAATTCGTTTGTGTGATAATTAAAAATGTGAAGTATATTATTACTATTCATCCTTTTTCTTCACAAAAGTATCAAAATACACAGAAATAATTAGGCTTTAAAAATTATTAAAAGTGTAATAGTTTAATAACATTAATATGTTAAACACACCAATTGTGAGTAAAAAATGCCGAAAAGCGTATGTAATAAATTATGAAACATTTATTTTCAAGACGCAGTACCTTATATTAAATTATTCTATTTAGCGGAACTAAAAATTCAGCAAATTTGCATGCGTTGTCTTGGAACGTGAATACGTTAGTGGTGTAATTTTGACGGTTGTGCATACGTTAATAAACAAGATGGGTTTGTTTTCCGGAGCTAGTGTGTTAATTTTCCCTTAAAATAGCTAAAAAATAAGACATGTTGAGCTTTAAAATGATGACAAAAAATTATTAACACATACAATTTAATGATTGTTAGATAAGTTTCGTTCGCTTTCTTCACAGAATATGTATATTAGTAATACTAAACGAAATATAAGCATTTGCTTTGTTTGTAGTGACCGGAATACATGTTTTATCAATTTCGCTTATTTTCCTGTGTAAAATAAGGGTTTTGTCTTTATAATGCCTGCAATGGTGACATTTCTATATACAGATGAGTGAGTACTTAAAATTGTCCCAGATCTACTTACACAGTGCCCCTTGATATAAGATGATATTCGAGTTCAAGTGACTACGTTTGTGAAAGAAGTATGTCTGCGAGGTTAAACCAAAAGCTAGCCTTATTTGACAAATAGCAATACAGTTTTTTCTCTTTAATTGTTGATCTGTATCATTTTTATTAGGAGCGGAATCAATAACCCATTGTTTTAAAGTACACAAAACACTCAAAAGATTATCAAGCAGGACACCGAAGAAGCCTTAAATATGATTTCATTACTATGAAATGTGTATTTTATTTTTATCAAGCTATAAAGTTATGTACTTTGGAATGGTATGTCCATTGTATCGGTATCGCATTCACGTCCTTTGAGTCATATAGTCCCTTTTTAAGTCATAAACTAAAAGAAATTGCAACGATGTATGCAAATATGATTTGCATAATCAACGCTGGTATTGTGTGAGCTTCCAAAAACTAATGGTATTTTTTTTTCAAGTAGAACTCAGCTTACCGAATTTATTCATGATTGGAGACAGTAAAAAAAACTGATTGCATTTATTACGGATCCCTTTATATAGCTTGTGCAACATAAACACATGACCAAAGATCGACAAACACAGATTGGACACTCCATTGAAAACTGAGGGAAAATGCAATTTAGCACGCAGCCGATTCTGTTATTTTTCAAAATATATGTTTGTCTTCCTTTTTTAATGACCAATGTCTCATTTTGAAGAGCAGGGTTTCTTCTACTGCATGATGGAACTTGTGTTTGTCTACCTCTTATATAATAAAGAAAATTGTTTTTTGAAGGGGGCAAATCGGGCATTTTCGGATTGACTTGGAATTTCCATTAAAATGAGAGTAAATCTGGCTCTTTGCGCATTCCTGTTTTATTCCTTGATTGATTTCAATACATGAGATATCATTTTAAAGCTGAATAATAATTTTATTGCATAAACTTATGAGATTTCGCGCGATTTCAGAAAACTGCCGCGAGATATTGTGAGATTTGTACTATGACAAATGACGCATGCGCACTAAACCGATCCAACATCCTTAAGGTATCGACGATAGGTGAATCTGTATTTCTAATGTCTACTATATAAGCATTTCTTTGTTTTAGTATAAAGTACGTATTCTATTGCAAATATTTTTCATGTGATTTCAATTTTAAATTTCATTATGTTTGGTAAAATATCATTATAATGAAACATGGAGTGCTACAAAATTATGCGCACTACTGTGAGGTAATTCTGCGCACCTAACAAACAACGTTGTTCCATGCTTCTTTAACTTTTTAGGACTTCAGACAGCTAAAACTAGGTAAAACTAGCTAGGTATTTCAGCCGTTTTACTTATGGAACTAGGTCATTCAGCTTTGGCATTCAGCTGTTTGACTGCTGGAACTAGTTTATCAGATTTTCGAGAGTTGGGACTTGGGCGGATCATTTTGTCGTTCGGTTGTGGGTTTGGCATTGTGCCTTGTGTATGTTTTTATGTTTTTCTGTGCTCAGCTGGTTAAGTTGAGTGCTGCCTTCCCTGTCTGACTTATTATTATCTTTTTGAGAGTGTTCCGAAATCAATGTACAGGTTATCTAATAATAAAAATAAGATATAAAAAACATGATGTTTGTAAAACATGCTGGTCCGTATTGTAACCAAATCACGGTATGAATCCCGAGACACCGCTTTTCAGTTCCGTCAGAGAATTGTTCTGTTTTCATATTGCTCTGTCGGAACTGAACCAATAGGTGTGATAACTACCAACTCGAAGTAAAGTTTGAGGATCCTAGGACGAAAAATATAAACCAATGATCTGGGAACATTTTCACATTTTTATAATTAACTGCAATTTTGACTCATCAGGAAAGGTGATATCAGGTTTCTCGAGTCTGTTGTGTCTTAATGGTGTTTTGTCTGACATAATAACCATGCACTGGTTTTATGGTTTCGATGCATTTTTGCATTATTCTGTAACATTATGAGACAATGCGAATGGTATTTTATTATCTCCTAAATGCCATGCTACAATTCCAATAAAATGTCAAGTAATTTTACAAAAGCCATCTGAATTCTAAATTTTTGTTGAGTTTTTATGTTAAGCTACAGTATCTTGTTGTCTCTAGCTTCTGTGCACCTTATGGCAAATAATATTTTAAAAGTGTTTTAAACCTGTTTTGAATAATGCGAATAAGAGGAAAGTATAACTAAACCGTTTATTCAAAACATGCAATCGCCAAAACAAACTTTGTAAAATCTATTTCCTTGACCTCAATTGTAGAGCACTTCACTGGTAGGCCTACTCTTACACACTTGATATGGTGCCCAATTTGTATATTTTATCGTCTTTTCGTCACATGAGCACACTCTAATTTGTGATTGTAAATTCTAAGTAAGAGTTTGAACACGGATAAATACGGCTGTTTCCCGTTTTTGAAATGTCCGATAATATGTTTTGTTTTCTCAATTTTACGTTTTTATCCCAATTCTGATGGCTTGTTATGGAAATTAACGTATATAAAAATGTTTTATGGGTGCTGGAAATACAGGAAAGCACGACAATATGAGAATTGGAGATACGTACATACCCGCTATTAAGTCATGGCAAACAAATCGTTTTTTATTAGCGAGTCTGTCTTACTACCAATTTTGTTCTAAAATTTAGATTTTGGTTCTTTGAACTTGATTTCAATTGAAGTGGTTTTATTGACAGAACTTCGCTTCATCGTATAATATTATTGATTGTTAACACACTAAAGAATACGTACCCAGAAATCTAAGTCATTTGCTGGCTTATTTGTGAAATTGTCTCCCTTATTAACACCTTATCGAGGGACTCGATTATCCGGTATCGATCACTTTACGCCTATTGAAATATAGATAGGTGAAATCTTTGTTTGACAACATTTATCCAGTTATTGAAGTAATCTGCAATTTTTGCACTTAACTTCAATATAATTTTTATTAATATTGAATACGATCTTTTTGCTTGCCAAAGCGTTTGAAATAAGTAACTAATTTCCCATCGAGTACTGTACAAATAATACGATTTTAAGCGTTAAATGGTCTTTTTAAATGGTATTGTTTTCCTATTTATAGTTAACTCACAACATTCATCCACTTATTTAAGTCAACTAGAAAGATAAATCTTACTTTCAATTATTTTATATTTAAATTATGTCTTTGTCTTCTTGCTTCCCTATGTGTTTTTATTTCACTAATTTTTCGACTTAAATTTTTTGTCGGTAAGTACATGTGTACTGATACACATGCCTTAGTTATGGCAATAAACTAAAATGCCAATAAATGACGTCAATTCTATGTACTTGTATGTATATTTTTTTATAACAAAAATATGTATAAGGTCAACAAATGCTGGATGTTTTGAAAGAAATTCCCAAGGGTGACCAATGTATGGTGTCTTATGTGACATAACTGAATAAACGTTGTAGTCCCTCAATTATAGTGTCTCATGTGACATACCTGAATAAACGTTGTAGTCCCTCAATTATGGTGTCTCATGTGACATAACTGAATACACGTTGTAGTCCCTCAATTATAGTGTCTCATGTGACATACCTGAATAAACGTTGTAGTCCGTCAATTATATTGTCTCATGTGACATAACTGAATACACGTTGTAGTTCCTCAATGTATGGTGTCTCATGTGACATACCTGAATAAACGTTGTACTCCCTCAATGTATGGTGTCTCATGTGACATAACTGAATAAACGTTGTAGTCCCTCAATGTATGGTGTCTCATGTGACATAACTAAATAAACGTTGTAGTACCTCAATGTATGGTGTCTCATGTGACATAACTGAATAAACGTTGTAGTCCCTCAATTATGGTGTCTTATGTGACATAACTGAATAAACGTTGTAGTCCCTCAATTATGGTGTCTCATGTGACATAACTGAATAAACGTTGTAGTCCCTCAATTATGGTGTCTCATGTGACATAACTGAATAAACGTTGTAGTCCCTCAATTATGGTGTCTTATGTGACCTAACTGAATAAACGTTGTAGTCCCTCAATTATGGTGTCTTATGTGATATAACTGAATAAACGTTGTAGTCCCTCAATTATAGTGTCTCATGTGACATAACTGAATAAACGTTGTAGTCCCTTAATTATAGTGTCTCATGTGACATAACTGAATACACGTTGTAGTCCCTCAATTATAGTGTCTCATGTGACATACCTGAATAAACGTTGTAGTCCGTCAATTATATTGTCTCATGTGACATAACTGAATACACGTTGTACTCCCTCAATGTATGGTGTCTCATGTGACATAACTGAATAAACGTTGTAGTCCCTCAATGTATGGTGTCTCATGTGACATAACTGAATAAACGTTGTAGTCCCTCAATTATGGTGTCTTATATGACATAACTGAATAAACGTTGTAGTCCCTCAATTATGGTGTCTCATGTGACATAACTTAATAAACGTTGTAGTCCCTCAATTATGGTGTTTATTCAGTTATGTCACATGAGACACCATAATTGAGGGACTACAACGTTTATTCAGTTATGTCACATGAGACACATAGTCAAGATTTTAGTTGTTTACATAGTTTAGAATCGAAGCTTATAACGTATACATAGAGCACCATTCTTGAAAGTCTATAAACAATAATATCTCAATACACTTACTCCACACACTTATATTGTCTTGGTACATTTCATAATGGATATATTATCACTTATCTAGTCTGATTCCATTGTTTTTATTTCAGCTAATGGCATTTTTATCAATTATTCAAACACTGCATTACGCCTCGTTTTTTTCCTGACATGTTCTATCTAAATTTCACAGCTTAGATAAAATACTAATATCATAAAAGGAATTGTCAATTAAGCATTCGCATAAGTAATAACATATACATTTTGTATACCCAATTTAATACTGTCGATGATAAACAAATAAATGAGCAAGATGGATGTTATGATTGAGAGGATATAAGCCAGAACATTATATAGCCACAACATTATATAGCGTACAGTTTAACAGGGTTTGCTTGTTATAACATTTACCTGTTTTGAAAGCTCTTCGATTCCTCGTTCTAAAATAGCACTAAGTGGTTATATGCCGATGACATTCATCCGATCGCATTGCAACAGTTCATCAGTAAGCAGACATAGCCTATCTATTCCTCGGCAAGCGGTACGCGGAAAAGTAATAAAACCGAGTATCACAATACATAAACTGTTACATACAGGTTTTAAATAGAATTGGTTACGTTTTACCGGTAGCAAGTGCCATTCACTCTGTGGCTGTATGGTCTAACTGTCTAACTGTCTGACCTTAGGGACAACCAAACCATGTTCTCACAGTGCTATCAGCGCTTTGATTATTGTAGAGGTAGGACGCGCGGCTCGGGATCGGAATGTTCGATCCCCGTCTTGACAACAACTTAATTTCTCTCGGCAAGAATGACATGCTCCCCTTCACCCAGGTATATAAATGAGTACCTCAGAAGCCAATGTATTGTGGCTGCCAGTGGCGCCGAGTGTAACAGCGACTTGCGACTGAATGATCGGGGAGTTAATGTACGGTCGTCTGAACGGACGCATGTCTGAAAACATAGTTTAACTGGGTACTTATAGCAAGCGTTTATTTTGTCGATAGCGAACGACATTCAACTGAATCATGCGTCAGGAAATACTGGGTGTCTTTAGACATTGTAAGCATCTTTGTTTATACAATACTGCCCCGAAACACGCACATTTTTGCCGAGGAGCATTCTTGTATATCCTCGCATTTATTTAGGGGACACTACTCAAATACCAAGTTGCCGAGTGCATACTCAATAACATGTTTGAACAATAAAACACCATTCTTTATAACACATCCCTTTTTAAATTTTCGGTGCGGGCCAGATATACAGATGTAGTAGAAAGAGAAGCTAATATGCTTACATCTATTCTATAGAATTCTGACAGTGCGAGCTGACATGATTGATATTGTTCAATATTGATCTAAACCACTCTGAACCAATACCAGAGTGACAGAATTAGATAAATTGATCACCTTTTACTGTAACCCAGAGGACAAGCTTTCTTTGTACAGTAAAACGCTCTTTTTAATGAACCCAGGATATAGAACTGTACAAGACTTTCAATCTCAGACCCATGTCAACCCATTCACTAACTCAATGTATATGTTTCAAGATAGCGCTGTTGTTCAATGTCATAAGGGTTAAGTCACAATCTAGTGCAAACTCATATAATATCGGTTTCAATGTATTTTTGTCATTTGTTATAGTATAAAGTCCGACCATCCTATACAACCGATTCATATGATATAATAGGCATAATACCGTACCCAGAATGTCAGATTCATACAGACAAACTTCCCCATACATCCCAGGCAAGTTAACAACAAGTGTGAACATCAAAAGAGAAGGTACAGCAACAACAAGGGAGAAGGTACAACAACAACAAGGGAGAAGGTACAACAACAACAAGGGAGAAGGTACAACAACAACAAGGGAGAAGGTACAACAACAACAAGGGAGAAGGTACAACAACAAGAAAGAAGGTACATGTACATCAAAATAGAGACGATACATGACCTTTTATTTAGGCAAGGATCATTTAGGCAATACTTTAGGCTCGACAACCATTGGTGATTAACCATGTCAACATCAATGCCTCCGTGTACGATAAGATACGTTTATCATACAATGCCTCCGTGTACGATAAGATACGTTTATTATACAATGCCTCCATGTACGATAAGATACGTTTCCTTCTCGTCGTTAATGATAAGCAATTTTAAAACAATTAACTCAGCAAAATCGGGTTGGATTCAAGGCTTTTGTGTGGTTATTTGTTCCGTAATACTGTTGACTATGATGGCTAATTTTTAATTGCAGGAACAAGATTCCGCCAATTTAGTGTCACAGTGTAATAGATGATTAAAATTTATTGAAAAAGGCGTACATTAAAGGCGATGAAGTAAACGCAACGAACCACAATAACTACACATACATTCTGAGTGACGTATCTTATCGTACACGGAGGCATTGTATAATAAACGTATCTTACCGTAAACGGAGGCATTGTATGATAAACGTATCCTACCGTAAACGGAGGCATTGTATGATAAACGTATCTTATCGTACACGGAGGCATTGTATGATAAACGTATCTTATCGTACACGAAGGCATTGTATGATAAACGTATCTTATCGTACACGGAGGCATTGTATGTTAAACGTATCTTATCGTACACGGAGGCATTGTATAATAAACGTGTCTTATCGTACACGGAGGCATTGCATGATGAACGTAACTTATCGTACACGGAGGCATTGTATAATAAACGTATCTTATCGTACATGGAGGCATTGTATGATAAACGTATCTTATCGTACACGGAGGCATTGTATGATGAACGTATCTTATCGTACACGGAGGCATTGTATAATAAACGTATCTTATCGTACACGGAGGCATTGTATGATGAACGTATCTTATCGTACACGGAGGCAGTGTATAATGAACGTATCTTATCGTACACGGAGGCATCGTATGATAAACGTGTCTTATCGTACACGGAGGCATTGTATAATAAACGTATCTTATCGTACACGGAGGCATTGTATGATGAACGTATCTTACCGTACACGGAGGCATTGTATAATAAACGTATCTTATCGTACACGGAGGCAGTGTATGATAAACGCATCTTATCGTACACGGAGGCATTGTATAATAAACGTATCTTATCGTACACGGAGGCATTGTATGATAAACGTATCTTATCGTACATGGAGGCATTGTATGATAAACGTATCTTCTCGTACATGGATGCATTGTATGATAAACGTATCTTACCGTAAACGGAGGCATTGTATGGTAAACGTATCTTATCGTACACGGAGGCATTGTATGATAAACGAATCTTATCGTACACGGAGGCAGGGGTTTGTATAATAAACATATCTTATCGTACACGGAGGCATTGTATGATAAACGAATCTTATCGTACACGGAGGCAGGGGTTTGTATAATAAACATATCCTATCGTACACGGAGGCAGGTAATTGTATGATGAGCGTATCTTATCGTACACGGAGGCAGGTAATTGTATGATGAACGTATCTTATCGTACACGGAGGCAGATAATTGTATGATGAACGTATCTTATCGTACATGCAGGCAGGTAATTGTATGATGAACGTATCCTATCGTACACGGAGGCAGGGGTTTGTATAATAAACGTATCCTGTCGTTTACAAAGGCAGGGGTTGTATGATAAAAGTATCTTGTCGTACACGGAGGCAGGTAATTGGATAAAACACGCTTAGTAACTTTAAAGGCAAACGCGGAAACAAATAATACGAGTCAGATCGTTCCATCTTGGAACAATTTGTAGAAAATAGAATGTACACCAGGACTGGGTGTAAGGAGTTACCTCACTTCAAATCAGTTATGAAGCATCCAGACGAACATGTAGGGTACACTGGTGCCGAATTAAATTAGGGTTCTCCGAACGCGACACTGAACTTATTACTGTGTTGTCGCCATGTCGGAAAATGTTGCATAGATACGAGATATAAGAAGTCTCGCGATCATTTTGACAAGCGGTAATTATTTTCTAGATTGTCTATGTCTTATTCAATAGTCTGATCGGAAAAGGGACCGTTGTCAATACGAGAGTTGTTCACACTTGACCAATCACAAGTCTTTTAGAATATAAACAGCTCCGTCTAATTTTCTGCCGAAGATTGTCGAAGGCGTGGTTTCAAGTAAAGCCATTGGAATATTCATCAATGTGCTATAATTTACTATTAAACCACAATCGTATTATTGTTAAATTTTTTACTGACCCGTCAATTTCTTCGCAGTGTTACAGATCACAATATTTATATACTTTATCATAATGTCCGTACAGATAGCAAAAGTGTTATACTTTATATCTTTCAATGTGAACGTGAGTCAAATACAAAAACATTGGTCAATTAAATAAGTTTTAAATTTGTAATAAGAATAGTAACATTTCAGACAATAACGGTAATACTCAACAAACACAGCACAGCAAGAACGTGTAACGTACAGGGACCCTCTATCTGAACCCGCCAGGGAGTAACGTTGCAACGTACTAGTGTCAACTACTAGCATTCACAACAAACGTAAGTCGACAAACAGCAACACACCTAATTCATTTAAATATATACAAAGAATCACCTATATACAAGTGGGATCTATAACCTTGCCGTGCATATGTCTTAGAGCTTAAGAGTGAAAGAGACTTTTGAACAAGTCCACTTTAGAATAGTTCAAACGTACCGTGGTGTATACCAAATAACAGAATCAGCAAACAGATTCTCCAGACACAGTTTACGCGCGTAGCTCGACAATACAACTTCAAACCAGTAGAACAACACCCGTGAACCTAACACAGACTCGCGTATGACTCAGCTTTGAACAACGAGACACCTTGTGGGACCTTGTAACGTTTCCAGCTACCACTGACAGTAGACGAACAAAATCCACTGTAGTCCAAACCACTAGAAACACGCTACCTCAAACACCCACAAAAAACGTACTGGCTATGCTGCTTCTCAGACGTCACGTTATTCTAACTACGCAGACAGCAAGAGCTAAACGCCGGTCAAACAGAATTATCACTTCGTTCTACCAATATAATCAACTTTCACAAGCTCAACTAGTCTAACCGAAACCCAGCAGTACCATCAATGCCCAATAGAACACCCTAGCGAGTAGGACGATTCCGTATATATAGCGGCACCTAACGAAGCTTCAGCCAGACTAACTATCAACTAACTAAAAACTCGGCAATACCAACTATGCCCAATCGAGCACCCTTGCGAGTTGGACAATTCCGTGTATAGAGGTATCACCAAGTTCGAACCAAGACACACAACCAACCTCAACTAAACTAACCAAAACCCAGCAGTACCATCTATGCCCAATCGAGCACCCTTGCGATTCCATACATAGCGGTACTACCAAGCTCCTATCAAAAGGCTTCAACTACCTACAAGCTACTATCTAACTAACCGAACAACCCAAGTTCAACAGTCTCGTAGCAGAATTACAATTAATCTAAAACGAACTACTGCAAGTAACTACTGCGTTCCCTCTCCGAGATCGGTGAACATACGAATGACGAATTGTTTATTTTATTTGCTTTTATTTATCCTCGCCACCGGATAATCCATATGGACGAGGCCCCCAGAAGAGGTTAGTAAATTTAGTGTTTGGTGGATAGTGCATGATACAGAAGATGCTCAAGTTCCAGAAGCATCCTGGTTCTTTTACGTGCCGATGTAAAGCATCATAGACGGGACCTCGCTTAACGTCTCGTCCGATAGACTGTTAGTAAGTTTAGTTATGTTAGGTGGGAAACACTGAAAAGCATTTCTATTTTGACCGTCTGGAGTAGGGAATGACGAATTTCAGTCGATTACCGCTTTATATAAGCTTATTCTGTGACGTCATATATCTGGGAGCCAGTCGTTTCGTACACTGTACGTTTCGTATACTGTAAATTTCAGTTGTTTCGTACACTGTCGATCGGTCGTTTCGTATACTGTTGAAAATCGTCGGTTGTTTCGTACACTCCTATTGTATATATGGTGTTAATTGGTCTATTAATATATATTTGATCTATTATGCATGTAATTGTGTGTGTATAGTTGTTATTCGCACGTATTGTCACGATGTATTTAAGTTTATTTCATGCTTTTATAGGTATTATTTACTATAATTAAGGATGATTTTGAGCATTTAAATGACAAACTGTAATCTAACTTCCAAAAAAATCAAATGAATGGCCATATAGAATTATAAAATAGTTATAAAAAAATATTTTTAGTAAAAACTGTATTGTAACTATGGAGTCATATACTGCATGTACATGTAAAACTCCACGATTTTAACATAGATGTTATATTTTAGCAAATAAGATGTTATATTTTAGCAAATAAGATGTTATATTTTTTGTAAATTAGCAACAGCTGCGAGTCATACAACGTATTCATTGTGGCTATTAAGTATAGCATTTGTATAAAGTCCCAAATGCTTATAATCGTATGTATGTAAGTTCATGAGCTAGAAGCATATAAAAAAACAGAATAATGTGTATTTATATGTTTTAAATTTATTCCATATATATTATACACCATATCAATTAAGAATGAATACAACACATCATTACAGTGTAAGAATGTTAGTCAGCATATCTGAAATAAAATTTCACATTTTACAAAGAGCAGGAAACAAAATTAAATATGCAAAGCGACATTTTATACAGACCATAGAACATAATAAAATCACAGGCACATGGTTTCAAATTATCCTAGTGTACTATCTGAGTGTACCCTAAGTATAGGGGGTACTCTGAGATAAGTTGAAACCATGTGCCTACGAATTAAATATGAACATTTTATACAGAATGATATTTTAACCATTTTATCGTAACTAAAACATAAATGTTCAACTTGCACAAATTCCAACAGTACTCATAATTTGTACATCTGATATCAAAGATCATACAAATAACGAATATACTAACTAATATACATGTATGTGTACTTGTAATGTTTGTTCACTAATTAGTTATTTTAAAACTATCACACATGTATGTAGACTAGTAAATAAGGATCAGGAGGAATGCTGAATGTACATTTTCTGTACTTTTAGATTTATCTATAGTTATATTTATTAACAAACTAACCCTTGTTTAATTTGTTCAATCAATTTCTATGAATTTTATATATTCAACTAATTAAGACTCGCGAACAACATATCTTATTATCGTACCAAACATACATTAATTACAATAATAGACCACTTATATATACAAATACAATAGAGTGTACGAAACAACCGACGATTTTCAACAGTATACGAAACGACCGATCGAGAGTGTACGAAACAACTGAAATTTACAGTGTACGAAACTACTAGTGTACGAAACGACTGTAATCCATATATCTAGTCGGCGTATTTCAGTAATCATCGCCAAATGTTTCATAAGCGCCTCGTTTGGCTATATTTAATGAACATCTATTAGATAACCATGAATTTAAGACTACCGGTGAGCTCTCGGCTTGAATGATTGGTCTAAATAGCAAGAATGTAATATTCTTAATTGATAACAACCAAAACAACTGTCTAAGTACTTCTGAATTTCAAACGGGGTAAATATTTAGAAAATGCAATTTGCCTATGCGTTCAAGAACCATGACTTCCGGGGAATACGATTTAAAAGCGTCTACATGATATGATAAAAGTATAAAGTTTCAACGTGTTTTACGGACTAATACCAAATTAATAGAAGTGGTTTATGATGCGGTTTCATTATGAAAACATAAATCTTGACTCGACATACACTATTAATCGAATCTTAACGTAATAGACATATCGGTATTATGTTACTTGCTGGTACGAACAGACTATGTGCGAATCTTGAATCAAACCACGGTGGTCTCCCCTACCGAACTAGAAATGAGTAATAGCCTAGGTATACCAAATACCGGTAATTAGTCCAGTCATTCTACGATTTAACCTCAAACTAATTGCAAAAGAATTTCTTTTTCGATAATCATGTAGATAAATGTATAATTATAATCATACAAAAAGTCTAGAAAAATCTAAGGCAGGGAAAACGATTAAATTTAACCTTAAACATGTTCATTTTTTCAAGCTACGACATGGCAAATATAACTTGCCATAGTGACGTCATATGAACTTAGCGCGTGCGATGAACTATGTAATTACGAAGGCATAATCTCGTCCTATTTCCGTGAATATGTTATTTAAATATCAAATGACACGTACGCACCAACCGATTCATTTGATTATTTAAAAATAGGAACGTAATAATCTTGTTATATACAAAAGTCAAATATTTTACGATGGTTTAAGAAAATAAATCGGCGTTATTTTGACGTTGAGATTATGCATACACTTCCTCTCTACGGAAACGCATTACGGACATTGTCTTAACCGCCCTCTATACGGATAACAATACAGTTTGTGTATGTTTCTATTGATATTGTTTGTGTCTTTGACGAATTAAATGAGTGCAATTATACACATGTAGAGTCTACATACTTACTTACGTTAACCTAGCTTTGCACACAGGTCTACATTTAGGGCTGCACATAGTATGGGCCTATTCAAACAAACTCAAAACGTAGGTCTCACTTGACCTAATCTTACAAGTATGCATTGAACTTAAGTTTTAGATCTAGCCTTGCACTGTAGACCAACTCTAGCTAGCATTGAACGCAGGTCTTAGGTCGATCGTTGCACTGAGGACATACTATAGATAGCATTGAACGATGGTTTAAATGGACCCATTTTGGCAAGTCTTGAACGTAGGTCTGAACTGGCCCTACATTTGTATTCAGCAAGCATTTAAGGTATGTATTAGGAGTCCTGTAATCTTTACAAACCCCAGCAAGCATTTAATGTAGGTCTACTTGAACCTACTCCAGCAAGCATAGAACGTATAGTCTAACTGAACCTATTCCAATATTCCAATTTGGTCTAAGATCGGTTCCTGCACTCTTGACCTTCTCTTGTAAGCATTGAACGCAAGTCTAACTGAACCTTGTCCTGTAGGTTTAGTGTCGAACACTGTACTGTGGAAATAATCTAGTAAGCATTGAACTTATGTTTAATTGGACCTACTCCTGCAGCATTCAATGCAGATCTAAGGTCGAGTGTTGATCTGTGGACATACACTAGTAAGAATGTCTAACTGAACCTTCTCCAGTCAGCATTGAGTTTAGATCTAAGGTCGAGCGTGTACCTACTATGGACACGTTCTAGCAAGCATTGAACGCAGGTCTAAGGTCGGGCATTGCACTCCTAGATGTTAGCAAGTATTCCGACTAGTATAAACACAGGCGATCTAGTATTGAGCCTCGCATTTATGATACAAATGTACTAGTATAATTATGCTGGCAAACATTAAGCGATACATCGAGCTCTGTAATCCTGAACTAATTCTGGTTAACATGGAAAGCACATCTTACATCTCGCAAACTGTGCCTAAAAGGCAACAAAACGCACAGCAATGTCCATAACAGAGCCAAATGGACCACCGACCAAGTACAGGTTTCGTATCGACCTGATCACATACTCAGTCATGTACATGCAATGGGTATACCTAGGCTTGTACATGCAATGGATGTGCGATATGTTCTATGATTAGCAGCCAGCTTTTTTTATACCTGATTGCTAGTTTGATCTCGGATTCATACATTCATATAAAGTAGTTTCAAGTCGCACTGTATCCAAGGATAACTAGAACTGTCGCCATTCGGCAGACTAATATACCCCCGCGTGGCAAACATCATTGCAGCTAATTCTTTTCTTTATGCACATAAGAACTATTCACTATAATATACACTATATATTGTATAGTGCATAAAACTACAAAGGGCCATAATTCTGTCAAAAATCGTCAAATTATTTCCTTTATGCACATCTACATGTTGAGGATGTTCATCTGTTAAAGTTTGAAGAAAATGCTGCAAAGACGGAGGAGTAATGCGTCCACAAGAATGCGTATACGGTCGGACAGACCGACAGACAGATAAGCTGAATCCAGTATACCCCCTTACAACTCGTTGTGCGGGGGTATAATGAAGTAGAGATACTATCTTTAACCAGTGATTCACAAAAATATTTGATAGAACACACCGAGTTGTCGAGAACCGATACTAATTTAGGATACAAAGTTGGAAGTACATGTAATATACATTTACCTGTATCATCTATATAGCCACATTAATCACTTTTTCTATACCACGACGTCCATATTGAACGCCATCTTGGATTTCTCGAAGTAATCTCCGGCATAAAAGTTTTGTTTGTGTACCAATTTACCTTTATGATTTAATAAACTTTATGCACGACGAAGTTAGTTTGTGAAACTTCACAGATACTCGATTACACATTCATTGTGTGAAATTGGTGGGTGGGGTAATAATACCACATATATTACATCTCAGGTTGCATGGATGCACTGAGTTCCAATTAAAGTAGTGTTTTATTTAACATATTATACCATTTATTCATAAAAGTGTATTTTAGATATGTATTAATCAACATTATAAATCATAACCAAAGACATAAGAGATTAGAAAGGTGAAATTGCCTCTGTACCTGTTTTTCGTATGTTTTACCTGCAAATAACACTGACTGACATTGCTTTTTGAAGATTTTCAACATAAATATGTATCTAAAATATTTGTTTAACGATGTTTGTGGTTTCTTAAATACATATATATCATTTAAGGACATTAATTTCAATGAATTTTGTCATATATTCCTGCTATTGTCATGTAGATCTATCTATTTTTATTTTAACTGGTAATACAAAAGAAGACGGCCATTTTGGACGCCATGTTGAATTTTACAGACCCCATCACTTTTGCAATTTATTCTTGCAATGTCAGAACTTTCACATATAACATAAAACCATAACAGTTCATTTGTTGAACTAGAGGTTACACCGGAACTTGTTTCTGAGATTGTCACAGGCTCCATTACCCCACCCACTTGTACTGATTTTAAAGCGTCTATATTAAATCAAAAATGGTTTTATTTGTTATCTATGCCACTTTGTGTTCATCTGTTTATAATATTGTTCATATTCCAATTACTTTACTATGTACTTTATGGATATGTGCACTTAGGTTACATGGAAATGAAAATAAACACTGCCATAAAAGCAGCTTTAGAGTTTACAATAGTGACCTTACATATGTTAATTTTTCGGCAACTTCCCAATCCTAGATTTTTCTAGACTTTTGATATGTTATTTGTTAATGTTTTCTGATGCCAAAACAGTCAAATTTATTTCTTTTGCAATTTGTTTGAGGTTAAGCCTATTTTTACTGTAGAATGCCTGGACTAAATCTGGTTTTAAAACTTGACGAAATATAACCAACACACTCGACAACTGCATAAACCGGCATAGATATATGCAACACTTATTTTTATTAATAATTTGTGTAAAATACGAGCGGATAAACTTAAATTATGACCTAAATAGATCATATCAACAACCCATGGGAGTCCGCCATATTTGTTTACGAATATACTAATTACCGGTAAACCGGTACGGTCCGTACAAAAAAATCATTTTGACGACGGCATGTAAAAAATGTTTGGTACTGGGTAAAACTTCTATCTTTAAGTTATCAAATTGGATTATTACTATCAAAATAAAATTGAAAAGGATGGAATGCGCGTAGACTGTTATATCATTGTGCAAAGTTTTAGTGGTCAATTTTTACCACGTGGGCACTAAAATTTAGCATTTCTTCTTATACGCCTAATTGAAGTGCAACATTTTAAATTTGTCCCGTGATAACAGTTTTAATAATACCCCCGATGAATAAATCTTCAATATACCGATTACCGGGATGTGCAAATTACCGGTAAAATAAAAAAAATACGAATGTTCAATCAATTAGGGCCTGCAATTAGTGAAATCCAATATTAAACGAAAATAGTGATTCAGGTCAGAAGTTCAATCTAGTAGATTTTATGAATGACCTATATTCGTAATACGTAAATCTGTGTCGTCACACGGGCCAAGTGCCCGAGGCAGACGCGTGAACATGGTTGGCATTACGTGTTTAATTGTCATGGTTGGTGAGCAAATACGTCTTTTTCAATACGTTGATCAACAAAAACGTGAATTTATCGGTATAATTGATAATATTTCTGCGTTAAAAGTGGTTGACAAGAAGCGCCGGTGTTTGCAAATGAAGTGTGACTGAAGCTGGCAGCGAGCATGCGCAAACGGATTTGATACTCGGATTGTTTTGACTTTACCGGTAATTAGTATATCCCTGTAATAGGTATATTGAGGATACATATTACTGCGAGGAGTTTAACGAAAACCACTGTTCGTTACTAATGTAAAAAGTAAAAACCACTGCCAGCCCAACACGACATCATCAACACTGCTCAACACACAACGAAAAATACCCACTATCAAATAAAACATACTTAATAAGGTTTCACGTAGCACTTCTAAAACATCAAGCGGCTCATAAAGCAACTTGAGATAATGGAAACAAATTACAACAAGATTAATGTGATATTCACAACATGATATGCATTATAAAACCTGATTATTTCTAACGACACTGACAAGAGAAACAATGTTTTCTAACTACATGAAGTCAACGAGGGTTATCTATTTGTTCAATTGTCCCATTGTTTTTAATTACATTTTTTAATTGGCTTTTTCATCGAGTTTGTGAAAAAAACATTTCGGTGTCAAAAGTGTGAATGATATTAACATTATTTCCACCAATGCCATTTACAACTCAAACTTAATGACTACGTTGAACTTTTCACTAGGCGTTCTATAACTAATGAGAAACACGTCAATTGACATTTTCCTAGGCAATTTAGTGTTTTATTTTTTTTTATACCGCATGCAACAACACGCATAGGTGCATTTTATCAAGTAGGGGGATTTTCAAGCTATTACCAGTTGGAGACTTAATCTACGTGAGCAAATTCCATTATCATTTTCATGGCAATTGAACAAAAGTATGTCAACTCTACAATAACTCTGAAAAGACTGTGTCATATGTGTATACTCTAATGGACTCGACAAATGGTGACTTTGAAGACATGTTTAAATGCATAAAATACACCAATGCTTGTTAATCTATTGCAGCTGCATTCAAACATGTTTAAAAGATATACTTATACCACGTATATCAATGTATCAGATTGGACTTAAAATCAAAGCAGAAACAATAACATCGTATTTCATTTCAAGTTTGAAGTATGATGTGATCAAACGGAGCCACTGAATTTGATTGAAATGACAAATGCGACATTTTAAAGTCCTTTTAACAAGACCATAAGTCGTTTAAACGGTATAATAAGGTCGTTTAAATGAGATATATGCCTTTTAAACGGGATAATAAGCCATCCATTAAAAAAGCCTCAATGTGCCGTGTAAACGGAATGGAATAAATGTAGCATTTGTCACGTCAGGGGCTCCGCAGAAGTTCTTTTATCTTTCGATATGTATTTCGTGACAACAACCGAAGTAAAACATCTCAAATTCAAACATATAAAGCGGCAAAACAATAAGCGCATAATTGTTCTTAATAAGTCAAGTCAAGTCAAATTCTTAATTGGCTTAGAATATAACCTATATTATGAGCCAATGAAAACGCCGCATTTTGGCGGTTAACTGAAAATTTAATCATTAAAATTTTCTCTTCACAGACTTTACGTCATGCGTTGGCGCTACTTTCTATCGGCCAATCAGAATGCAGAATGTTATATTCTAAGTTAGTTAGAACATATTAAGTAAATTTTAATGACTAAAAAGGACTCGCTTCGCTTCGCTCGCTCCGCCCTTTTTAATCATTAAAATTTACTTAATATGTTCTAACTATAACATAAACAAATTAGTCCATCGCCAAGTAAACATGCATACAAATCAAAATAACATACTTAATTGAGAAGCTAAAAGCAGTTTGAAATACACTTTAAGAACACTTTTATTGAGACAAAGGTAGAGTTGCTAGTAATGTCTTTCAGGCAGGAAAATGGTATTAAACAGTTTTCGACTTTTGTTTGATCTTGTAAAGACGCCCACAATGCTCTGTTCCATATAACATTTGTGGTCAATAATTCCAATATGTACTATATATCCAAATGTCAAGGTGCCTTCCACATGTCTCAACTTTACTCGTATTTCAATATACATTGGATATATTTACATTTCTACAATCATGCTTGACGTTATTGTCGTGTTTATTGGTGCATAGTAAATGGAGTACATTTCTTTCGATCACGGTTTTACAAATGGTCTGTCTGCTCACGGCGTCTCTAGTTAATTAGTATACCTATTCTTATCGGAAGTAAATAACTACTCAGTAAAGAAATGCAGTATGTATATCTCAGGACGAACGAGAGACTCAATTTCCTGTCAAAATTAGCAAAGTACAAAAAGCGTATTAATTACATGAAAAGTTGAAAACAACACGAAAATAAGAATTGTTTACAAAGAACAAATACTTAAGTTATGTTCACCATCTCGTGACAGAATTTAGTTTAGGTTGATAGTTACACCTTACATAATGAAACGTTTTGTATCTTTTCTTGCTAGTGTGACTTGGCACTGCTGTCGCTTCAGTATGGTTTTTGCAATACAGGATTTACTGATACTGGTCACTATTGACAGATGGATATTCATCTAGCTATCATTCTCTACAAGGGCTATTGAAACTGCCAACATCAAAAGAGTTGTTGTTGACGGCTATAGAGCCCGAATATCCGTCGCTAGTACGGTCTACGCAGGTAACAAAAAGAGTATTGCGCTGATTTTCACGATATTTATTTTCTTTATCATTTCATAGCGATTCTCTATAGATAGAAAATAACAACAAGTAAATACACAGATTTGAAATACATATAAACAGAATCTAATCAATTATTTTTACCTATAACAAATATAATATGACGTGAAAAGAATCTATTCTGTACATTAAATATTGAAGTGAAACACAAATAAAAGATAAATCTAAATAAAAATAAATATACATGTACTTCCAAACTAAATAGATCTAAAATAAATAATCTGCTTACCGAATTTGATGTGTTCTTAATTTAAACGTACATTTGTTTCAGATTCACAGTTTCAGTTACATACAGTTTCAAAAGGATCGATGTTTTTTCTGACACGTTATACCATGACGACAAACAAACACTTTACGTCATATGATGTTACGTTCAATTGCGCGGAACGTAACGTCAACAATTGCGCGAAAACTAATATAATGATATACGAATAAAAAATAAGAATTTTACATAAATCTTACAAGGGGTAGGAGAGATGAGATGCCGTGTTAAGGACCAAGCATTGGAATATTCCCTTTTTATTTTGTTTCTGGTAGGACGTAGTAAGGGAACCAAAGTCACACCTGCCGCACTCGACGCTGACCAATTTCTTACTTTGCATTACAGAAATAGTTAAATTGTCCCCTCAATCAGCGAGCGCAAACAATATAATATAGTCGATAAGTAAGTCGATAACAAATTCCATTCTTGGATACGTAATTGCCGTCTGTGCTCTTTTGTTTTTCATATAAATAGCTTATTTATTAATGTATCGTTTAAAATAAGAGTTTGATGGTAGATTTAATGACGATCGATGCGGACAATGATAATTCTATATACCATCAAAGCGGAAGAAGTCGACATGTTGAAGACTGCTCCCGAGACGCGTCAGACATACATAAACACTTTCAGTGAGGAACTGTTTTATGGCATTTATTTCAGTAGCAAAAGCCGCATGCTATTAATTTCTAGGAAAGGTTTCAAAGGACTTCAACGTTTGCTAAAGTATCTTAAGAGTTTATAGAAAGGTGCTGTTCTCATTGTATTTATGGTAACGTCAAAAAGAGCTACCCGGCACAAATGTGACATCACGCCTACGAAATCGTCAAACTAACCATCACATTGCCCAAAACTAAATAGCTACTATATATAGACACGAATTTGATATATTTCCCAACGATTCACATGAACATAATTTGCCGAGAACTTGCGTGATGTCAAAGTGTTTCTAAAAGAGTCAGCTTGTGTAATATTCGTGGTAGTTAACAACGAAAGAAAATAGGGACGCTCTATTCTCCACCAATTGATTGCAATAAAATACTGTCTATTGTAGACACACAACGGTTGAACATATTCCTCTTGTGTCTGGTATAGCACGGCGAATTGGACATGATCCTGACCTTTATGCATGAATATATTACAAGGTTCTTGTGTTGAATATATCAATTTCCGCGTGCTAATCGTGCAATATCGGTCCCTTATATTTCTGTTTGTATTACTTCTCGGGCGTCTTCGTGATACTCCCCGCCTATAAAAGCAAAAACATACAATCGTGGTAACGATAATGCGATTGCCGATCATATGGTTGGACGCATTCATGTTTTGATAACAGGTTTCATGTTTTGATAACGGGTTTCATGTTTTGATAACGGGTTTCATGTTTTGATAACGGGTTTCATATTTTGATAACGGTCAAAATCTAGGTCAAGTTTGATATTGGATCATCCGGGGTCAAAAACTAGGTAACTAGGTCAAATTATAGAAAAACCTTGTGTAGTCACTAGAGGTCATAATTTTAACCTAATCTTTATGAAACTTGGTCACAATGATCATCTCCACAAGATCTAGGTCAAGTTCGATCATGGGTCATCCGGGGTCAAAAACTAGGTCACAATGTCAAATCATAGAAAAACCTTGTGTCCTCTCTAGAGCTCACAATTTTGGCTTAATCTTTATGAAACTCGGTCACAATGATTATCTCAACAAAATCTAGGTAAAGTTCGTTACTGGGTTATCTGAGGTAAAAAACTGGGTCACTAGGTCAAATTGTAGAAAAACATTGTGTAGTCACTAGAGGTCATAATTGTGACTTAATCTTTTTAAAGTTTATGAAACTTGGTCACACTTATCATCTAAAAAAACTCTAGGTCAAGTTCGATATTGGATCATCCGAGGTTAAAAACTAGGTCACAAGGTCAAATCATCGAAAAACCTTGTGTAGTCACTAGAGGTCATAATTTTGGCTTAATATTTTTGTTACTTTGACGCAATGATTATTTTAGCGCAATCTTGGCCAAGCTCGATATTGGGTCATCTGGAGTCAAAAACTAGGTCACTAGATCAAATCATAGGAATTCTTTGTATAGTCACAAGAGGTCACCATTTAGCCTAATCTTTATGAAACTTGGTCACAATTATCATCTCAACAAAATCTAGGTCAAGTGCGAGGTCACTAGGTCAAATCACAGGACTTGCATGCACTACTACGACAGGTGAGCGACCTAGGGCCCTTTGGGCCCTCTTGTTCAACGCGCTACGGAATACGTTTGATTTATCTTCTGAACTTGTCTAAAATAGAGGACATATAAAATTGTAGTGATTAGGAGAGAAATAAAATTTAAATTTAACCAAAACTAACTTTAATAATACTATTAGTAAGGTTTATATAGGTAACAGATCGTCAGCATCTGTTATTTTGGACATGTCATATAAACGTCAGCGTATTCAAGTTTTTATAAGTCATATATCATGACATATGTGTTGAAGATGTGGATTTCCTCCTGGCTATATTTTCGAGTTTGTCCTTGTTAATCATCATTTCTTGAGAAGTTTTGTCAATAATTAATTTAACCTTGATAATGCATCAAATTACCAAACCAGCTTGCTTTTCACACGGCCTGTGTTAATAAATTGTTTGCCGATGGTAACCAAATCAACGCATTTTTGTGCATCTGCGTTTTTAGGTTCGACATAATAACCTAATTATGAAGATAAAATTTCAAAATTGTGGCAAAGTTCGGTGGGTTCGTCGCGTTAAGGTCTCGTCATGAAATTGTTAGCGAAGACAAATCCGCGCAGGATTGGCTGTTGCTACACCATACGATGTATTGTTTTAACAATGTAGCTATTGATTTTTGACTTATTGTGCTTGTTATCTGAGTGGGAAGAATAAGAGTACATGCCATTCTGTTTTAAACTCTAAAACAAAACGCGCGAGTTACTACATATTAAAAGAGAGAAATTATAATTCAATGTCACATAAGATGCTTATTTTCAGCATGGATAAACCTACAAACTCTGAGAGAGAAAAACAGAAATACGACGCGAGTTATTTCCGCGAAATTGCCATAAAATGCCCTATAACTATTTCAATTATAACCATTATGAACACAATTCTGATCATGTCATGTACGATGTTTTTTATGTTTCTGAATATATCCGAGTCGCCATTTTTTACTTAAATTAACAGTTTGACGTTTTATATTCAACACCCGTAATTGTATACATGTTTCTACATAATATGTCTCTGTTTGTAATTATTTTTCAAATGTATATCTCCGGAAAACGGGGGAAATAAAGACATATATATATTTGCTGGGTACATTTTTATAATGGATGCATTATCAATTATTTAGTATGTTTTCATTGTTTTCAATCCAGCTAAATGGTATTTTTATCAATTATTCAAATACTGCATTACGCCTCTGCATTTTCCTGATATATTTTATCTAAATTTCACAGCCAGATCCTCCATGCATAGATAAATCATTACTATTATCAAAGGAATCGTCAATTTGGCATTCACACATGTAATAACATATATACCCAATTTAATACTGTCGACAATAAATAAATAAATTTGCAAAATGAATGTCATCATTGAGAGGATATAATTCATAACATGTTCCGGAGTTTGTATTTGAACAACGAATCAATCGTGAAAGATCGGTAATTTCCGTTTTTCCTCGTTACTTATACAATGCATAAAAGTCGAGGTGATCAGAATGCAGACGCAGTTACTTAGCTATACAGTAGAGCCAACCAAAGTGGAATTGTTATCCGCAATCGACACGGGCACAAAAAGGGCCATTGGCACCACACATAGAACTTGAAGTATTGTTTGTTACGAAAAACAAAAGGGAAAATAAAATAGTTGCATTGTTGGTTTGAAATTCCATCTCACCAAATATCCATTACATCAGTAGCAAAAATATTTATTTCGCCGTTAACACATAGCAAGCGTCTGTACACAACGTACATATCAAGCGCCTGTACACAACGTACATATCAAGCGTCAGTACACAACGCCCATAGCAAGCGTCTGTACACAACGTACATATCAAGCGTCTGTACACAACGTACATATTAAGCGTCTGTACATAACGTACATATCATGCGTATGTACACAACGCACATAGCAAGCGTCTGTACACAACAATAAATTAAGTTTTGTCCGAACACGACAATAACCTAATTACCGCCTTGTCGTTCTGTCATAAAATGTTATATAGATACGAGTTTTAACAAGTCTCGCGAGCATTTTGACAAGCGATAATTATTATCTGGATTGGCCATGTCTTATTTAATAGTCTGATTGGGAAAGTGACCGTTGTCAATCCGAGAGTTGTTCACAATTCACAAATCACAAGAGTAGAGACCGCTCCGTCTAATTGTCTACTGAAGATTGTCTGTCGAAGACTTGGTTTCAAGTGAAGACTTAAGACTTCAAAGTGAACGTGAGCCAAAAACATTAGTCAATTACATAAGTTAAATTGCTGATAAAAATAGTAACAAATCAGACAATGACACAATACTCAACTAACACAGCACAGCAAGAACGTAACCAAACAACATCCGGCCCAACACGACATCATGAAAACTGCTCAACACACAACGAAAAATACCCACTATCAAATAAAACATACTTAATAAGGTTTCACGTAGCACTTCTATATTATCAAGCAGGTTATAAAGCAGCTCATAAAGCAACTTGAGATAATGGAAACAAATTACAACAAGATTAATGAGTTATTCACAACATGATATGCATTATAAAACCTGATTATTTCTAACGACACTGACAAGAGAAACAATGTTTTCTAACTACAAGAATGTCAGCGAGGGTTATCTATTTGTTCAATTGTCTCATTGTTTTAACTATGTATTTCAATTGGCTATTTCATTGATTTTAGGATGAAACATTTCTGTGTCAAAAATGTGAATGATATTAAAATTATTTCCACCAATGCCATTTACAACTCAAACTTAATGACTACGTTGAACTTTTCACTAGGCATTCTATAACTAATAGGAAACACGTCAATTGGTAATTTAGGTTTCACTTGTCTCAATTTATATACAGCAACAACACGCATAGGTGCATTTGATCAAGGAGGGGAATTATCAAGCTATTACCAGACTTACGGAAGCGCATTCCATTATCATTCGGCATGGCATTTGAACAAAACTATGACAACTCTGAAAGTATGTCTATACTCTAATTGGATTAACAAATGGTGACTTTGAAGATATGTTCAAATTCATACGGTAATACCAAAAACCGATGTTATTCGCACGAACTAACGAATTTATTAGACTTTCGTCCATTGACAACCAAAAGTAGCTATCAATTTTTTTATCCAAAACGCTGATAGTTCATTTTGGCTGTCAATTGACTATATTATCTAGTATACATGTATATGCTGATATTGATAAACTATATTTTGAGACCGTTTACACCGTTTGGAGTTACGCAACTGCCGGTTTACTTTAGCTAAGGTGGCGCCATCTATTGGCGGCATATGAGGAAAAGTAGGTTCATCAACTAAACTAGGGGTGATTCTTGAAACGTGTGTTAAAATTAGTGTTCTTCGAACAACTAATCAAAGCACTGAGAGTACTGCTGGGAGGCGATCTGGTTGCTGCTACTAAAGCTTAAACCGACTTTACACGTTTAATGTTCGTTTTCTTACTGCCGATCTTGTCTTGAATGTCAAAATAGGCATATGTGACTATAAAGGCATGTTGGGTATCTAAATAATTGTTAAAAGGTGCATATTAATTTATATGTAATACGTGTATTGAATGCGTATATCAAAAGTGGCTTTAACATAATATTACGCGCCTATTTATCAGATTCTACAGTACCGTCTTGTAATCACTTCCCTCACAGCGTGAGACAGTCTATAGAAGCGGCTAGCTAGTACAGCGACACCATATGATTGCATAACAGTACTTTGCAGCCCGTATACGATTCATTGATAAAACTATCACTTGACCGTAGTCTGAAGTTTCTAAAAATAGCTTTACAGCCGGGACATTTGATGAACACGTCATTTTCGTATTATGAAACAAGTTCGGTATCGGCCGGTGTAGTGATTTTTTGCAAAAATATCGAATTAACGAACAGATTCACAATAATTTTTGATCTTAGAATAAACAAATGCTGCTGATTGGCTTAAATCAGTTAAAAAATTTGGAGAAACATATGTAGCAGTATTGGGAATGTTGACAGTTTCTGGAACTACTTGAATGGATTCACATAGCAGTCTAAAGGCGGTTAATTTTGTATTAAGAAATGGGCAATGGTAGTAATGAGAGGCTTAAACGCCTCCCAAAAACACAAAGACGTTAGCTTATTTATTAAAAGCAGCGTACGCAACAGGGTCCTTAGATGCGACGTTTGAAGTCAAACCAAAGCCTAAAGGGTACACTGTGTCCGTTAGAAACGGACATTGTGCATCGCGGATGAAAATAACAGATCTGTTTGGATTACGGATTTAATCAGTCGCCAGGAAACCTCTTTAATGAGATAAAAAACATGGTGCAAATCCAAATTGTACTAAAAAGCTTTCGTTGGTGAAATATCAAACTAACCTAGACAAGTATTGGTAATTATTTGTCAGTTAACGCTCAGCAGATTTCAAAGAGGTCCGCAAATTGTGCTTCTTATTGTTCAATAAATGGAACGAATTCCGGCAGCTGATGAAGACGTAACAAACAGCGTCCATGGAAAGTGAACGGATGTTTTAGACGCGATAATAGTGCAACAATTTGTCTGTGAAATACAGAACAAAGCCTTACATCTGTGATTCACGATGCCAGAATATGAGGTACAAACTTTAAGATACAACGACTTGTATTTGATTTTGTAAGGACTCATACAATGCTCTGATTCATATAACATTGTGATCAGTAATTCCTATATGTACTTATATACAAATATCTAGGTGCCTTTCGAATGTCTCAACTTCAATCGTATTTGTATATATTTACATTTCAACAATCATGCTTGACGTTATAGTCGTGTGTATTTGTGCATGTTAAATACCCCACATTTCTTACGATCACGGTTTTACAAATGGCCTGTCTTTTCACGTCGTTTCTAGTTTATCAGTATATTTATTCTTATCGGAAGGAAATTACTACTCAGTATAGCAATGCAGTATGTATATTCCGGGAAGAAAAAGATAATTAATTTCCTGTCAAAAAATAGCAAAGTACAAAAAAGTGTATTAATTACATGAAAAGTTGAAATCAACACGAATGTAAGAATTGTTTACAATAAGTAAAGATCGTCATCTTGTGGCAGAATTTAGTTTAGGTTGATAGTAACAGCTTACATGGTGGTACGTTATGTGTCTGTCTCTTGCTAAGGTCGTTAAGCACTTATGTCGCTTCAGTATTGTTTGTGCATTACAGGATTTACTGATTCTGGTCACACTTAATGTCTCATAACAGTTGATATTCATCTAGCCATCATTCTCTGCTAGGGTATTATAAGTATGAGAGATGAAAAGCCATGTTAAGGACCAAGCAATGGAAATCATTATTCGCTTTTTTATTTTGTCTTTGTTATAACGTAGCAAGGGAACGAAAGCTCCACTTGCTGCATTTTACGCAGACAAATACCTTACTTTACATTACAGAAATCGTACATTTGTTCCCTTGATTACAAATTCCGTTCTTCGATACTTAATTGCTGCCTGTGCTCTTTTGTTTTTCATACAAATAGCTTATTTATTAATGTATTGTTTAAAATAAGCTTTTCATGGTAGATTAAATGACCGAGGAACTGTTTTTTGACGTTTATTTCTGTGGCAAAAGCCGCATGCTATTAAGTTCCAGAAAGGTTTCATAGACTTGTCGACGCTTGCTAAATTTTGTGAAGATTTCATTGTAAGATGCCGTACTAATTGTAAGGTAACGTCAAAAAGAGCTACAAATTTGATGCTACGTTGTACTATAGGGTCCCTGTGCCAAAGAAATCGTCAAACTAACCATCACATTGCCCACAACTCGTAAATAGGTACTTAATGTAGACACGATCTTCATATATTTCCCAACGATTTACATTAACAGAAATTGCCGAGAACTCCCGTGATGTCAACGTGTTTCTGAAAGAGTCGGCTTGTGTAATATTTGTCGTAATTAACAACAAGAGATAATAGGAACGTTCTATTCTCCACCAATTGATTGCAATAAAATACTGTCTATTTTAGACACACCACGGTTAATCAAACTTCTCTCGTAAAATCAACTTGTGTCTGGTATAGCACGGAGAATTGGACATGTTCCTGACCTTTATCCATGAATATATTACAAGGTTCTTGCGTTGAATACGAGGGTTGTTCAAAATGAAATGCAAGTGATGCTATATCGTTCTTGTATCATTGAATTTTTAAAAATGGTAAGCTGTATATCAAAGATCATTGTATTAGCTTTAAATTGATATCTCTCATTTTTAAACCCGTTCAGTGTAGCGGTTACAATACGCCAATAAACATTGTCTGCTCGTGTACACTTATGCTTAATTATTGGGCAAATGTTACTTTTTTCTGACCAAATTCGGTCCCATTTAAGAATCGTTGTATTCTTAATGCGGGAGGCAATAAAAAATTTAAAATAACTTGTATGGTGAAATGGTGTCATGTTATGTCTTATTCATTAACTATTTGATAGTTTAGTGGTGTATTTTATTTTTGGAAATAAACGCCATGCACGTCATCCTAACACCGCAACATCAAATGTTTTTGAAACTGGTGGAGTATTTACAATTAGGCAAGAAGCTCAATGTAATGGCACATCATTAGCAGCTATTCATACAAGTATCAAGCATATTACAAAAATAGGACGATAAGTATAGTTCGGGTACCCCTATCTACTTTGAGAGGCCAGAAAATATGCCCTTGCAAACTTCCAAAAAATAGTTAAAACGAGTTTCTAGATAAAAAAGTCGACCGTTTGCAAATGTAATGACCACAAACGAGACACCCATACGACAGATCCATAAACAAATATGGGCCAGCAAAGACAGAACAAAGTATGCATTGCAAAACGCACCATGTACGCCAGTAGAAATGTACACCTTTTTTTCATATTAACCAAGTTTCTACCATTAAATTTGATGTATAAAATGGACAATGGGTAAATGCCAAGCTAAACACATGTAATTACCTTCAGAAATTGTAGAAATACTCAGACAACGACTGCCAAGCCAAATATTTGAAGGGTGGCATGTTATTGCACAACAATGGGCCTCCGCATGCAGCAGCCATTAACGCGAGAAGCGTGAAGGTTCTTGAGCTTTCCGATCATCCTTATTTGTCAAACATTGTCCCTTGTGATCTGTATTTGTTTCAAACGACTCGTAAATTGCATTGTCGGAAAAAAATATAAGGTACGTTAAGATCTCGGTTTGGCTCATGTCCAGTATATGCACAGTGTACCTAGGATTTTAAAAAAGGAATAACTGAATGAAACTCCACATATATAACGGAGATGAATACTCTAATGGGATCAAAGGCTTGTTTCATTAGAATATATCAAGGATAAATTTTTATGGGCTTAGTTGCATTCCAATTGAACAACCCTCGTATATTAATTTCCGCGAGCAAATCGTGCAATATAGGTCCTTTAGATTTGTGTTGGAATTACATCTCGGGCCTATTCGTGATAATCCCCGCTTATGTAAACATATAATCGGGGTTATAAATTTAGAAAATATATCAGCTGTTAAATCATGCTAAAGAAAGGTGAAGAGTCGAGCCAAATTCTCCGTTTTGTAGCAATATTTCACACTTTTATAATCAAGATAAATCTTATCCTGTGCGCCGTATTTCTGACAGTGTTTTTCAACGTGCTCCGAAATACGTTTGCTTTATCTTCTGAACTTGTCTAAAATAGAGGAAAAATAAAATTGCATTGAATAGGAGAGAAATGAAATTGAAATTTTACCAAATTTAACTTTAATAATACTATTCGTAGGGTTTGTATAGGTCACAGCTCGTCAGTATCTGTTACTTTGGACATGCCATATAAACGTCCACATTTTCAAGATTAAGGTACGTGATATATTATTAAGTATGTGTTAAAGATGTGGGATGTCTCCTCGCCATTATTCTGAGTTGGTCCTTGTTAATCATGAGATGTTAAAATTTCGACAATAATTAATTTTGCATTGATAATGCATCAAATTACCAAACCAGCTTGCTTAACACATGGTCTGTGTTAATAAATTGTTTGCCGATGGTAACCAAATCAACCAAATTTTTGTGCATCTGCGTTTTAGGTTCGACGTAATAACTTAATTATGAAGTTAAAAATATTGAAGTTGTGACAAAGGTCTGTGTGTTGGTCACGGTAACACAACATGAATTTGAAATTCCATCAACAAAATATCATAGCAGTCGACCTAATCAAAATCGCTCTATACGTATGTATAATACAGAAGGAACGCAACGCACTTTCGTCCTCCAAATGGAATCCCGTAGCCAGTGCTAACAAATGTACCATAAACAAATGAATGTGTTAGATAACCACCATACTTTATACGGTCTCTAGGGCATGGAACAACCGTCTCCTCAATAGCCAAGAGATAGAACGTTTTCGAGTAAAGGAGGGCGTGGATTCGATTCCATACTGTGTCGTATATATCAAAGACGAAATAAAAATAGCACTAGGTATTCTCCATTGCTAGACACTCAGCATAAAATGGAAACTGGCTTCTCTCTTATGCCCTCATGGTGATGTATAACATCAGGAATGAGTTGTCGAGAGTGATTTATATTAGTTTAAAATCTGTTTCGCAATCGAATAAACACGTAGTACAAACTAAAACAAACAAAACATTTTAGCAGAAAAAGGTAACATTGTAGGAGTATTTATCCTTTTAAATAATGGCATTGACCATGTATGATTGTATAAAAGGTCCACACATCTAGTTAAGACCATCCCTCGGTCATTTAGTCATTTTCAAATACAATTTCATCCCACATAATTCAATGAAATACGAAATAGGACATAATGATTAAAAACATAGACATGACCAAAATACGTGGTCAATGTAGAAAGATATGTACTAACCTGGGTTTGTTTCCTTATGATAGGTTTTGCATGTAATAAGTCTCTCCTAAGCTACTGAGACAGGACAAAAGAGGCGTACAAGTCCTAAGTCAATGATACCACATCATACCATGTATTTTAACAGAGTTCTAAGTCAATGATACCACATCATACCATGTATGTTTTAACAGAGTTCTTAGTCAATGATACCGCATCATAACATGTATTTTATCAGAATTCTAAGTCAATGATACCACATCATACCATGCATTTTAACAGAGTTCTAAGTCAATGATACCACATCGTACCATGTATGTTATCAGAATTCTAAGTCAATAATACCACATCATACCATGTATGTTTTAACAGAGTTCTAAGTCAATGAAACCACATCATACCATGTATTTTAACAGAGTCCTAAGTCAATGATACCACATCATAACATGTATTTTAACAGAGTTCTAAGTCAATGATACCGCATCATACATGTACCATGTATTTTAACAGAGTTCTAAGTCAATGATACCACATCACACCATGTATTTAAACAGAGTTCTAAGTCAATGATACCACACCATACCATGTATTTTAACAGTGTTCTAAGTCAATGATACCACATCATACCATGTATTTTAACAGAGTTCTAAGTCAATGATACCACACCATACCATGTATGTTAACATAGTTCTAAGTCAATGATACCACATCATACCATGTATTTTAACAGAGTTCTAAGTCAATGATACCACATCATACCATGTATTTTAACAGAGTTCTAAGTCAATGATACCACATCATACCATGTATGTTAACAGAGTTCTAAGTCAATGATACCACATCATACCATGCATTTTAACAGAGTCCTAAGTCAATGATACCACATCATACCATGTATTTTAACAGAGTTCTAAGTCAATGATACCACATGATACCATGTATGTTTTAACAGAGTTCTAAGCCAATGATACCGCATCATACCATGTATTTTAACAGAGTTCTAAGTCAATGATACCACATCATACCATGTATTTTAACAGAGTTCTAAGTCAATGATACCACATCATACCATGCATGTTAACAGAGTTCTAAGTCAATGATACCACATCATACCATGTATTTTAACAGAGTTCTAAGTTAATGATACCACATCATACCATGTATTTTAACAGAGTTCTAAGTCAATGATACCACATCATACCATGTATTTTAACAGAGTTCTAAGTCAATGATACTACATCATACCATGTATGTTAACAGAGTTCTAAGTCAATGATACCGCATCATAACATGTATGTTTTAACAGAATTCTACGTCAATGATACCACATCATACCATGTATTTTAACACAGTTCTAAGTCAATGATACCACATCATACCATGTATGTTAACAGAGTTCTAAGTCAATGATACCGCATCATACCATGTATGTTTTAACAGAATTCTAAGTCAATGATACCACATCATACCATGTATTTTAACAGAGTTTTAAGTCATTTATACCACATCATACTATGTACTTTAACAGAGTTTTAAGTCAATAATACCGCATCATACCATGTATATTTTAACAGCCTTCTAAGTCAATGATACCACATCATACCATGTATTTTAACAGAGTTCTAAGTCAATGAAACCACATCATACCATGTATGTTATCAGAATTCTAAGTCAATGATACCACATCATACCATGTATGTTTAAACAGAGTTCTAAGTCAATGATACCACATCATACCATGTGTTTTAACAGAGTCCTAAGTCAATGATACCACATCATACCATGTATTTTAACAGAGTTCTAAGTCAATGATACCGCATCATACCATGTATGTTTTAACAGAATTCTAAGTCAATGATACCACATCATACCATGTATTTTAACAGAGTTCTAAGTCAATGATACCACATCATATCATGTATTTTAACAGAGTTCTAAGTCAATGATACCGCATCATACCATGTATGTTTTAACAGAATTCAAAGTCAATGATACCACATCATACCATGTATGTTAACAGAGTTCTAAGTCAATGATACCACATCATACCATGTATGTTAACAGAGTTCTAAGTCAATGATACCACATCATACCAAGTATGTTAACAGAGTTCTAAGTCAATTATACCGCATCATACCACGTATGTTAACAGATTTCTAAGTCAATGATACCACATCATACCATGTATGTTAACAGAGTTCTAAGTCAATGATACCACATCATACCAAGTATGTTAACAGAGTTCTAAGTCAATTATACCGCATCATACCACGTATGTTAACAGAGTTCTAAGTCAATTATACCGCATCATACCATGTATTTTAACAGTGTTCTAAGTCAATGATACAACATCATACCATGTATGTTTTAACAGAATTCTAAGTCAATGATACAACATCATACCATGTATGTTTTAACAGAGTTCTAAGACAATGATACCACATCATACCATGTATTTTAACAGAGTTCTAAGTCAATGATACCGCATCACATCATGCATGTTTTAACAATGTAGCTATCGATTGTTGCCTTATTGTTCTGGTTATCTCTCGGCTGGCGAGAATCAGAATGCATGCAAAGCTGATTTAAACTCTACATTATTAAAAGAGAGAAAAGACAATACCGCATATCACACACGATGCATATTTTCTGCATGGATAAACCACATGCCTAAGAAATTATATCACAAAATACAGAGTTTTGAAATTCCCCATCATCCGGTCATTACTATACAAAGAGAAAAAGTTGGAAACGCATTTTTTGCCCCTACATGAATCCACTATATAACGCATCATCGGGCCGGGAAACGGTTGCAATCGGGTCTATATGTGTTGTACTACATATAACAATCGATTTACCATTTAACGAGTCTGAAGTTGTATTTCAGGTATTTCGCTGATTAGCCGGTGTTTTGGATTTCATGACTGTCATTGTTCACAAATTATTCTAGTCTAGTCACGCAGTGAATGGTAAGGCTTTGTGTTATTAGCGTATATTATATAAATCTAATAATGTTCCAATTTTATCATAAATAAATCAACATAAGCATTTTAAAAATGTGTACGTTTAATTTTGTTACATTACAATATTTTTCTGTTTCTTCCTATTGAAGTGCAGTGCTCTCTCTGGAGCATCAACGCACATGTATTAATTGAAATAAATTGTAAAAAGTTTGAAACATGTTTTATTGTTGTATGCAAAGAGGTAAGGGAAGTCAGCGGTAAGCAGCGTGTCATTTGGTATTCACTGCGGGACTGTTAAACTAATAAGTTAACAACGTCAGTCATGAAATCCTAAACACCGACTGATCAGCAAAATACCTGAAATAGAACTTACACGATAAATGGTAGATACATTGATTGTTTTATTAGTACAACACATCTAGACCAAATTGCAACCGTTTCCTGGCCCGATAATTGCGTTACATAGTGGATTCATGTAGGAGCCAGAATAATGCTGTTCTCTTTGTATAGTAATGACCGGACGATGGGGATTTTCAAAACTCTGTATTTTGTGATATAATTTCTCAGGCCTGTGGATAAACGTACAAAAGGTGAGAGAGAGAAACAGAAATACCAAACTAACCACCAAAAACAATATTCTGATCATGTCATGTAATTTTGATGTTTCTGATTATACCCGAGTCGTCATTTTTTACTTAAATTAACAAGTGGACGCTTTATAATAAAAACCTGTAATTACACAACTAACAGTGTCTAAGACCTGTCGGGACTAATCAAGAACTACACGCGTACTAGTAATTTACTTCAAATTTGAACGTTACAAATATTTGCTTTTTGTTTTTGGGGTGACGATGTGTTCTTTCATTATCCTAATTGTATTAAAAAACGAAAGCGAAGTTGATTGCTTAGTTGACAATATTCTTTTTCTTTAGACGCCATCTATCAGTCTAATATAGGGTGTTCAATACGTTGTGGGAATGAGGCTGCGAAATACAGAATAGCAAATGTAAAGCTGCTTCTTATTAAACACTTCTTTACACTAAGTGCACTTATGCAAACATGTCAGAATATAAGAATATATATCTTTCATTCGCTCTTCATGTATTTATTGAACATCCCTCGTACGTGCCTTAAACTAACAGCATCTGATCGCCCACGTCGAAACACTAATAAAAAATAAACACTCGTTACGAAGGTTTGTATAAGCACAGATAATCTATTACAGTTCTAAACATTTACAGACACAATTAAAGGAACGGACTTCTTTTAATCAACAGTGTTATCTTCTGTTCGCAATGTGTTTACGTATATTGATTTTCTTATACTGAGTTTAATGCCACAGAGAGAACTTCAGTCATTAAGAGACTACCTGCCTACACTATCTCGAATCAGGGCCAACCCGTCCTGGAACTATCCTTATACACTATCTCGCATCCAGGCCAACCCGTCCTGGAACTATCCTTATACACTATCTCGCATCCAGGCCAACCCGTCCTGGAACTATCCTTATACACTATCTCGCATCCGGGCCAACCCGTCCTGGAACTATCCTTATACACTATCTCGCATCCGGGCCAACCCGTCCTGGAACTATCCTTATACACTATCTCGCATCCAGGCCAACCCGTCCTGGAACTATCCTTATACACTATCTCGCATCCGGGCCATCCCGTCCTGGAACTATCCTTATACACTATCTCGCATCCGGGCCATCCCGTCCTGGAACTATCCTTATACACTATCTCGCATCCAGGCCAACCCGTTCTGGAACTATCCTTATACACTATCTCGAATCAGGGCCAACCCGTCCTGGAACTATCCTTATACACTATCTCGCATCCAGGCCAACCCGTTCTGGAACTAGCCTTATACACTATCTCGAATCAGGGCCAACCCGTCCTGGAACTATCCTTATACACTATCTCGCATCCAGGCCAACCCGTTCTGGAACTATCCTTATACACTATCTCGAATCAGGGCCAACCCGTCCTGGAAGTATCCTTATACACTATCTCGCATCCGGGCCATCCCGTCCTGGAACTATCCTTATACACTATCTCGCATCCAGGCCAACCCGTTCTGGAACTATCCTTATACACTATCTCGAATCAGGGCCAACCCGTCCTGGAACTATCCTTATACACTATCTCGCATCCAGGCCAACCCGTTCTGGAACTATCCTTATACACTATCTCGCATCCAGGCCAACCCGTCCTGGAACTATCCTTATACACTATCTCGCATCCGGGCCATCCCGTCCTGGAACTATCCTTATACACTATCTCGCATCCAGGCCAACCCGTTCTGGAACTATCCTTATACACTATCTCGAATCAGGGCCAACCCGTCCTGGAACTATCCTTATACACTATCTCGAATCAGGGCCAACCCGTTCTGGAACTATCCTTATACACTATCTCGCATCCGGGCCATCCCGTCCTGGAACTATCCTTATACACTATCTCGCATCCAGGCCAACCCGTTCTGGAACTATCCTTATACACTATCTCGAATCAGGGCCAACCCGTCCTGGAACTATCCTTATACACTATCTCGCATCCGGGCCATCCCGTCCTGGAACTATCCTTATACACTATCTCGTATCCAGGCCAACCCGTTCTGGAACTATCCTTATACACTATCTCGAATCAGGGCCAACCCGTCCTGGAACTATCCTTATACACTATCTCGCATCCAGGCCAACCCGTTCTGGAACTATCCTTATACACTATCTCGAATCAGGGCCAACCCGTCCTGGAACTATCCTTATACACTATCTCGAATCAGGGCCAACCCGTCCTGGAACTATCCTTATACACTATCTCGCATCCGGGCCAACCCGTTCTGGAACTATCCTTATACACTATCTCGCATCCGGGCCAACCCGTCCTGGAACTATCCTTATACACTATCTCGCATCCAGGCCAACCCGTCCTGGAACTATCCTTATACACTATCTCGAATCAGGGCCAACCCGTCTTGGAACTTTCCTTATACACTATCTCCAATCAGGGCCAACCCGTCCTGGAACTATCCTTATACACTATCTCGCATCAGGGCCAACCCGTCCTGGAACTATCCTTATACACTATCTCGCATCCAGGCCAACCCGTCCTGGAACTATCCTTATACACTATCTCGCATCCAGGCCAACCCGTCCTGGAACTATCCTTATACACTATCTCGCATCCAGGCCAACCCGTCCTGGAACTATCCTTATACACTATCTCGCATCCGGGCCAACCCGTTCTGGAACTATCCTTATACACTATCTCGCATCCGGGCCAACCCGTTCTGGAACTATCCTTATACACTATCTCGCATCCGGGCCAACCCGTCCTGGAACTATCCTTATACACTATCTCGCATCCGGGCCAACCCGTTCTGGAACTATCCTTATACACTATCTCGCATCCGGGCCAACCCGTCCTGGAACTATCCTTATACACTATCTCGCATCCAGGCCAACCCGTCCTGGAACTATCCTTATACACTATCTCGCATCCGGGCCAACCCGTCCTGGAACTATCCTTATACACTATCTCGAATCAGTGCCAACCCGTCCTGGAACTATCCTTATACACTATCTCGCATCCAGGCCAACCCGTCCTGGAACTATCCTTATACACTATCTCGCATCCAGGCCAACCCGTCCTGGAACTATCCTTATACACTATCTCGCATCCAGGCCAACCCGTCCTGGAACTATCCTTATACACTATCTCGCCTCCAGGCCAACCCGTCCTGGAACTATCCTTATACACTATCTCGAATCAGGGCCAACCCGTCTTGGAACTTTCCTTATACACTATCTCGCACCCGGACCAACCCGTCCTGAAACTATCCTTATACACTATCTCGAATCAGGGCCAACCCGTCCTGGAACTATCCTTATACACTATCTCGAATCAGGGCCAACCCGTCTTGGAACTTTCCTTATCACTATCTCGCACCCGGGCCAACCCGTCCTGAAACTATCCTTATACACTATCTCGAATCAGGGCCAACCCGTCCTGGAACTATCCTTATACACTATCTCGAATCAGGGCCAACCCGTCCTGGAACTATCCTTATACACTATCTCGAATCAGGGCCAACTCGTTCTAAAACTATCCTTATACACTATCTCGAATCAGGGCCAACCCGTCCTGGAACTATCCTTATACACTATCTCGAATCAGGGAACTATCCTTATACACTATCTCGAATCAGGGCCAACTCGTTCTGAAACTATCCTTATACACTATCTCGAATCAGGGCCAACCCGTTCTGGAACTATCCTTATACACTATCTCGAATCAGGGCCAACCCGTCCTGGAACTATCCTTATACACTATCTCGAATCAGGGCCAACCCGTCCTGGAACTATCCTTATACACTATCTCGAATCAGGGCCAACTCGTTCTGAAACTATCCTTATACACTATATCGAATCAGGGCCAACCCGTCCTGGAACTATCCTTATACACTATCTCGAATCAGGGCCAACCCGTCCTGGAACTATCCTTATACACTATCTCGAATCAGGGCCAACTCGTTCTGAAACTATCCTTATACACTATCTCGAATCAGGGCCAACCCGTTCTGGAACTATCCTTATACACTATCTAGAATCAGGGCCAACCCGTTCTGGACATTTCCATATACACTATCTCGAATCAGGGCCAACCCGTTCTGGAACTATCCTTATACACTATCTCGAATCAGGGCCAACCCGTTCTGAAACTATCCGTATACACTATCTCGAATCAGGGCAAACCCGTCTTGGAACTTTCCTTATACACTATCTCGAATCAGGCCCAACCCGTCCTGGAACTTTCCTTATACACTATCTCGAATCAGGGCCAACCCGTTCTGAAACTATCCTTATACACTATCTCGAATCAGGGCCAACCCGTTCTGAAACTATCCGTATACACTATCTCGAATCAGGGCCAACCCGTCTTGGAACTTTCCTTATACACTATCTCGAATCAGGGCCAACCCGTTCTGAAACTATCCTTATACACTATCTCGAATCAGGGCCAACCCGTTCTGAAACTATCCGTATACACTATCTCGAATCAGGGCCAACCCGTCTTGGAACTTTCCTTATACACTATCTCGCATCCAGGCCAACCCGTCCTGGAACTATCCTTATACACTATCTCGAATCAGGGCCAACCCATCCTGGAACTATCCTTATACACTATCTCGAATCAGGGCCAACTCGTTCTGAAACTATCCTTATACACTATCTCGAATCAGGGCCAACCAGTTCTTGAACTATCCTTATACACTATCTAGAATCAGGGCCAACCCGTTCTGGACATTTCTATATACACTATCTCGAATCAGGGCCAACCCGTTCTGGAACTATCCTTATACACTATCTCGAATCAGGGCCAACCCGTTCTGAAACTATCCGTATACACTATCTCGAATCAGGGCAAACCCGTCTTGGAACTTTCCTTATACACTATCTCGAATCAGGGCCAACCCGTCCTGGAACTTTCCTTATACACTATCTCGAATCAGGGCCAACCCGTTCTGAAACTATCCTTATACACTATCTCGAATCAGGGCCAACCCGTTCTGAAACTATCCGTATACACTATCTCGAATCAGGGCCAACCCGTCTTGGAACTTTCCTTATACACTATCTCGAATCAGGGCCAACCCGTTCTGAAACTATCCTTATACACTATCTCGAATCAGGGCCAACCCGTCCTGAAACTTTCCTTATACACTTTCTCGAATCAGGGCCAATCCGTTCTGAAACTATCCTTATACACTATCTCGAATCAGGGCCAACCCGTTCTGGAACTATCCTTATACACTATCTCGAATCAGGGCCAACCCGTTCTGGAACTATCCTTATACACTATCTAGAATCAGGGCCAACCCGTTCTGGACATTTCTATATACACTATCTCGAATCAGGGCCAACCCGTTCTGGAACTATCCTTATACACTATCTCGAATCAGGGCCAACCCGTTCTGAAACTATCCGTATACACTATCTCGAATCAGGGCAAACCCGTCTTGGAACTTTCCTTATACACTATCTCGAATCAGGGCCAACCCGTCCTGGAACTTTCCTTATACACTATCTCGAATCAGGGCCAACCCGTTCTGAAACTATCCTTATACACTATCTCGAATCAGGGCCAACCCGTTCTGAAACTATCCGTATACACTATCTCGAATCAGGGCCAACCCGTCTTGGAACTTTCCTTATACACTATCTCGAATCAGGGCCAACCCGTTCTGAAACTATCCTTATACACTATCTCGAATCAGGGCCAACCCGTCCTGAAACTTTCCTTATACACTTTCTCGAATCCGGGCCAATCCGTTCTGAAACTATCCTTATACACTATCTCGAATCAGGGCCAACCCGTTCTGGAACTATCCTTATACACTATCTCGAATCAGGGCCAACCCGTCCTGGAACTTTCCTTATACACTATCTCGAATCAGGGCCAACCCGTTCTGGAACTATCCTTATACACTATCTCGAATCAGGGCCAACCCGTTCTGAAACTATCCGTATACACTATCTCGAATCAGGGCCAACCCGTCTTGGAACTTTCCTTATACACTATCTCGAATCAGGGCCAATCCGTTCAGGAACTATCCTTACACACTATCTCGAATCAGGGCCAACCCGTTCTGGACCTATCCTTATACACTATATCGAATCAGGGCCAACCCGTCTTGGAACTTTCCTTATACACTATCTCGAATCAGGGCCAATCCGTTCAGGAACTATCCTTACACACCATCTCGAATCAGGGCCAACCCGTCCTGGAACTTTCCTTATACACTATCTCGAATCAGGGCCAACCCGTCCTGGAACTATCCTAATACACTATCTCGAGGCAGGGCCAACCCGTCCTGGAACTATCCTAATACACTATCTCGAGGCAGGGCCAACCCGTCCTGGAACTATCCTAATACACTATCTCGAATCAGGGCCAACCCGTTCTGGAACTGTCCTTACACACGACCTGTAAGGCTGATGTAACCGTACGATCATAACAACTTTGGTAAGTCAAACACGCAACCTATCATTCACAGATAGGACCAGATGACGCAGACTAATACTAGTAACACCTGCTCGTGTGTTGTTTGAGTTGAAATCGTCGATGCAAAATAGCACATGGTCCGAAGCAAAAAGGCTTTCAAGTAAATACAAATGTATCTTCGTTTAGTCTCGCCATATACCGATACGGCCACACGTACAATAAAGATCATAAACGTAATACCGTTTAGTGTCAATTTATTTCACATGCCATGTGTCACCATTATAGGAGGAGAATATATGAACTATGCACGGAAATAACACTCTGACACACATAGCTTATCGGTAGCAATATTTTATAAGCTCGTACAATGGTAAGAGCAAACAAGGTCAGCCAAGTTTTCTTAGTGATTATATTAGCTCTTTACATAATACTTGATAACAATGTAAAAAATAAATACTATCGATTTTCTTGTTCAGCTGGTACACTTAGGCAAGTTTTAAGAAAGTTCAGCATTTTTACTTAGATGCTTTGTGATTAATATCCCTGAGCATACAGTAGTGCTTGTGTTTCCAGAATATGAACATTCGCTTTTTAACAATGCTTTAAGCTCCATCGAAATGAAAAAAGACTAATTGTACAGGAAAAACAACATTCGCACCACATACCACGAATCTCTTATAGATTCCCACATACGCTACAAATCTCATTTCTGCAATTTCTTTAAAGAAAACATCATTTGACGCCGTTTATGTTTATAGAATGTACATACATAAAACTTGTTACACCAATCAGTTGAAGATGTTTGCTATCCCCTTTAGCAAATTTTCCAATCAGGGAATACAAGGTGATGAATGGTGAATTGGCAGTAATTAAAATTGTCTTATGCATCTAAAGTACTATCATACTGATTTGAACTTCGTAAAAATGGCAACCCGCATGATCTTTAAGTATACAAAGAGATGTTGACTTCATCAAATGGAACTGTTGATCAGACTCTGACAGGTGCTTGTACTTGGTTTATCCAAAACAACCACTTACATGTCTTCACATGTACGTTTGGTAAATTTACATAAGAATTAAACATAAGGTTTTACAATGGAATCAAACACTAAAATCCATGCATGTACCAATGCTAATATTGCTAAGCAATACAGAGAATGTATATGTTTTGAAATTTCACAGACCTATGATAACTGTTCATCTGATTATACCAATATGAAATGTAAAGATGTTTATCAAATAGACAACTATTTTACAGTCTACCGCATGTTGGGAAAGATAGCTACTTCTGAGTACATATTTAAACTTATCATATTAATAAAACAAGTTCCTTCTTTTATTCTCAACTAATTCTATCGTATAATAGAGGTTGGATGTTTCTATAATACCACTAAATTACTTCTAATCGTTTATATAATATCATGGGAGATGAACTCACACACAAAGACATATTATCTGATTTCCAATTCTCATAACGTGTGGTCTGACTTTCCAAATCTGATATTATATAAAGCTAAACATAGTTTTTTTTCAAAATTTATTCATGCGTCGTACTGCCTTTTTTGAAAACATAGGCGATCGCTTATCATAATTGGAAAATATTGAAGAAAGTAGTTATTTTAATTTATTTAATATCTCAGATAGTGCTTCCCCTCATAAAAGTGCGAGAGTCAGTTCGTGGTAGTTCCCTGATCACGTCATAGAAATGGTACCCTCAAGACGCTGTATGCAATGACGATGTAATTAATACAATTATAGAAAACAGCTCGCGAAAACAATTCGTGGGGAATTTTTGAAAGTATTTCTAAATTATTTTGTCTGACCAAACAGACAAGGAAAATGTACAAATTAAATGATACCACCAGCATAAACATATTTAATATCGTACGACATGAATATCACTATCAACGTTTCCTGACTTCTGATAATGAATTTAGTTTTGACAGAATGTCTGTTACATTGTTTAAGATATTTGTCGACAAGTTTGTGCTTTGATATGTGTGTATTCTTTGATGGAAAATGCCTAGTGTCACTTTATGTGTCCCGAGAAAAACGTTTCGTGCAACCAAAAAGAATGAATACAACTGTGATCGAAAATAGACAGGGGTATAATTAGAATTGGTTTTGTAAGGCTGATAGATGTTGCACTGATAATTTAGATGCAATACTGTGAATTTGTAAAACGTCATTAGTTTGCAAGGCATCCATAAATCATTGAACCAATACATCTGTGGTAAGAATGTTATGGTATGACTATGAAACATATGGTCATATTTGTCCTATTCTAACGGCCATAAGTGCATTTATTTTTTTATTATCTATCTCCGAGATTACCAGTGGTATACCCGAGTTTGTAGTAAACTATATGGCAAAAGAAAGGCCACCTTTTTCATGTTGTTTTTATTTCATAAAATCCATCAAAGTTGTGCTAATTTAAAAAAGATTGGAATGATTCCATGTTGTTTTTTAAATGCACAATTCATTGTCTTTATCTTTCTATTTAAAACGAAAACAAATATTGATAACAAATCTTTAGCATAAAGTTGCATTGCCTGTGTCAGAAGGCATTTATCACTTTATCTCAGCGTACACAAAGTTAATAAACGGTTTTTTTCGCATGTAAATAATTAAGAAAGGAATAGTATACCGGCTGTTACACAATGGTCAAGAGTTCTGATGCGTAGGAATTAACCACGAATGCCGTATACCTGGGTGGTTAATAGCAAAGCGTCAGTTCGACAAACCATAGTATAACAAAAGGTATACTACTGCTTTGTTTATTATATTACGATTCTAACAAGGTTTAAGCGCACAATCATACATAAAGCCATTGTTATTTTGCGAGAGTACGTGTTTACCTGTATGACGTCATAAAAACGACGTGACGACACTTCCATCGGTATTAAACGTTATACTACGCAATGTTTGTTCTTTGTCTATAAAAAACAAAATCATGTTAGAATAAGTCAATAACAAGAGTGCCAAAATGTCACAAAATACGCCCGTCTTGGGGCATGGTGAGTCTTCTCAGAGCATGGTGAATGAAAAAAACAAAACATTCCAACATTTTTTTTTAATTAAAGGACCATAAGCCAAGAAGGCCTATGCTGATTTGGCCTACAATTGAACTTGTCTTAGATATTATACCCATAAACATTGTCACCAAGTTTGAAGATACTCAGACGAATACTCTTTGCACTAGAGAACAGACAAGGTCAATTACACATTTATTTTGGTAATTATAGGACCATAACCAAATAAGGCTAAGGCCGATAATCTAACTTGGCCTAGATATTATGCCCATAAGCATTGTCACAAAGTTTGAAGATGATCGGATGAAAACTAATTGCACTAAAGAACAGACAAGGTCAATTTCACATTTATTTTGGTAATTGTAGGACCAAAACCAAATAAGGCCTAGGCCGATTTGGCCTATAATCGAACTTGGCCTAGATATTATGCCTATAAGCATTGTCACAAAGTTTGAAGATACTCAGACGAAAACTCTTTGCACTAGAGAACAGACAAGGTCAATTTCACATTTATTTTGGTAATTGTAGGACCATAACCAAATAAGGCCTAGGCCGATAATCAAACTTGGCCTAGATATTATGCCCATAAGCATTGTCACAAAGTTTGAAGATTATCGGATGAAAACTGTTTGCACTAAAGAACAGACAAGGTCAATTTCACATTTATTTTGGTAATTGCAGGACCATAACAAAATAAGGCCTAGGCCGATAATCAAACTTGGCCTAGATATTATGCCCATAAGCATTGTCACAAAGTTTGATGATGATCGGATGAAAACTGTTTGCACTAAAGAACAGACAAGGTCAATTTCACATTTATTTTGGTAATTGTAGGACCATAACCAAATAAGGCCTAGGCCGATTTGGCCTATAATCGAACTTGGCCTAGATATTATGCCCATAAGCATTGTCACAAAGTTTGAAGATGCTCGGGTGAAAACTGTTTGCGTTAGAGTACAGACAAGGCCAATTTCACATTTTTTTGGTAAATGAAGGACCATAACCCAAGAAGGCCTGGGCCGATTTGGCCTATACTCGACTTGGCCTAGATATTATGCCCATAAGCATTGTCACAAAGTTTGAAGATGCTCGGGTGAAAACTGTTTGCGTTAGAGTACAGACAAGGCCAATTTCACATTTTTTTGGTAAATGAAGGACCATAACCCAAGAAGGCCTGGGCCGATTTGGCCTATACTCGACTTGGCCTAGATATTATGCCCATAAGCATTGTCACAAAGTTTGAAGATGATCGGATGAAAATTGTTTGCACTAAAGAACAGGCAAGGTCAATTTCACATTTATTTTGGTAATTGTAGGACCATAACCAAGTAAGGCCTAGGCCGATTTGGCCTATAATCGAACTTGGCCTGGATATTATGCCCATAAGTATTGTCACAAAGTTTGAAGATGATCGGATGAAAATTGTTTGCACTAAAGAACAGACAAGGTCAATTTCACATTTATTTTGGTAATTGTAGGACCATAACCAAGTAAGGCCTAGGCCGATTTGGCCTATAATCGAACTTGGCCTAGATATTATGCCCATAAGCATTGTCACAAAGTTTGAAGATGATCGGAAGAAAACTGTTTGCGTTAGAGTACAGACAAGGCCAATTTCACATTTATTTGGTAAATGAAGGACCATAACCCAAGAAGGCCTGGGCCAATTTGGCCTATAATCGAACTTGGCCTAGATATTATGCCCATAAGCATTGTCACAAAGTTTGAAGATGATCAGATGAAAACTGTTTGCATTAGAGTACAGACAAAGCCAATTTCACATTTTTTTGGTAAATGAAGGACCATAACACAAGAAGGCCTGCACCGATTTGGCCTATAATCGAACTTGGCCTAGATATTATGCCCATAAGCATTGTCACAAAGTTTGAAGATGATCTGAGGAAAACTGTTTGCGTTAGAGTACAGACAAATTACTGGACACCGCCGCCCGCCCGCCCACCCGCACGCACGCCCGCCCACCCGCACGCACGCCCGCACGCCCGCCAAGGGTGTTCACATAATACATCCCGTTTTCAACGGGCGTATAAAAAAGTACTAGATCCGTTTAGATAGTAAAATGCAAGAGGGCTTCGTTAGAATTAGAAATTAATATTTATTGATTTGTTCTTTATTTGGCATCTGATTCCAATCATTGACGGGGACAAAAATCTAAACAAGATCAAATTTGACGTCATAAAAACAACATACTTCTTTAAGCAGTGATTTCTCATATTTAAAGAGAGCAGAAAATTCAATGTCGCATAAGAAGACATAAATGCTCATTTTCTGCATGACTGAACGTACAAAACACAGCTTAGAAAAAGGAAGTATTGATATGGATATTGGTCCACGTCGTTATGTGTGGACTACATCGGAATGTTATACCTTGGCGTGTTGATGGATGGCTGTCTGTTGTTGTGTAATTTACTCTGTGGGAATGCTGACTATTAAATCCGGTTGCGTACGATATTACTTGTCCTCTTGTATAGGTGGCCGAGTGCTGCCATCTCAATATGGTGTATGTCAAACGCTCTGGTACTCGAAGATAACGATACATTGGCGTATCGGTGCACTTATAAAAATGTGTTCTATCGACACACTTATTATTTGTAAAGGCGGGCTTATTTGTCTTATAGGCGAACTAAGTAGTCGTTTGGCAGACTTATTTGTCGCAATACCGCGCTTATCCAAGTTTTGGTGTTGATGCGTATTACGCTACATTTGATGGTCGCTATATAGTTGCGGCTAGTTTTATTGTGCGGATGCGTTTCCCACTAGAGTGAGAGTAAACGTCTATCGAAAGGGAACATTTAACAGATGTAAGAGCACACATATACATGTAGTTTCAGCTAACATCATTGAGCAAACGAATTTGCTTGGAAATCCACCCTTTCCAAAAAGTCTTCACTTGATACGAGCAAAACCATCAAACGGGCAGAGTTTTCTAATTGTCTGTTTTGTTAATATTGTCTATCAACATCATGTTCTTTATTCCTTGTACATACTCATTCACTTACACTTTTAACCCCAACGTATGTATGTTGTTCTTGTTCTCAATCTTTGAAATATTCCCCTGACGCTAATTGAATAATATCATATCTCTTGGGGGGAATGTTATATACATTTGAATTTTCTCATAGTACAACTATCACCAGACATAGACAGAGTAACCATTGTTTGTGTTAGGAATAAAACAGCGATCTTTACTTAATGTTATTTATTCGAATATGTTATATAATAATGTTATATCATGTACTGACTGCATGCATACAAAACATTAGGTATATTAACCACTAGCTTAAATTTTGGTTAAAACAATACTTTCAAGATTTTCTACAGCTTTGGTAATGTGCGACTTTTCCAACTGGAGATGTTTATAAATTATTGAGTTAATAAGGATTTAAGTAGCACTCCAAGTTGTCAAAATACTCATAAAGATTGAACATGTACCACTTAACTAGCGCATGCCATGTCTTTTTTTAAAATCGAGGCAAACACTATAATAAGGCTTAATATGGAATCATAACAACATCGTTACTTGATTTTTCTTTACTTTTCCATCATCATTATTGACAGAAAGGGAACTGGAATAAACTCATATGCTTAAAAGTACACATTTAAGAAACGAAACCCCGATTAACTTTGTATGTTTATGGAAATTTCTGATCCGAATGTCATTATTAAAGTGTTTCATGCACTTTCATTTTCCGACTGCGAACAAGAATACTTCATGGATCATACAACACTACCATGACGCTCGTTGCTATAAAGCAAGAACATACTGAAATGCCTGTAGTACACTCAATTTGAGCATTAGTTGCCTATTTAATTCCGGACATTGAACATACAGCGGGTAATAGATGAAACTCAATGTTCCCATTCGGACAATCCTAATGCCAAACACAATCACATATTGTGGTCTACAATTTCATTATTTGCTACAATTGAACCGAACAAAACGAGGTCAGATGTGATCAAACATAATGAGAAACATAGACCGAGACATACATAAAATTAGGCGGCCAAGATAGATGGAAATTGCTTCGATATTCTATATGCAAAACTGAGAATTCGTTAAATACAACTTGTCTGCAAAGCTACTTTAACAAGACAAATAATGTAATGTTGAATGGAGTGAGGAAAATAACAAACCAGTACAGTAGCTATAAAGTTCAATACTCTGATTTTATTATGAACATTTATTATGCATATTGCCTTTTCTTCCGTTTGATTACCCTTGTCTGACTATATTTAATAAAAATACGAATAATCCAAAGAAATGTCTGCAATATAACTTCATTGTGCTTGCACAGGTCTTCACTGTCTAGCATCTACGTTATTCAAGGTTTAGTCTTCACTGTCTAGCATCTACGTTATTCAAGGTTTAGTCTTCACTGTCTAGCGTCTACGTTATTCAAGGTTTGGTCTTCATGTTACCTATTATACATATCTAGACAGATAAAAAAGTTTTTAAACGTATTAACAAAATGTTTTGATGTCGATAATAATTACTAAAATAAAACATAACCAGACATTGGACTGAACTGGTTTTCTTAAAATGTAAACTTCTATAGGTGCAGATCTTGCATAGTTAGTGTTAAACTCTTGGTAGTGATATATTGCGTGTTGAGAAGTACTACATACAAGTTTGCTGTCACTTTCGCGAACCCCATCTCTATATATTTGGTTGGTTTCTCTCCCTCTAGTTGTAACCTCATTCCTTTAGGCTATAAGTGTCGTGTGGGAGTAGAGAGTAGATCAAACATAGCTGGTACACTCAATATGTCAGATGGTGACCAAAGAAGAAGAAATACTGTCATCATCCTATATGCTTGTTGTCTCCAACAATTTAACTTCTCACACTGTTAAAAGCCAAATCAAAGCAAAACTGTGTTAGCACTCCAAATCAAAATCTCACTAATAATTACCATGTACTAAGGTAAACAACCCTCTTGTTTTGTGCTTGTTTTAGGTATGATATGTTCAATTTGGCAAAGTAAATAAATATACCAGATTCACGTTCAAAGGCACTTTAAATCATTATGTGCGCAGGTGCCTCCTCTACAAGTGCAGATACAGCATGATCTGACAAGAGGAAAGAACTGTTTGCGTTAGGGTACAGACAAGGTCAATTTCATACTTATTTGGTAATTAATTTAGGCCCATAACCAAATGAAGCCTACGCCGATTTGGCCTATAATCGAACTTGGCCTAGATATTATGCCCATAAGCATTGTCAGCAAGTTTGAAGATGATCGGATGAAAACTTTTAGCGTAAGAGTACAGACAAGGCCAATTACATACTTTTTTGGTAATTAAAGGACCATAACCCAATAAGGCATAGGCCGATTTGGCCTATAATCGAACTTGGCCTAGATATTATGCCCATAAGCATTGTCAGCAAGTTTGAAGATGATCGGATGAAAACTGTTAGCGTAAGAGTACAGACAAGGCCAATTACATATTTATTTGGTAATTAAAGGACCATAACCCAATAAGGCCTAGGCCGATAATCAAACTTGGCCTAGATATGATGACCATATGCATTGTCAGCAAGTTTGAAGATGATCGGTTAAAAATGTTTGCGCTAGAGTACAGACAAATTCCTGGACGCCGCCGCCCGCACGCCCGCCAAGGGTGTTCACATAATACGTCCCGTTTTCAACGGGCGTATAAAAAGTATGTTCCATCCATTATTAGTTATTCATTTAAATTCAGTTACACACCCAATAACATATCAAAAATGTATACGCCATAGTTTGTTACATGTAGCGTTATTTCTTTCAGAAAAAATGCCTAAACGCTTCCCTATCCTCGGGAAGGAGGCAAATCGACTTTTAACTTCCGCTGCACTTTCATACACATACACACTAGCAGTCTCATTAGAGTGAAAACACGTTTTTTTCTCTTTTTCAAAATGTAAATTACTGCAAAAGCGTTACATAATTTTATATAAAACCCGTTTGCTTTTCTTCGGAATGCCTGCGTCTACTAATAGAATTGTGGAAACGAAATGAGGAGGACCTGACGCCAAGTGTTCAATTTGCTTCATTTTTAAATTCGAGACAAAACGAAATAAATATTTCAGGCTCCGCTCTCTTAAAAATTCTGAACTACGTCTAAGCTCAAATAGTGTCTCATGTTGTAAAGATCATTTTCATGCAATGCATTACTCAATTCGAATCGGTGCCACAGTCTCATGTTTCCTGTGATGCATCAAGTGAATAGAGTGAGATCGGTGTAATGCGCAAAATTAAAGCAACATCTCTTAAAATGTTAACTTGGGTAAAGCTTCGTGTCAAACCTGAAAGTTCTTACAATAGCCTTGCGCCGAATTAGATTTATAATACACAATAACTCGTAAACGAAGAAATGTTTTAACAAATGTCTCAACAATCTAACTATTCTAACTAAATATGTACACCCGTCTGTGAGAATTAAGTGCTTATTATGCCCTTAAACTCGGTTTTATCGAACATGCTCATACGCAGCAGGTATCTTTTCATTTACATGGTCATACAAGCATCAGTTATTTTTGTCCATCTCAAAATTTACAATAGCAATAAAATGAACCTTAATGTTTTAATAAAAATGTGTTATCTTTTGTTCGCAATCTGTTTAAAATTGATATTGGCTAGGTTATGGCGCTAACCGTGGTCACCATAGTTCAACTAGAGACCGCGAAAACCTTCAGCGGTTAAACCATGGTCGATTGTTTCAACAATCAAAATCGAACCAGTGCAAACTATAGTTAGCGTCAAAACCCAGCTCCTGTAATGGGATGTTTTCCCCACTGTATTTCAGTCATACAGAAACTAATCTCTAACATTTTCCTGAAACTGTATCAATCAATTATGGCAATATTCATAAGCAACTTTAGTTATTGTAAGTTTGTTTGATGTTACATTCAACTGCGATCCACACACACACACTCATCACACACACACACACACGTACTCCCCCACACACACACATACTACATACACACGCACACACACGTACTCCCACACACACACACATACTACATACACACACACACACACGTACTCCCACACACACACACATACTACATACACACGCACACACACGTACTCCTACACACACACACATACTACATACACACACACACACGCGTACTCCCACACACACACACATACTACATACACACACACACACACGTACTCCCACACACACACACATACTACATACACACGCACACACACGTACTCCCACACACACACACATACTACATACACACACACACACACGTACTCCCACACACACAGACTATCGACCAATGAAAATCCTGCAACAATATGTTGGGTACTAATAATTTAGAACCAAAATTAATGTGGTTCGACCAACGATTTATTAACATTGAATAGTCTGATTAGGTCCCCGATCAATATTTCACCCTTCAGAACTAACAAGTAGCAGAAACTTCGAAGTGAATTCTACCAATGGTAGGTGCACACTCGGCCAATATAACCAGGCATCTTTGCGTTATCTGACACTGACACTTACACGGCAATTCAACGAGATAATTAAATGACACCTATTTTGTAAAGCATGCAACTGTCATCTAGTTGGTGGTAAGATTACAATTCCATGCCATGCACGCTGTTTTTCAATAAAACGTTGCATTTGATGTTCCAAGATCTCCCTCCTTTACTAACATAATGAATGCTCAAAATTCGTATCGGAGTTAAAGATACCGGTGCATGTGACCTCGAGCAAAATAATTGTTTTTCATTTCTCGAAATATATTGACACAGTGTTGGGATAAGTACCCTAAAATGTAACATACGTTACTGTCGCCACGTTAGATTTTCAACTTCAGGAGCTTACTACATCTATAATCTGTTTTGGGCTGCGCTTTTTATGTTCCGATTACAATTTACCGTATTTAGTGAGCTTGTTCATGCGATGGCAGCTTTATATTGAATGAAGTTCATGTTGAGGTACCAGTTCAAAAAGTGTCGCCAAACTTGTTAATAATTGCATAGTGTAACTTTTGATGTGTGTGACAATCGTTTGTAGTGCATATGTTTCCGATTTTGTTTCATCAAGCAGTAGTTTACAGGATAGCAAATGATAAAATATCAACTTTACGATGTACAATAACCTTATTTTAAAAAAATTGCCATTTTTTCGTTAGATAATCAACAGGGCGTATAAGACTGAAACATACGTTACCATAGTTTTAGAGAAAATATAGCGTACAGCACATGTTATAAACATAATAATAAGAAGATAAGGCCATATCCATTACATTCTATTGAGATCTACATTGGAACACATCCGTATGGTGATGTTGGAGGGTTCAAAAGTTGAAAACAAACATACGTTACGAAACATACGTCACGAAACCAATGTACTAAATGAGGTCCCAACGCTCAAAACAATGATGTATGGGTATTTTACGGGTATAGATAATTTTTTCTTGAAGTTTTCAAAAATAAGCATGAAGAATAAACATATCACATAGCAGGTAGCGTAATTGCAATAAAATAGTCGAAATCCAATGCGTCTATTACTAAGCAATACTGAGAGTATCAGTGTTTTGAAATTTAACATACATGTATCTATGATAACTGCTTCATCTCATTATACAAATATAAATGTAAACAAAGTCATGTTAATCAAATAGACAACTATCTTTAAACAGATTATCGCATGTTGGGAAAGAAAAATTGTAGCTACAATATATGAGGTTTATCATTTGATTACGTAGAAGCTAAACAAGTTATTTCTTTTATTCTCAACTAATTCTATCGCACACGGTTTGATGTTTCTATACCACTAAATTATTTCCAATCATTTCTATAATCAACGACACATTACGACCATCACATCACAACTCCAAATCCCATAACAACGTTTGGTCTGAGTTTCCGTAACATGTGGCCTGAGTTTCCGAATCTGTTTTACACGCAGAATATTTTCAAAATTTATCGTACTGATTTTCTTAAAAACAAAGGCGAGTGTCCATCATAATTGGTAAATGTAAGCAAAAGTAGTTAAAAACAATTAATTAAGAATTGCAACGAATACAGAAGTCCCATACCCGTTTTAAGCCAATTTCAATGTTTCTGTTGCCATAGCAATTTAATTGTTAGAATTAAATATTTTTAGACGTGCATAATCCCCTTATTGCCCCCTATCCACATACCAAGTTTCATAAACCTAGCTTGAAAACTGAAAACAGTTATGACAGGATCCAGTTTTTTTGACGGAATGACGGACGGACGGACGGACGGACGGACTGACTGACTGACGGACGGAGGGCAAACCTAAAGTCCCCGCCGGTCAAAAACCGGTAGGGGACTAATTAAATATCCTCTATAGTCAAGTGGTATGTGCGCAAGTTTAGAGTGCGGGAGTTAGTTGGCAGTGAACTCCTTGATCGCGTCAAATCAAAGCCGAAATAAAATGGTACCAATATTTCCATTGATTGGTTGGCGCTCAACTTCTCTCCTTCCCCGTGTTTATATACCATGAGAACGATTGTAAGTATGAAGTGTCATCAAAAATAATACAATTGTACGTGCTCGATCTAGCTTATGTGTATGGAACAGTGGAAATTGTCATCAACGATTTGTACAGGGTTTATGCATCCATTACATTCACAATGAAAGTACCGACACTTCTGACAAGTTTGTTTTGTACAATTAACCTTTGTGAATGTATCTGTGGAAACTGTCACACACAATTGTTATTTACTATATCAACAACTAATATGCCTCAAGTACCGATACATCTCAATCTCACACAAGTGTTTTTGGCGCATGCGAGTTGTCTTGGCGAAAACAACAACTCACCACTGTTTGATACAATACTGATGGTTCAAGAGAACAGCTAGGACAATTTTCTCAAAGCAAATTGTCTGGCCAAAGAGATAAAGAAACAGTAAACCAACTAGAAATATCACTGTCGTGAACAGGGCCCCGTGGCAGCATGTCGTGGGCTCCGTAGCTCAATGGTTAGCGCGCTTGCCGTCTAATCTGGCGACCCGGGTTCAAAACCGGGTGGAGGCACACATATATATGCCTGCCATATTTCAGCGGAAAGCTGACTGGCAAATAAAGGCTATGCTCGGCATATAGAATTTAAAAAAAAAAAAAAAAAAAAAAAAAGTAAGAGGGGAGAAGGGAGGAGTGTAGAAGTATAGTGGGGTTGCATAATTATCAGCGCTATAAGTTTCTGTACTAAGACACAATAACAAAGTCATATCTCAAACTTGCATGTGTTGATGCCTGAAATAAAGTAATTCACTCCCTTCTAAAATTCAATAAAAGTTGTTTGACAAGCGCAGGTTTAATTTTCCTACATAGAAACCATGATGAACTTTGAATTTTATAAAGTTTGGAATTATCTTTTACAGAATTAAATTTCACACTGAATTCATGAAATAATGACATTGGTTTCATTGACATTGCCCTGTTCCTGATTGGCAAATATTGTTTGCAAGATGGAAATACACAAAACAGAACTACATTAATCTGTTTGTTTTGTGTGCAAGTCTTAAGAGGAATCAGTCAAAAATTATTAAAGTTTTAAAGAGTTGTCACCCTTTGCTAAAAATGTGTGTATTGTTTTTGATCCACATACATGTACTTATTGTCGTAGTCAATATCAGTAAGTATACAAAATGTAGCAAGTTTCATTTGAATATCTTGAACCATTTTTGAACTTTGACCAATGTTAAAGTTTTTGAAGCTGAAAGGGGGCATAAGTCAAATTTTATCAAAGCTAGAGTTGTTGGCCTTTGCTAAAGATATGCGTATTATCACTGGCAATAATTATAGTAAGTTTCATTTGAATATCTACTACGGATGTGAAGTTACGAAGAAAAAAGATGAAAAATGAGTAAATTGGAATTTAACAAAGGGCCATAATTCTTCCAATATTGTAGCTAGAGTAATGTAACTTGCCATTAAATAGTGTTTTGTTGTTGTGAGCTTATGTTGAAATTTTAAAGTTGATATCTTAAATTGTTTTCAAGTTATCAAGAAAAAAAGCTGAAAAATGATGAAAATTTGAAATATACAAAGGGCCATAACTCTTCCAAAATTGTAGCGAGAGTAATGTTACTTGCCATAAAATAGCGAACTGTTATTGTGAGCTTATGTTTAAAAGTTTGAAGTCAATACCTAATATGGTTTTCACGTTATTAGGAAAAAACTTGAAAAATGTGGACGGACTGTGATTACTATATGGCACGCAAACATTTTTTGCGGGCCCTAATTACATGATACCACCGCGATGAGCATACATTTCACTATTAACATTGTTCTGACTTCGTTCGTTTTGAAAATGAATTATGTTTCAACAAACGGTCTGGGATATGTAACAAGGAAATCGGTTGACATATAACAGAAGTTACGTTAACTGTCAGCACGGTCATGAATTGATACGTGTGTGTTTTACCTGTTTTATCCTGGTGTCGAAGTTTGGTCAAAAAGTTCCATTGCATTACGTTTTAATACCGGATACAAATTCAATACTGTGTTGGTGTTATGATTCTATTTATATGTAATCCTACCTGTATGTATAATAGTGTTAAATATATTCTGCACACAACGCATCGCCAAATAAGGTGAATTACTTACTTTGGGCTTTTCAAGATTTTTGAACAAACCTCAATGACACTCCTTCTTTAATGTTCCGCAGTAAATGTTTTCCTTCAACAAAAATGGGTAATCGAACATAGATATGGATATACATGTAAATAGAATTAGATTAGTTAGGCATATAGAAATTGCACCAATAATGTACATACAAAACTGATAAGTTGTAAAATGTCATTTGTCTGCAAGACATCCATCAGTCAATATTGCTATGGTAAGTATGTAATCGATAGAATAACTACAAACTCTGAACCTGAAGCTATTTTGTGAATTTGTGTGGTCCATCAGTTAACGTAAACTTGTAAACACATTGATGAAATATTTCAAATATATTTGCTGAATACATAATATATGATTGTACCATTACCTCGGAGATTACAGGAGGTAAGTTAGATTTTGCCGAACAATGTATTACTAAGTATACTTAACGTTAAATATAGCACAATAATTTTCATTTTTGTTGATTTTGTATTAAATACAACATACATCGTATATGGTGTAAAATTTACAATTAAACCAAAAAATGCGCGGTTTCTCTATTTTAATATTGTTTCATATTGTACACATTTGTGTCGTCGATTTTCCATTCAAAATGTAATTAAGTAATGCCTTTATGATTTGATTTTAATAATACTTGTAGAATTTGAAATAAAGTAAAGTGTCGTTTGTCGGTCAGTTTGTACGACTTTATATCTTGTGAAAAACATTTGAGTTGACGAACGTGATTGCGAATGAAGTAAATAAGTAAAAAAATATTTCCTCGATTTCTTCATGATCCGGTTAAATGTTACAAGGTTGAATAAGAAATCAAGTCAATATCGTTACAGAACATTTTTTTCAAAGCACCATAAGAGACCAAGAAAGATTTTCAGAGCAATTAATTACTATTGATTTTTGCTTTATTTGGCGACTGATTTCAATCATCGACGAAGACAAAAATCTAAACACGATCAAATTTGACGTCATAATAACAACATACTTCTTTAAGAAGAATTGCTAGAAAATAATGCCCCAGTGAATCCTCATATTGAAAGTGTGAAAATTCAATATCGCATTAGGAGACGCCAATGCTAATGTTTTGCATGACTTATCAAACAAAACACAGCTTAAAAAGGAAGTATGAATATTGGTTCACGTCGTTTTGTGAGGACCAACATCTGAATGTCATACCTGGGCGTGCTGAGGGATTGCTGTCCGTTGTTGCATTATTTACGATGAAAGAATGTTGCCTAGTAAATAATGTTGCGTATTTTACACAAAGGTATGACTTGTTCTTTACATGTATTACTGTGAAGGAGTTTAAATGCTGCTGTCTCATTTTGGCAAATTTCAAAACATCTGACCTAGAGAATGATAATACATTATCCTTATTGGTATCGTATTGTTATACTTATTGGTCGTCTATGTGGGCTTATTTGTCGCATTGGCGCGCTTAGTAGTCTTATAGGCGCACTAAGTAATCGTTTTGACTGGCGTATTTGTCGCATTAACACGAAAACGTAAGAAGTCGTGTTGGTGCGTTGATTATACAGTTGCCGCCGTTCGAGAGAAATGAGAGAAAAGGTATCTGTGAATTGGGAACAGCAGCAGGGTAAGCAAACGGGAAGTGAGAACGGAATTTTGAAACCCAACAATGTATGTTTTCCACACTTATCTTCAAAAAAGTATAAGTTCATTATAGTGACTTGTGCATACATTTTTACAACAAACATATTTACAATACACAAGTAAAGAGGCACCATAAGTCACCTTAACAATAGTAGGTAATTTAAATCCGCTATATACACACTCTTTACGACTACAATAATCAAACGGCGGAGTTCGCTTATTGGATGAATTGTTTACACAGTCTTTAAACATCATTTTCTTCATCATTTGTACATACTCAGTCACAAACACCTTTTAAATCTATCGTACACAGGTTGCTTTTTTCACGAACTTCATATTATTCCACCGGCTCTATACTAATAGAATAATATCATATGTCTCGGGAATGGTGAATACATTTAAATAACCGGACAGAGACAGGGTAATCATGGTTCTTTACTGGGGAAAAACCATGTTCTTTACTCCATGATGTTGTACGTTGGAATATAGTTTCTAATCATTGTTTGTGCTATACCATACACCGACTGTAAGCATACAAAAACCTTAAGAATATTTACCATTAATCAAAATTTATTAACGGAATTATTATTCAAGATTTTCCTTAGCTTATGTAAGTTGTGACTTTTTCAACCAGTGTAGTTCATAAGTTATGCAGTTAAGAATAAGACCTAGGAATAGTCCAAGTTGTCAAAATACTTAAGATTGAACATGTACCAATTAACTGGCGCATGCCGTGGCTTTACAATGTAAACACAATCATGAAGCTCAATATAGAATTGTTATCATCATCGCAGCATTATTATTGACGGAAAGGAATTTTACAAATATAATTACCACATCTGCTTATACAGGGTGATCATTGATGTATGATAAGAAAAATAACTCTAATAATAACTTTGTCTGTTATATGATAGAAAAGTGGTTTGACCATTGTTATAAAGCTAATGAGCCCAAGTTTTGAAAACTTCAATACAGTGTGAAATTTGTAGCATTGGTTGTGTAACATGCCAGGATTCAATTGGTAATTTGCGACGTCGTTTGCAGCTGGTTTTGCAGTTTTTCAGAATAAAGGGGAACGTTTCGAACATCTGATGTGAAAAATATATGTGACATTTGAAAATGGTCAATACTGACAAAGTAATTAAAGTTATTTATGTCATCATATGTTAATGATCACCCTGTATGTTTATGGAAACTTCTGATCCAAATTTCAACAGATCAATAGTTCATATACTTATCTTTAAGTTGCTAACGCAAAATACTTCATGCATCATACAACACCATCATGAAGCGCTTTGCTATCAAGCGAGAACATACTGACATACCTGTAGTAGACTGTATGTGAGCATTAGTTGCCTATATAACTAAAAATACAACGGGTAATGTGAATAGATGAAACCCATGTTCCTATTCGGACAATCCTAATGCCAAACACAATCACATATTGTGGTCTACAATTTCATTATTTGCTTCAACGGAACCGAACAAAACGAGGTCAAGTGTGATCAAAACATAATGAGAAACATAGACAGGGACATAAATAAAATTGGACGACCAAGATAGATGAAAATTGCTTCGATATTTTATAAGCAAAACTGAGAATGCGTTAAATACAATTTGTCTGCAAAGCTACTTTAACAATACGAATATGTAATGCTGATGAATGTGAGGAAAATAACAAACGAGTACTGTAGCTACACAGATCATTGTTCCGAGTTTACGATGACCAATTATAATTCATATTACCAACATTTGTAATAATAGTTTCCTACAGTGTAATTACATTGTACTTGTCTACATGTTTTCTGTGATCGGTTGGTTCAGTTGGCCATTGTGCCTTGCATGTTTTTAATGCTTTCTTTACCGGGCTTGTTAAGTTGCGTGCTGCCTTCCCTGTCTGACTTAATATTATCATTTTTCATTGTAGTGCATCTACGTTATTCGAGGTTCAACCTTCACTCAAGATATTGGCGGGAGTAGCACTATAAATATCTCACAAACTGTGCAAACATGCCAATGTACTCAGGTCAATGACCATTTAGTGCCATCGTTCATAATTGAACAAGCTGTAGAAAGCTAATTAAAAACTACAAATTAAAAAGTCAATAAAACTTTTAATTCAATACAACACACGAACTGTTTTAAAAAGAGCGACAAATTGAGTTTTCGTTTATTTGCTTTGTTTCTAATTCTAGCTTGATCGCGTGAGATTGTACGAGTCAAGCTCTAGTCCCAGACTGATTATAACTATGTGCTTCTGCACCAGAACAGGCTCTGATCTCTCGGAGCATCTTAAGTGGAAATCTCAGCTCAAATTGAGATTTTGCTCAATTCAGAGTCTGAATTTTTGATACATCAGAAGGCCGGGATCTTGACATTTTACTGCAATAAATTAAGAACAATGTGTCTGTTTTGTGATTTGGAGTCCATATTTTCTTGGAAATTACTTCACAGATGAACGACAATGAGTGCGATGAGATCCTTTGGGAGATCGATGCCATATTGGCTGACAATAAATCAGATGATAGTCATTCAAGTTCTGTCAGTAACTCTAATAATTATGTTCAAATCATTCTAACACTACAAGTACATAACCGATACTACATAAAAATATGTGTCTATACCTGTCTCACAGTAATTACACAGTTGGTCTAAATAAATAGGAGAACATTTCTGAAGGTTTCAAGATAAGTACGTACGTCTTATTCCTATTAAGAATAATGCAGTATTTTAACAACTCGCAAAACAGTAAAGCAGAAGAAGCAGCAACCTAGAAGTAGAATGAGTATCAACACCTTAAACATCTAGTGCCATAGATGTCACATACTGTTGACAAATATATCTGCAACATATGTACATCTTTCATTTTACATCAAGTAAAATCCTATACACTCCAATGTTATATCTCATCAAAATCCTTAGAGTATAAAAAGAACAAGTAAATTGTCGTAAATGTCTTAACCACATCTATCATACTGGTTAATGAATGTCTCAACCTGAAATCTAAACCCAATCTTACTCCTTTAGTATTTAAATTGAAATACACGATATATATATATATCTTGCATCGGGTTAACGATGTATGTATTCCTAGCCTAGATATGTCAATGTGATATTCCATACCTTTTCTCACTTATGTATCGTTTATAATATTTTAATATTAAAGACTTGTCCTACCTCGATGTTCCATAATTCCTTACTAGACCATCTCGGCCAACATGCGTATGTATAAAATTGCTGTTATGACAATATTTTTATATTTCTAATCAAACAAATGGCTTATAATGAGAGAATAAGTACTAACAAACACAACTATCATTTTTATAACCTAATTGAATTAAAAATACATGCTACACTAAGAAAGATAGAGTGCAAATATTCATTTTTAGCTATTTTTCTCACTTTGACCTTGAATTGACCTTGACCATGACCTTAAACTAGTCCATGTTGTTTGTCGTTGTGATGCACATTATCAAATGAACAATATCCATGCAAATATGTGGCGATATATATAATATATAAACAAAAACTTAATACCAGAACACAGGACACCGGTTGTTTTCGTAAATTTGTTCGGAAGCAAAAGTTGATGCCCCTGGTAAAAAAATCTGCACCACTTTCAGATCTGGCATCTACCTTTTTTCAAAGCCTGAATGTCTATAAAACTCGAAAATACCAACATACTTTTTCTACCAGATGGGGTAAATGAAAATTGAAATTCTTTTCACCAGCTCCTAGACTATATAATATCGATTCTTCTTTAAAAAAATTCTACTAAGAAACTTTGCGAATACCACCTCAAAACTTTTTAACTTTGATTCGAATCGAAAATCCTAAGTAAATGGTACTTACATGTAGGTGTTTAGAAACCAATCTAAACTTTAATCAGTTCACATCGGCTTTATTATCAAAGACACATACATGCTGTTAATTGGGTAGTTACTCTCGATATATGTTCATAAAAAATGTTGATTCCGGCGTGACTTCTGTAGCTATCAGATATGTAGGCACTGAAATACCAGTAGTACGCGTTTTCTGACGTTATAAAAACATTATTTATATATAAAGTGAAGCTAAAATATTTACCCGGAAAATCACCTATACGTTTAACACTTACATAAACAATTTCAATTAGCTGAACAGGTGAAATGATTTAAACAGATTTGTCAAAACCCTTCCTGTAAACATTGAAATCTGGTTGATAAGAATGAGTATACAATATGCATCAACATCAAATTTGGAACAAACATCAGTCACAATACAAAAATGTATAATGCCCTACTTTGTTACATCAAGCGTAAGTTCTTTTAGAACAAATGTCTAAACACTTCCTTTTCCTCCGGAAGGAGACAAATTGCCTTTAAGCAGTTTCATTAAAAATCCCCACACACTAACAGTCTCATTAGATATATTGGAGAGACGTTTTATTTCTCTTTTCTAAAATGTAAATTACTGCAGAACCGTTACTCGATTTTATATAAAAATCTTTTTTTTTCTCTGGAATGAGTTGGTCTAATGAAATCGGGGAAACGAGTTGAGAAGGACTTGACGCGCTTAACTGCTCAATTTGTTTCCAATTAAAAATAACGAATATATTAGGCTCTTCTCTCTGGAAAATTCTAACCTACAACTCAGCTCATGTATTGTCACATATAACAAAGATTATTTTCATGCCATACTGGACTCAAAAATGTTTTTTATTTGGGACACCTCGAGTGATATGGGACATATATGTTTGTATAAATAAATGCAAATCCGTTTTGAAATATATGTTAACTAGAGTAAAATATCGTTTTAAAAAAATGAATAAAACCAGGAAGCTTCTGCAATAGTCCTGCACCAAATTACAGTGTATTAATACCACGTGACTTTTGGCTACATATCCAAGGCGAAATTTGTCAACATTCGAAAACAAAAAATAGCCTTAAGTATTTTATTTCTTCATCGATGTCTAGAAAATATACACCACGCTAAGGGGACAATTATTTGCTTTCCATGACACAAATTCGGCTTGGAACTGTAGCCAAAAGTCAAGTCGTATTGCTACACTGAAATTTGACGCACTACGAACCATTGACTGTTAAATACCGAGCAGAAAAGATGATGAGTGGCAAATTTAGTATATACGTAGGTAAAGTATTTTTATCGTCATACTAGCGTTAGCTATTCCCTTCCATCCAAAGTTTAATAGAGGCCATTTTCAACGATATCTACGGATGTCACATTTACATGGATGGCTTACTGCGGCTTTAAAGTCATGTTGGATTTACAAATCCATACATTTATTTCTGTAGTTGAGGCATTCTAAAATGGTCGTATATGTATGACGAAGTAGTGGTAAGTTACACAATTTTACCATGAACTTCTCCATAAGTGTATACGAATTTACTAGCATAACTAGTCGTAATGGTCATTTACAGGCGGCATCATGCTTTGAAATAATCGCCCCTTGACAAAAAAATAAATTAGCTAGAATGCCACCAATCATACTATTAGATAGAATGTATAATTCAATTTACATTTGTATTTTCAATTGTTTGGGCGCGTGATTGATTTCAGAACTTCTGATTTCCCACAGGATTATGGTCATGTTCTAGTGCATGGTGAACAGTGCAAACATATCTTTCGTAGTAGGAGTACTTATTGAAGATCCCGTAGGTTTTTTTAGTATCACGTATAAGTACCGCGCCTGATGAGACACGTAGAAACACTTAAATAACACAAGAGGGCCCAAAGGGCCCTAAGTCGCTCACCTGTTAAACTTGACCTAGATTGTTTTGAGATGATCATTGTGACCAAGTTTTATACAGATTATGCCAATATTGTGACTTCTGGTGACTACACAAGGTTTAATATGATTTGACCTAATGACCTAGTTTTTTACCTCAGATAACCCAATATCGAACTTGACCTAGATTTTGTTGAGATGATCATTGTGACCACGTTTCGTAAAGATCAGGCCAAAACTGTGATCTCTAATGACTACACAGGGTTTTTCTTTGTTTTGACCTTGTGACCTAGTTTTGACCCCAGATAAACCAATATCAAACTTGACCTAGATTTTGTTGAGATGATCATTGTGACTAAGTTTTATAAAGATCAGGCCAAAAATGTGACCTCTAGTGACTACATAAAGTTTTTCTATTATTTCACCGTGTGACCTAGTTTTTGACTCGGATAACCCAATATCAAACCTGACCTAGATTTTGTTGAGATGATCACTGTGACCGAGTTTCATAAAGATTAGACCAACATTGTGACCTATAGTGACTACACAAGGTTTTTCTATGATTTGACCTTGTGACCTAGTTTTGCACCCAAGATGACCCCCTATCGAACTTGACCTAGATTTTGTTGAGATGATCATTGTGACAAGTTTCATAAAGATAAGATTGAAATTGTGACCTCTAGTGACTACACAAGGTTTTTCTATGATTTGATCATGTGACCTAGTTTTTGACCCCGGATGACCCAATATCAAACTTGACCTAGATTTTGTTAATATGATCATTGTGACCAAGTTTCATAAAGATTAAGTCAAAATTGTGACCTCTAGTGACTACACAAGGTATTTCTATGATTTGACCTAGTGACCTAGTTTTTGACCCCAGATGACCCAATATCGAACTTGGCCTAGATTGTGTTGAAATGATCATTGTGGCCAAGTTTCATAAATTCAAAAATTGTGACCTCTAGTGTCTACACAAGCCAATTGTTGACGGACGGACGACGGACGGACGGACGACGGACGAAGAGTGATCACAAAAGCTCACTCTGTCATTTTGTGACAGGTGAGCTAATAAACCACGTGTTACGAGAGTTCATAAAAGTACCGAATACTCTAGGTCATTTCTAAACATTTAGAAGCGCAATTCAATAAAATTGGGCCGCATCGTCCTCCGACGTCTCAATATTTATAACATTTCGAGATGCTTCATTTAACAACTTTTAAATAACCCATGATAAAACAATGCATTTTTAGAATAAAATTTCATATGGGCCGCAATGCTGTACTTGACTTTTGAAAATACCATTTACATGGTTTATTAAACATCGACAAATGATTTAATGGACTAGCTACTTCCAAACTAATTGCTAAACGATTTTATGAAGATTCAATATTCTAATGTGTAAAGTAAAGCGATTGTTAAACATTAACACGGCATTCTGGCATACCCCATGTATTTTGTAAAGCATTCAAGTATTATCTAGTGTGTATAAAGGTTAATCAATTCAAGAAACGAAATGCAACATATCAAAACACCCAATAGTCGTAAGCATTAGTATCTGTATTTTCAGTATATAAGCAATGCTTCAAGCTTTATCGGAATGAGCAGGAAAAACGACATTCACATCATATACAATAATTCTCGTTGACTATTTTCACACACGCTACAATTCCCATATTGCAATTTTATAAATAGAACACCATTTGAAGACGTTTTGTTTTTTATTGAATGTAAATGCATAACAGTTAATACATAATTCTGTTGAACATGACGAATGATGAACCGTCGGACAGTAATAATACGGCTTTCCGAATCAATCATATTCATTTGAGTCTATACATGTACATGGAACCGATGAATATTGCCGGAGAGTTTAAAGACGACGGAGAAGAGTTTGAGTAGTTGTTTTATCATAGCCTACTGTCAGAAAACGTTATGGAACTAATGAATAGTTCACGTGCCTCAACTCTTTGCCTAATAATATACACTGGGGTCGATTATTTTATGCACAGAAATTACTACTTTGACGGATTGATACTTCATAAAAATGACACTCCGCTTGATCTTGAAGTATACAAAGTGGTTTACAGTCTACAAGCTTGCTTCGTCAAATCAAACCGTTGATCTGATATAGACTGGGGTTTACTTAAGTCTAGTGACCGCTGACAAAGGTTTAACTCAACTTGATTTGGTCAATTTTAAAGTATAATAACAAACACTTTGTTACACATTATGCTTCATATTAAATATCAGATACAATGTAGTATATTTGACACAAATACAGGGCATCCATATATGCAATATATATATGGATGCCCTGTATTGCACATTATATAATATATTCAAATATACATTTGCACAAGTACCGTGCTTATATTGTGCAGGAATGTTGAGAATATCAAAGTATAATGTATTGAATTCTTAAGACCTATGCATTCTTACAGAACTATGATATATGTCTAATCTGATGATACGTTATGTAAACATGTGTAATAAATTAGACAACAATCTTCAAACAGTCTACCGCATGTTGGGAAAGATATCTACAATAAAGTTTATCTTCTGAGTACGTATTTAAACTTATCATATTAATAAAACAAGTTCCATCTTTTATTCTCAACTAATTCTATCGTATAATAGAGGTTGGATGTTTCTATGATACCACTAAATTACTTCTAATCGTTTCTATAATATCACGGGATATGAACTCGCACATAAAGACCATATTATCTGATTTCCAATTCTCATAACGTGTGCTCTTACTTTCCAAAAATGATATCATATAAAGCTACACTTTCAAAATTTATTTGATATGCACCGTACCTACTTTCTACAAAATTGGTGTTTGTTCAGCGTTGTAGTAAAAGTATGAAGTTGATGAATGAAATATCATTGATAAACGAGAAGTATGTGGACCTGATTAGTGTGCGGGAGTCAGTTTTCTCTCATTCCCCGAGTTTAAATGCTATGAGAACGATTATAATATGTAATGTCATCAAGAATAACACCGTGAGTGTCACAATTTATAACTGACAACTTCATTTTTATTAATTAAGCTTTGTGCATATAACAGTGAAAATAGTCGCACACGATTGTTATTGGCTTCACCGACACATCGCAATCTCACTCAAACGCCAGCGTGTTGTCTCAACGATTGTCCCAATTGTAGACAATGAAAATACCAAGCTCAAAACTCGGTCGTCATTGCGCATTTACAGAATACTCACCACTCTTTGACACTCAATGATGGTTTTAGATGAACAGCTTAAAAATGATCTCAAACCTTTTTGCCTGGCCAAAGAGATAAAGAAACAGTAAACCAATTACATGATACAATCGCGACGGGCACTAGAATACGACATACATTCCACTATTAACATTGTCTTGACTTCGATCGTTCTGAAATTAATTAAGTTTCAACAAACGGTCTGGGAATTGTGACAAGGATATCGGGTGACATATAATAGTGGTTAAGAAAACTGTCGGCAAGTTCATGAATTGAATCGTGTGTGTTTTACCTGTTTCATCCTTGTGTCGAAGTTTTGTCAAAAAATTAAATTGCATTACGTTATAAAACCAGATACAAATTTAATACTGTGTTGATGTTATGGTTCCATTTATGCAATCCTACCTGTATGTATAAGATTATTAAATGTATACTGCACTCAACGCATCGCCAAATTAGTGAATGACTTACTTTGGGCTTTTCAAGATTTTCGGACAAACCTCAGGAACACTATTTCATGTTAAGTGTTCCTCCGCAGTAAATGTTTTCCTTCAACGAAAATGGTTGAGGTCAACTGTGACCGAACATAGGCAGGGATACACATGTTATTAGAATTAGATTGGTAAGGCTTATAGAAATTGCACCGATAATTTACATGCAAAACTAAGAATTTGTAAAATGTCATTTGTCTGCAAGACATCCACCAATCAATGCATTTATCGTAAGTATGTAATCGATGGGTCAGCTACAAAATCTGAAGCTGAAGCTATTTTGTGAATTTTTGTGGTCCGTTAATTAACGTTAACTCGTTAGCACATTGATGAGATATTTCAAATGTATTTGCTGAATCATATAATATGTGATTGTACCATTGCCTCGGATATTACAGGAAGTAAGTTAGATTTTGCCGAACAATGTAAGTATACTCAACGTTAAATATAGCACAATAATTTTTATTTTGTTGATATTGCATGAAATACAATATTTTTGGTGTAGAATTTAAAACCGAAAAAAGCGCAAAGTAATAATAAGAAAAGTGTCTTTTCTCGGTACGTATGTAGGACTATATCTTGTGAAAAATGTTTGAGTTGACGAACGTGATTGCACATGAAGAAAATAAATAAATAACAGCTTTTATTATTACAGGACATTTTATTCAAAGCACCATAAGAGACCAAGAATGATTTTTAGAGCAATTAATTACTATTGATTTGTGCTTTATTTGGCGACTGATTTTAATCATTGACGAAGACAAAAATCTAAACAAGATCAAATTTGACGTCATAATAACTACATACTTCTTTAAGCAGAATTCCCAGAAAATAATGTCCCAGTGAGTCCACATATTAAAAGCGGGCAGAAAATTCCATATCGCATAAGCAGATCAATGTTCATATTATGCATGCCTGAACGAACAAAAGACAGCTTAGAAAAAGGAAGTATTGGTATAGATATTGGTTCACGTCGTTATGTGTGGACTTACATCTGGATGTTAAACCTGGGCGTGCTGAGGGATTGCTGTCTGTTGTTGCATAATTTAAGGTGAAAGATTGTTACCTAGTAAATCATGTTGCGTATTTTACACAAAGGTATGACATGTCCTTTACATGTATTACTGTGAAGGAGTATGAATGCTGTTGTCTCATTCTGGCGAATTTTAAAAACTCCGATACTAGAGAATCATGACCCATTGTTCTTTAAGTGTCGTATTGTTATACGTATATGTGAGCTTCTTTGTCGCATTGGCGCGCTAAGTAGTCTGATAGGCGCACTAAGTAATCGTTTTGACTGGCGTATTTGTCGCATTAACACGCACATTAAAGTAGTCGTATTGATGCGCTGATTATTCAGTTACCGTTCGATGCGTTTCTGGCAAATGAGAGCAAACATCTTTATGAATCGGGAACAGCAGCAGTGTAAGCAAACGGGGAGACGAGAACAAAGTATGTTTTCTAAACTTATCTTCAAAACGCTCGACGCACACTCTTTACGACCACAATAATCAGACGGACGAGTTTGCTAATTGGATGTTTTATTTATACTATCTATAAACATCATTGTCTTCATCCTTTTTACATACTCATTCGCTAACACCGTATAAGTTTAACAAAACACACGCAGGTAGTTTTTGGGAGACGTTAAGCCTCTCATTACTACCATTGCCCATGTCTTAATGCAACCTGAACCGCCTTTAGGCTGCTATGTGAATCCGCATTCAAGTAGTTCCAGAAACGGTCAACATTCACAATACTGCTACATATGTTTCTCCAAATTTTTAAACTGATTTAATTCAATCAGCAACATTTGTTTAGTTTAAGATCAACACGTATTGTGAAACTGTTTGTTAAATCGATATTTTTGCAGAAAATCACTACGCCGGGTCGATATCGAACTTGTTTCGTAATATGAAAATGACGTGTTCATCAAATATCCCGGCTGTATAGCTATTTTTAGAAACTTCAGAATAGGGTCACGTGATGGTTTTATCAATGAATCGTATAGGAGAAACTTCAGACCAGGGTCACGTGATAGTTTAATCAATGAATCGTATAATAGCATCTGCAAAGTATTGTTATGCAATCATATGGTGTGACTTTACTAGCCGCTTTCTATAGATGTCTCACGTTGTGAGGGAAGTGATTACAAGACGGTACTGTAGAATCTGATAAATAGGCGCGTAGTATTATTTTAAAGCCACTTTTGATATACGCATTCAATACACGTAATACATATAAATTAATATGGCCCTTTTTACAATTATTTAGATACCCAACTTGCCTATATAGTCACATATGCCTATTTTGACATTCATGACAAGATCGACAGTAAGAAAACGAACATTAAACGCGTAAAGTCGGTTTAAGCTTTAGTAGCAGCAACCAGATCGCCTCCCATCAGCACTCTCAGTGCTTTGATGTTCTTAAACTTCATATTATACCCCCGGATCTTAACGAATAATATCATTTCTTTCAGGAATAGTGAATACATTTAAATTATCGCATAGATGTACTCACCAGACATAGACAGAATACGCATGGTTTTATATTAAAAATAAAACATGATCTTTACTCCATGTTATACATTGGAATATATTATGTAATAATTGTCTGTGTCATACCATAGACTGTAAAAGCATTTAGTATATCTACCATAAGTCAAAATTGATTAACGAAATTATTATTCAAGATTGTCCTTAGCTTGTGTAAGCTGTAATTTTGTCAACCAGAGATGTTCATTAGTTAAGAACTACTTGTTGTCAAAATATTCATCAAGATTGAACATGTACCACTTAACTGGCGCGTGTCATTGCTTTTCGATGTAAACACTATCATGAAGCTCAATATAGAATTGTAATCACCATTGCATTATTATTGACATAAAGGAATTTTACAAGTAGTTTAACAGTGCACGTTTACGGAACGAAACCCCGTTTAACATTGTATGTTTATGGAAACTTCTGATCAACATGTCAACAGAGAAGTAGTTCATATACTTTATTCTTTAAATTGCTATCAAAAAATACTTCTTACATCGTACTAGACTACCATGGAGCTATTTGCTATAAAGCAAAAACATACTGACATGCCTGTAGTACACTGAATGTGAGCATTAATTGCATATTTCATTGAACATACAACGGGTAATGTGAATAGATGAAACTCAATGTTCCTATTCGGACAATCCTAATGCCAAACACGATCACATATTGTGGTCTACAATTTCATTATTCGCTTCAATGGAGCCGAACAAAAAGGGGTCAATTATGATTACGACATAATGCGAACCAGAGACAGGGACATCAATAAAATAGGACAGCCGAGATAGATGTAAATTGCTTCGATATGTTATATGCAAAAGGGAGAATTCGTTAAATACACGTTGTCTGCTAAACTACTTTAACATTACGAATATTTAACGTTGAGGAGTGTGAGGAAATATTTTAATAAAACAGACTTGTCCGACCCTGATATTCATAAAACCTCTCCATTATTCATTCCTAGACCATTTTGCTCTGGCTGATTACAGTATTTACTAACATAATGCTTAGTAAAACTAAAAAAGACAAATATTCTTGTTTAGCCGATACACTTAAGTTTGTTTTAGATTTCCTACTTAGAAACTTTGCGAATACCACCTCAAAACTTTTGAACTTTGATTCGAATCGAAAATCCTAAGTAAATTGTACTTACATGTAGGTGTTTAGAAACCAATCTAAACTTAAATCAGTTCACATCGGCTATATTATCAAAGACACGAAGAGGCTGTTAATGTGATAGTTACTCTCGATGTATGTTCATGAAAATGTTGATTCAATCGTGACTTCTTTAGCTATCAGGGTACTGTTTTACCAAAGCACTTACGACAATCGTAAACTTACGTTCAAATTTAAATTCTTTATAACTCTTTAACAGATACCAATTGTGATAAAGGGTTGTTTAATACTAAATAATAATCAGTCAATGAACTCGTACAAACAATATCAGTAACCAATATGTAGGTTTTAAATAATAATTAAGAATTTAAATTTGGACGTAAGTTTAAGTTTTCCGTAAGTGCTTTGATAAAACAGTACCCAGATGCATAAGTTCTGAAATGGTACGCCTTTTCTGACGCTATGTAAACATTATTGATAGATAAGTTAAGATAAAATATTCACCCGGGATATCACCTATACGTTTAACGCTTACACAAACAATTTCAATTAGTTGAACAGGTGAATATAATTAAAACAAATTAAACAAAACCCAACATGTAAACATTGAAATCTGGTTGATAAGAAAAAGTATACATGTACATCAACATCAACATCAACTTTGGAACAAATTTCAGTTACATACAATACAACAGATAAAACATGTATTATGTTTTACTTTGTTACATAAAGCGTTAGTTCTTTCAGGAAAAAAGGTCTAATCACTTCCTTTTCCTCCGGAAGGAGACAAATTGTCTTAAGCATCCCCTGCACTTTCATTAAAAATTCCCACATACATGTACTTAAAATCTCATTAGATATATTGGAGAGACGTTTTATTTCTTTTTTTACATTGTAAATTACTGTAGAACCATTACTCAATTTTATATAAAAATCGCTGGCTTTTCTCCGGAATAGGTGGTCTAATAAAATTGGGGATACGAGTTGAAAAAGGGCGTGATGCGCTTAACTGCCCAATTTATTCAAATTTAACAATAACGAATATATTAGGCTCTACTTTCTGGAACATTCTAAACTACAACACAACTCATGTATTATCACATAATTATTATAAATATTATGTTCATCCTTTACTGGTCTCAAATATGTGTCACGATCTCGAGCTATTTTCATTTGGACGCGTCGAGTGATATGGAACATATCGGTATGATGAGCTAAATAAATTAAAACCCATCCTAAAATATGTTACTTAGAGTAAAACACGGTTTTAACAACATGAATAAACAAGAGGGCCCAAAGGGCCATAGGTCGCTCACCTGTCCTAGTTGTTCATGAACCCCCAATGATCGCCTCTATTGCATGTACAAGGTTTTCAAATTGTCTTATGCTTTATAATTTACATCACATTTAGACCCAATGACATATTGAAGTGGTTTGACCTTGTGACCTAGTTTTTGACCCCGAATGACCCAATATCGAACTTGACCTAGATTTTATTGAGATGATCATTGTGACCAAGTTTCATAAAGTTTAGACCAAAATTGTGACCTCTAATGACTATACAAGGTTTTTCTATTATTTGACCTTGTGACCTAGTTTTTGACCCCAGATGACCCAATATCAAACTTGACCTAGATGTTGTTGTGATGATCATTGTGACTAAGTTTCATACAGATTAGTCCAAAATTGTGACCTCTAGTGACTACACAAGGTTTTTCTATGATTTGACCTTGTGTCCTAGTTTTTGACCCCAGATAACCCAATATGGAACTTGACCTAGATTTTGTTAAGATGATTATTGTGAGTAAGTTTCATAAAGATTAGGCCAAAATTGTGACCTCTAGTGACTACACAAGGTTTTTCTATGATTTAACATTGTGACCTAGTTTTTGACCCCGAATGACCCAATATCGAACTTGACCTAGATTTTGTTGACGTGATCATTGTGACTAAGTTTTATAAAGATTAGGCCAAAATTGTGACCTCTAGTGTCTACACAAACAAATTGTGGACGGACGACGGACGGACGGACGGACTCACTGACTTGACGTTGTGGGGTTTTCTTTTGTTCTTTCTTTTGTTTATAAAACCCCATAAGCAACATTTTGCACCCCGTAAGCAACGGAATGAATATAATCTAAATATAGCCTATTGTTCCACACCCCACAACGTCAAGTGGGCACGGACGGACGACGGACGACGGACGAAGAGTGATCACAAAATCTCACCCTGTCACTTTGTGACAGGTGAGCTAAAAAGGAAGCTTCTACGAATGACCTGGACCAAATTAGATGCCATACGACCTATTGACTATTAAATACCAAGCAGAACAAATGAAAAGTGCAAAATTTGGAATATGCGAGGGGTGTCCCAGTAAATCGTGTACTTTGTTAATAAATAAAGCCTCGTAAGTTTAGGCAGGCATTGGGGTTTTTGTATCGTCATACTAGCGTTAGCTGTTCCTTTCTACCCCAAGTTTGATAAAAAGTTTTCATCGGTATGTTAAGGATGTCACATTTACTTGGATTTCGTACGGCGGCTTAAAAATCATGTTTGGTTTACAAATCCAGACATTTATTTCCTGCAGTTGAGGCATCATTCTCCAATGGTGGTATGACGAAGGTGAGATAAGCGACCTAATATCAACATAAACTTCTCCACAAGTTTTACAAATATACTAGCATATCTAGACGGTAGGTTTATTTCCAGGCGAATTCATGCTTTGAAATAATCACCCTTGACGAAATAAATTAAATTGCAAACAATACCGAAGTCCCCTACCGGTTTGTGGCCATTTTCAATGTTACTGTTGCCATAGGAATTTAATTGTTAGAATTAAATATTTTAGACGTGCATAATCCCCTTATTGTCCCCTATTAACATACCAAGTTTCATAAACCTAGCTTGGAAACTGTTACAGTTATGACAGGATCCAGATTTTTTGACGGACGGAGGGCAATTCTATAGTCCCCTCCAGTCAAAAAACGGTAGGGGACTAATTAGCTAGAATGCCACCAATCATACTATTAGAAAGAACGTATAATTCAATTTACATTGTATCTTCAATTGTGTGGGCGCAGTGATTGATTACAGAAATTCTGTTTTCCCACAGGGTTATGGTCATGTCCAAGTGCATGGTATACAGTTTATGTTAATCCATACCTTCTTTCAATGTGTATCGTTCCCTGAATACAAATTCATACACACGTATCCCTGTGGATAGAACACACACAGAGTATGTTTGGTTTTTATTTCTGATTAGCGCATGTTATTCCCGTGGAGCTCCTTCACTGGCACAACTATTTTTAATGTTACATTTGTTTTAATTTAACTAAATAATAAGGTGCCATGGTGTCGCTTGATTGCGACTCTGTAGATCTATTTGAAAATATTTATCTTTATGGGTGTTATTTGCATTTGATTTATGCATAACATTCCCCGAATGAATGAAACCGTACAGTATCCCACATGCATCACTGGACAACAAACATCACTGCATCCTGATGATCCTCATCATTTTCTCACATATATTCCGGAAGTAAAGAACTTACCACTAAATAACTCTTTTGACTGTGCCCTTTTATAACTGACAAGTCTACGTGTTCGATTTAGCTTATGTGTATGGAACATTGGGAACTGTCACCCACGATTCGTACAGGGTATATGCATCCATTACGTGCACAATGAAAGTACTTCTCACAAGTTTGTTTTGTTCAATTAAGCTTTGTGAATAGAACAATGGAAACTGTCACACACAATTGTTATTGGCTGTATCAACAATTAATATGCTTCAAGTACTGATACATCTCAATCTCACACAAACGCTTTCGGTACATGCGAGTTGTCGTAGTGAAAACAACAACTCGCCACTGTTTGATAGAATACTGTTGGTTCAAGATGAACAGCGTGGAACTTTTCTCAAAGCATTTTGTCTGGCCAAACAGATAAAGAAACAGTTAACCAAATTACATGATACCATCGCGATCAGCACTAGCATAATTTTATGTCATACATTTCACTATAAACATTGTCCTGATTTCGATCGTTCTGAAAATGAATTAAGTTTCAACAAGCTGGGCAGTGTGACAAGGAAAGCGGGAGACATAAAACAGTAGTTAGATAATTGTCGACAAGTTCATGAATTGATACGTGTGTGTGTTTTTTACTGTTTTTTTCAAGGTGTTGAAGTTTTGTCAAAATATAAAATTGCACTACATTTCAAACGCTGGATACAAATTCAATAGTGTGTTGGTGTTATGGTTCTATTGATGTAATCCTACCTGTATGTATACGATTGTTAAATGTATACTGCACTCAACGCATCGCGAAAAGGGTAAATGGCATGCAAACCTATAACATACTCCTTCTCTTTAAGTTTTCCGCAGTTAATGTTTTACTTCAACAACAATGAGTTAGGTCGACTGTGATCGAACATAGACAGGGGTATATATGTAATTGGAATTAGATTGGTAAGGCGTATAGACATTGCACCGATAATTTACATACAAAACTGAGAATTTGTAAAATGTCATTTGTCTGCAAGGCATGCTTCAATCAATACATCTTTTGTAAGTTTGTTGCCCTTTGCTACAGATATGCGTATTACCACTAGCAATAAGTAATAGGTAACATTCTTAGTTAATTTCTCTAGCCTTGTGGACCATAATTGTATTAAAAAGAACAAAGGGCCATAATTGTGGTAAAAATTGACGCAGCGAAAAATCCGTCATTGTATGTTATCGATCGGACAACTGCAAAGTCTGAAGCCGAAGCTGTTTTGTGAACAATAAAGAATGGTCCATTAATTAAGTTAACGTAAAGTACATTGGTGAGGTATTTCTAATATACTTTCTGAATACATATACTTCTAATATGTAATTGTACCGCTCTCCCTGAGATTACCCGAAGTAAGTTAAATTTTGCCGAACAATGTTAGTATACTCAACGTAAAATGTAGCTCAATAATTTTCATTTTGTTAATATTGCATAAAATACACATCGTTTATATTTTAAAATTTACAATATAACTGAAATAAAAGCGCGTTGTATCTCTGTTTATATTGTTTTATATTATACATATTTTTGTCGTCGATTATTCCATTCGAAACGAAGTTAAGTAATGGCATTATGATTTGATTATTTGATTACTTGTAGAATTCAAATTGAAGTAAAGTGTTTTTGTTGGTCAGTTTGTATGACTTTATATTTTGTGAAAAATATTTGAGTTGACGAACGTGATTGCGCATGAAATTAATCAGTAAACATATAACTCATCGGTTTCATCATGATCCGGTTAGAACCCGCTAGATGTTCCAAGGTTGGAAAACGTTATAAAGGCTTTATTAGAATCAGAAAATCAATGCAATATTATTACAGAATATTTTTCTCAAAGCACCATAAGAGACCAAGAACGATTTTGAGAGCAATTAATTACTATTGATTTGTTCTTTATTTGGCGACTGATTTCAATCATTGACGAAGACAAAAATTCAAATAAGATCTAACAACAACATACTTCTTTAAGCAGTATCCTCAGAAAATAATGCCCCAGTGATTTCTCGTATTGAAAGAGGGCAGAAAATTCAATATCGCCTAAGAAGACATGAATGCTTATTTTCTGCATGACTAAATGTACAAAACACAGCTAAGAAAAAGGAAGTACGGATATTGGTCCACGTCGTTTTGTGAGGACTAACATCTGAATGTTAAACCTGGACATGCTGATGAATTGCTGTCCGTTGATATATAATTTACGGTGAAAGAATGTTACCTAGTAAATCATGTTGCGTATTTTACACAAAGGTATGACTTGTCCTTTACATGTATTACTGTGAAGGAGTTTGAATGCTGCAGCCTTATTCTGGCGTATTTCAAAACATACAAGAGAATGATGACACATTGTTCTTTGTAACTCCACTATTCGTATAATAAGGGGAGCTATTGCAGTCACCCAAGCGTCGGCATCGGCGTTGGCGTAATACGTATGTTAAAGTCTAGGTACAGGTGTTTTAGTCCTTTGAGATATTACTTTCATACTTTGCATACTTGTTCGCTATCATGACCCCAACCCATATCTAGGAGAAGGTAACTATCTGGTATTTTGTTGAAAGTATGTCCCCTTTTTCTGCTTAGTGCAAATGTTAAAGTTTAGGTACAGGTTTTTTAACTTATACTATTTTCAAAGTGCATTGACATATTGCTTTGATACTTTGCACACTTGTTCACCATCATGACCCCAACCTATACACAGGGGAAGGTAACTCTATCAAGCATTTTGGTGCAATTATGCCCCCTTTTTCAACTTAATGGAAATGTTGAAGTTTAGGTACAGATTTTTTATCTCTAATATTTTCAAAGTGCATTCACATATTGCTTTGCATACTTGTTCACCATTATTACCCCAACCCCTACACAGGCGTAGGTAACTCTACCATGCATTTTGGTGAAATTATGCCCCCTTTTTCATCTTAGCGCAAATGTTGAAGTTTAGGTACAGGTTTTTTCACCAGTAATATTTTCAAAGTGCTTTCACATATTGCTTTGCATACTTGTTCACCATCATGACCCCAACCCCTACACAGGGGTAGGTAAGTCTACCATGCATTTGGATGAAATTATGCCCCCTTTTAGACTCGGAAGTGCAAATGTTAAGTTTAGGTACAGATTTTGTAACTTCTAATATCTTCAAAGTGCATTGACATATTGCTTTAATACTTTGTACACCTGTTCACCATCATGACCCAAACCCATACACAGGGGTAGGTAACTCTATCAAGCATTATGGTGAAATTATAAGATTTGAACATTTTTGTTAATTTGATTTTTCAGGTGTCAAAGCTGTTGACTATACTTGTGTTGTATTGCATTTATTGACATGTTATTCATTGATCTTAAAATCTCGAATAACCTTTTGTTTGTTTGTTTGTTTCGACCTCAGATGAAATTATTTCAATTTCAAACACTGTATACATTCTTTTGCGACTGAGTGTAGATAACTGTTAGCATTCTGTTGAAATTATGCCCCCTTTTGGACTTAGAAATGCTTATGCGTTCAACTTCATGACCCAAAAGGACCTACACATGAGTAGATAACTGTCCTGCATTTTCTCCAAATTATCTCCCTTTTTCGACTTAGAAGCTCCAATTTCTACACAGCAGAGGGTAATGCTGCTAAAATGAAGCATTTGTTTTTAATATATATAATGATTATACTATCCTAGCATGGCACTGCGAATAGTGGAGCGCGCTGTTCGTTGATAGCTCTTGTTGTGTTGTATTGTTATACTTATTGGTCGTATATATGGGCTTATTTGTCGCATTGGCGCGCTTAGTAGTCTTATAGGCGCACTAAGTAATCGTTTTGACTGGCGTATTTGTCGCATTAACACGAAAACGTAAGTAGTAATTATACAGTTGCCGTTCGATGCGTTTCTGGCAAATGAGAGAAACGGTATCTGTGAATTGGAAATAGCAGTAGGGTAAGCAAACGGGAAGTGAGAACGGAATTTTGAAACACAACAATGTATGTTTTCCAAACTTATCTTCAAAACGCTATATACACACTCTTTACGATCACAATAATCAAACGGCGGCGCTCCCTTATTGGATGAATTGTTTACACAGTCTTTAAACATAAATTTCTTTATCCTTTGTTCATACTCAGTCACACACACCTTTTAAATCCATCTCACGAAGGTTGCTTTTCTTAAACTTTATATTATTCCCCCGGCTCTAATAGAATTGTATCACATCCCTCGGGAATGGTAAGTACTTTTAAATTGTCGCATAGATGTACTCTATCACCAGACAGAGACACTGTAATCATATTTTGTATTGGGATAAACCATGATATTTACTCCATGATGGTGTACGTTGGAATTAAGTCTGTAATCATTGTCTTTGCTATACCATACACTGACTGAAGGCATAGAAAAATATTAGGTATATTCATCATTAATCAAAATTGATTAACGAAATTATTATTCAAGATATTCCTTAGCTTTTGTAAGCTTTGACTTTTAGAGATGTTCATTAGTTATGCAGTTTTTAAGACATAGGAAGCACATATCATTGGTTTTTAATGTAAAGCTGATCATGAAGCTGAACATGGAATACATGTAGTAATTACCATCGCACCATTATTTTTGACAACAATGGATTTTACAAATGGAAAGACCACATCTGCTTAATAGTAAACGAAACACCGTTTAACATTGTATGTTTATTGAAACTTCTAATTCAAATGTCAATAGAGAAGTAGTTCATAGACTTTCATCTTTAAAATGCTCTCAAAAGAACTTCATACCTTTCTTTCAAGACCCTCGTTGCTATTAGGCAAGAACTTACTTACAGGCCTGTAGTACACTGTATGTGAGCACTGGTTGCCTATTTCATTCCGGACATTGAACATTAAACGTATAATGTATATAGATGAAACTGAATGTTCCCATTTGGACAATCCTAATGCGAAACACAATCACATATTGTGGTCTACAATTCAATTATTCGCTTCAATTGAACCACACAAAAAATAGGTCAATTGTTATCAAAACATAATGAGAAACATAGACAGGGACATAAATAAAATAGCGGCCAAGATAGATGGAAACTGTGTCGATATTTTATATGCAAAACTGAGAATTCGTTAAATACAATCAGTCTGCAAAGCTACTTTAACAAGACGAATATATAATGTTGATGAGTGTGAGGAAAATAACAAACGAGTACAGTAGCTACACAGATAATTGTTCCGACTTTACGATGACCCAATTATTATTCATATTGCCTCTTCCTCCATCTGATTACCTTTGTCTGATTATACACGAATGTATTCAATAAAATACCAACATTTGTAATAATAGTTTCCTACAGTGTAACCACATTGCCTTCATTGTATAGAATCTACGCTTTTCGAGGTATAACCTTCACTCAAGATATTGGCTGGGTAGCACCATAAATATCTCACTAACTGTGCAAAAATGTCAATGTACTCAGGTCAATGACTATTTTGTGTAATCGGATGTGATTTAGTCAAAAAGTCATAATTGAACAAGCTATAAAAAGCTTATTAAAAAGTCAATAAAAATCCGACTTTTAATTCAATACAATGCACGAACTGTTTTAAACAGAGTGATAAATTGAGTTTTCGTTTATTGGTTTTGTTTCTTATTCTAGCTTGAACGTGTGAGATTGTACTTATAGACGGGTAAAGTTCTAGTCGTACACTGGTTATAACTTATTGCTTTTGCACCAGAACAGGCCCTATTCTCCCGTGGAAATCTCAGTTCAAATTAAGATTGTCCTCAAATCAGAGTCTGAAATTTAGATACATCAGAAGGTCAAGATCTTAACATTTTACTGCAATAAATTAATAATAATGCGTCTGTTTTGTGATTTGGAGTCTATCCTCCTGTGGAAGTTACTTCAAAGATTAATGACAATATGTGCGACGAGATCCTTTGGAAGATCGGGCCATACGGGCTGACAACAATTCAGATGATAGTCACATAAGTTCTGTCAATAACTCGAATAACTGTGTTCAAATCATTTAACATTACGAGTACATAATCGATACTACATAATAGTATGTGTTGTATGAAATTCGTCTATACATGTCTCACAGTAATTACATATTTGGTCTAAATAATTAGGAGAATATTTTTGACGGTTTTAAACAAAGTACGTACGTCTTATTCCTATAATGAATAATGCAGTATTTTAACTACTCGTAAAACAGGAAGGCAGAAGGAGCAGCAACCTAGAAGTAGAATAAGTAACAACACCACAGGACCAAGTGCCATAGATGTCGTATATATTGTGAACTTTGGCTTGACAAATATATCTGCAACTTTTCCACATCTTTCATTTTACGTCAAGTAAAATCCTATCCACTCCAATGTCATATCTCATCCAAATCCTTGGAGTATAGAAAGAACAAGTAAATTGTCGTTAATGACTTAACCACATCTATCATACTGGTTAATGAATGTCTCAACCTAAAATCTAAACCCAATCTTACTCCCTTAATATTTAAATTGATATACACGACATGTATATATCTTGATGCTGGTTTACGATGTCTATATTTCAAGCTTAATTTTATCTAGATCTGTCAATGTGATATTTCATACCTTTTCTCACTGATGTCTCTTTAATAATGGACACATGAAGGTACACATGAGGACAGACGGTATTAGAGACTTGTCCGTTCCCGATGGTCGTAACACCTTCATTACTAGACCACTTTGCTCTGGCTAACTACAGTAGTTATTAACACAATGCTTAGTAAAACTAAGCAAGGCAAATAATAATATCGATACTCTTGTTTAGCTGATACACATAAGTTTGTTTTAGATTTTGTACTTAGGAGCTTTACAAATACCACCTCAAAACTTTCGAACTTTGATTCGAATAAAAAATCCTATGTAAATGGTACTTACAAGTAGGTGTCTAGAAACCAATCTAGACCATAATCAGTTCACATCGGCTATATTATTAAAGACACATACATGCTGTTTATTTGGTAGTTACTCTCGATATATGTTCATGAAAATGATGATTTCGTCGTGACTTCTGTAGCTATCAGATATGTGTAGGTACTGAAATACCAGTATAAGTCCAGTCAGGATAAAAATCCCGTGACGCAGCGGTCCAGTCCACTATAACGGTGTAAAACCAATTATAAAGGCTTATACTGTACAAACAATTATACTTTCAATGCTAAACTAATATACTAAACTCTACCTGTTTAGACAAGCTCTACCTGTTTAGACAATTGTTGTGATTTTTTTGCGTACACATAAACTGCAACGTCACTGTCACAATATCCTAACTGGACTATAGTACGAGTTTTCTGTCGTTATGTAAACATTATTGATAGATTAAGTGAAGATAAAATATTTACCCGGGAAATCACCTATACGTTTAACACTTACATAAACAATTTCAATTAGCTGAACAGGTAAATGAGGTTTAAACAGATTTGTCAAAACCCTTCACGTGAACACTGAAAACTGATGGATAAGAAAGCGTATACATGTACATCAAAATTAATATCAAATTCGGAACAAAAATCAGCTACATACAATATAACAGATAATAAATGTATTTAGCCCTACTTTGTTACATAACGCGTTAGTTCTTTTAAGAAAAAATGTCTTAACCCTCCTTTTCCTCCGGAAGGAGACAAATTGTCTTTAAGCATCCGCTGAACTTTCATTAAAAATTCCCACACCATAACAGTCTCATTAGATATATTGGAGAGACGCTTTATTTCTCTTTTATAAATTTTAAATTACTGCTGAGCCATTACTCGAATTTATATGAAAACGCTTGCTTTTCTCCAGAATTAGTTGGTGGTCTAATGAAATCGGTGAAAGGAGTTCAAAAGGACGTGATGCGCTTAACTGCGCAATTTGTTTCAAATTTAAAAATAACGACTGTATTAGGCTCTACATTCTGGAACATTCTAAACTACAACACAGCTTATGTATTGTCACATATTTTAAATATTATGTTCATGCTAACTGGACTCTAATATGTGTCACGATCTCGAGCTATCTTTATTTGGGACTCCTCGAGTGATATGGGACATATCGGTATGATGCGCTAAATAAATGAAAATATATCTTGAAATATGTTACTTTAACAACATGAATAAAACCAGGAAGCTTCTACAAATGTCCTGGACCAAATTAGATGCGATACGAACTATTGACTATCAAATACCGAGTAGAACAAATGATGAGTACCAAATTTAGTATATACGAGGGGTGTCCCAGTAAATCGTGTACTTTGTTAATAAATAAAAGTACACGATTTACTGGGACAACCCTCGTACGTTTAGGCAGGCATTGGGGTTTTTATATCGTCATACTAGCGTTAGCTGTTCCTTTCTACCCCAAGTTTGATAAAAAGTTTTCAACGGTATGTTAAGGATGTCACATTTACTTGGATCCCTTACGGCGGCTTTAAAATCATGTTTGGTTTACAAATCAAGACATTTATTTCCTGCAGTTGAGGCATTCTCTAATGGTGGTATGACGAAGGAGAGATTAGCGACCTAATATCAACATAAACTTCTCCATAAGTTATACACATGTACTAGCATATCTAGTCGTAAGACTTATTTCCAGGCGACTTCATGTATTGAAATAATCGCCCTTGACAAAAAAATAGCTAGAATGCCACCAATCATGCTTTTAGATATAACGTATAATTTAATTTACATTTTATTTTCAACTGTATGGGCGCAGTGATTGATTACAGAAGTTCTGATTTCCCACAGGGTTATGGTCATGTTCAAGAGCATGGTATACAGTTCATACAGTTTATGTTAATCTACACCTTCTTTCAATGAGTATCGTTCCCTGAATACACAATTCATACACACGTTTCCCTGAGGATATAACACACACAGAGTATGTTTGACTTTTATTTCTAATTAGCTCATGGTATCCTCGTGGGGCTCCTACACTGATACAACTTTTTTCAATGTTACATTTTTATTTTAACGAAATAATAGGGTGTCATAGTGTCGCTTAATTGCACCTCTGTGGATCTATTTGAAAATATGTATATGTGTTTGTTGTTTGTACTAGTTGCATGCATAAAAATACCTCAATTGAATGAAAGACTACCGCATCCAACAGGCATCACTGGGCTGGTATTTATACAGCATCTTAGTGGAAAACTTGAATATTTTAACTTAATTCAAACATTTGCGATGTACATTTTTCCCGCATATTGAAGAATTGCCCTTACTACCTTAGTGATTATCATAGCTCGCTTCAAAATGCATAAAAGCTTTTTAAAGAACTATTAACATGGCTTATATTATTTAGCTAATACGCAAAAAGTTTTCTACTAAGATACTTTATAAATACCGGCCCACGACAACCATCACCTCTTGATGATCCTTATCATTTTCTCACAGATTTTCCGGAAGTAAATAACTTACCATTAAATAATTCTTTTGAGCAGGAGTTAACTTCATCGTGGCAGTTACTCACTCAGCTCTATCAGATTAGTTATCTTCACTTTTTAATTTATCAAACTTCTAATTTGCAGCTACCATCTTAGCTTTTCAGTATTTCAACTGCTAATGTGCATGCTAGTCTTTCGCGTTAGTTCAAGTTGTACGTTAACGTAAATACAACATTAACACAAGCCATTTATTCATTGACACAAGTAAGCATTTATGTGTACAATATAGTTCATGAATTATTTACTGGAATCGAAGGGTTTCGTTTTTCGGGTACATTACGTCAAAAACACACGGATATACAGAATTGAACAACTCCTACCTTACGCAATGTTACGAGGACAGTACGAAGTATCAGATGACCTTGTTACTCATAACACTACTAACAAAAGACTCTCTGTTTAAGTTCAGACTCATACGATAACACTATAATAAGCAATGTTAAAGAGAATATTTTCCAATAACTATAGTAACTACATATGTATCTAACTAATTCATGTATGGGTTTCTATGTAGTTCAACAAGTTCTCCATGTGCTATTGCTTAAACGCACTGACACCATTATCTTTACAATTGCAATTCCAGTTGAATGATTGCATGATCCTGCAGCAAGTACATTAACACGTTATCTTCTTAATTAACTGGCATCTGTTTCTAGAAACCACTTACAATAGTAGGTTATAGTAACACGAAAGTGGTCGATTCACACTCATATAAGATCCATGCATATTTGAAATCTGCATCTCAAGGCGCATCTTACGAGCCTTTTTTCATGAAAATCAAAAGTGGTCATGATGACTAAACTGAAACTAAAAGCATGCTATTCGAAAAGTAAAGAGTAGTATAACGTGAATGTAGAACTGAACTAAGACCGACTTTCTAGTTTGAAGCCTTAAAAGTGAGTAGGGTAATACAACTTGTAAATATAAGTCTATCTTGTTTTCTATACCATGTTTCCAACAAAATGTTCGGACGTCATAGGAAACTATGTGTTACATTTGTTACATCTCAGATATACTAGAAACTCCAGATATTGACTACCATTTCCCGGTCGTGACGAATCGGCCAGATTCCTATCATTAATGGAAACGAGCATTTTCCTCGCAGGAGGTTAATCATCAATTTCCTGACCATCTACACACTGTAGCAGAATCAATGAGGCCACACAAGGATCATGTAGAACACGTTCACCTTTATACAGCATCAGCACTCTTTCGTCTCACTGTGTCAATTAAGCTATTAATAGCTTACTCTGGATACTAGTATATCTTCAAATATTCTAAACAAGTCGTGTGTATCCCAGCTTTAGCACAGTTCAGTAAATCTTAAAAGATTAATTGGTTTTGACAAACTGTCTGTGAGTGTCTGGACACCTTTACGAAAGTGTAGACTATTAAATCACTGCTTCGTATAAATGTCGACAATTTTGTTTGGTGCATCGCTGTTCGTTATCATGATGTGTACGATATACGGTTGTTTTTCAATCTGCATCATGTTCATTATATATCAGGGATCGATTGTTTGATTCAAGATATTTCTGCATAAAAAACGTCAACTACACCCTGTACGACTTACACTGAATCTACCGACAGGCAGTTATATGTACGTACAAAGAAATGTACATGTATAAATGTACAAGACGGTAGAGCTTCCAAACTCAAAAGAGGTCGTATTGGAAGAAGCTATCTCGTTTTCTAAAAGAACAGGACCAATGTAGCTTAAAAACATTCATTATAGACATATATTGCGTTTGAGTAGTTTCAAGATGACCCAAATTAAACAAGAATAAAAGCAAACTAGCGATATTTCTACCATATTGTAACCACGCTCTCTAATTGAACTATGGTGACCTTGGTTAGCACCAAAACACAGTCATTTACTTGATATCCCATGTCGATATTGACCTGAATCGGTCAAGTGTATCTGAGGAACGAGATTGTTTTCTATTAATGTTATTCACTGCGCAGATAATTGAACCATACCATATTCGTCAAGTAGTACCTGAATCAGTCGACCATCACTTGACTTTTTTGTTGTTGGCTTGTACCGTTAAGACGAGACAAAGAAAAGTAAAGCAATTATAAGTTAATTGAACATACATACATTATGCACAAGTTGCTGGTCCAAATAATTTCAAAGGTACGAATAACCAGGAAGGTCGAGCACTTCGTAATTTTATAATTTGATAGAGTCTGAAGGAGTGCTTGCTCACAGCAAAGTATACTTATCATATACTTGAAGTCATCGACAATGGAATGAAACATTATGATGTAATGCTAACATCAAATACATTATGTATAGAAGCAACGCATTTGTTTTTATTATCGGCATTCTTTATTATGTTTTGATATATTCTGATTGTGGTAATTTATAGTCAGAACATGGATACAACGATTTTGTAAAACATTATTGACTATCACTCGAGTGAATGTTAACCTCTGGTCCACAGGTCAATCTCTAAGTGCTCCATACTGTATCATCTGTCGTATGGTGGTCTCATTTTCGCTAACTCATCAATCATATCTAACAACAAAATAGGCGATTGTGTGCCACAAAAATACTGAAAATACTTTACCTAGCAATTTATTGTAATCACGAAAGATACAATGATTGTATATTGAGGAAGAAACAGTGGCCATTGCTCACGCCTATGTGTTTTTGTTTGTCAGATTGGCAGATATAATATAAGGGAACATTTGGCTGTGTATGCAATCCACTGATTGTGATACCACCAATGTGGTGATTAAATATATTATATATAACTATGACAACAACGAAGGCAACATAAGCCTCTAAAACAATAAAAACAAGACTGTGTTCAATAAACGCTTATGTCCCCATGGAAGCCTTGTCCATAAAAAAGGTCAATGTGAAGGTCAAAATGAGGTTAGGTGATATAGGTGCGTGGAGAATGTTCAAATACAACATCCATGCAAGTATGAAAGCTTTGTAGCAATCCATATTTATAATAGACGAAACGGTCAATTTGGGTTATCCTAGAATTTGGCCTTTCATTAAGTCTTTGTCCACAATTAGGTCAAGGTGAAAATGAGGATGGGGATAAAGGCGTGACGAGAGTGTTTATATACAACATCCATGCAAGTATGGAAGCTTTGTAGCAAGCCATATTAATGCTAGAAGAAACGGTCAATTTGGGTTAATCAAGAATTTGGCCCTTCAATAAGACTAAGTCCACAATTAGGTCAAGGTGAAGTTCAAAATGGGGTCAGATGATACAGGCGTGTGGAGAGTGTTCATAATTATACAACATCCATGCAAGTATGGAAGCTTTGTAGCAAGCCATAATAATGCTAGAAGAAACGGTCAATCTGGGTTAACCAGGACGGACGGACGAACGGACAGGTGAATCACTATATGCCTCCGATCTATCAATACGGGGGCATAAAAAACTATAAACATACATACTTTCATTAAGAGCAGCTTCATCACGACTAGGAGTGGGAATAAGTAAACTTAAAATACCTTTGACACAGTCGAAATATTCATAAAAGAGAGGTAAAATGTGTTCATTCTTAGATCTGTGATTACCATACGGGACCATTGGTGTCGCAACTAAACTATAATATTATATACTAGTAGTTACAAATGTACACAAGAAGAGACGAGTCATATGCATTCGGCTCACATTCTAGAACACCTTACCCAACACGAAAACGAATAAAAGTGGTCATTTATGAATGTAAGAACGTTGTATGCGACATCTCCAATTCTTTAATGATCTTTATTGAATTTATCACAGTTTAAAAACTTCCAATAACAATTTGGGACATATCTGCTTCTTGTGGCGCGTGGTTTCAAGTATCCCTGCTGAAGGCAATACATACTACTGTTATATGACAGGCAACTAATATAAGCTAGGCAATTCTCCTTGGCCGTGTATCTATAGAAATGCCTATGACCCTGAAGCTTGTTATTTGGACAACCTTGTACAAAAATGCAATTACCATCGTGGGTTACACTTTCATTTATCGCTTCAATGACAAACGAGGTCACTTGTTATCAAAACGCTAACGAGAAGCATAGGCATGGTCATAAACAGAATTGAACTGTCTAAATTGATGGAAATTCTCTTGACAATCTGAGAATTGGTTAAATACATTTTGTCTGCAAAGCGTCTTAAATCGACAGCTTTTCGATTGTAAGACATTTACTGTTATGGTAATTGCAGAGTTCAACGTTTCAGATAACAATGCTCATTAGCCGACGCAATGCTTCCCAGAGATTGTTTCATACAAAAACATAATTATAGAATTGTGTAACATTCCAAGTTAATGCACATTACCAGTGCTTCTATGTTGGCATTATTAACTTATCATACCACATACGATAAAAGGCTACAAGTATTTCCCTCACTTTTGCGCTGAGCATTAAAAAAGGAAGAACGGAACTCTCTCATGCTCTCGTGGATATGGATGCTTTCAGGAATGTTGTCATGGCTCGAGAGTAATAACATTATGTTGCAAAACCACGTTCGACCAAAAACAAATAAGTATAAATAGTTGCAATATGTTTATTTCAACTTGGTGAGCTGTTATTATTTCTGACAATGATTATATACACGCAACTTCAAATAGCAATTCCAACTATAGCCGGAATTTCTCACCGGATCATGCTATGACATGTACGTATCATCACAGAGCTCTCGACAACCTTTGAAACCATACGTGTGGAGAAGTTGTCAGGTGCTTTCTGAAGAGCCTATTGTTTGATCAGTAAACATTCCATGAAATCGGATTAATCAGGTCAGCTGACAACCGTTTGTGATTGAACACTGTTAAAAAACGGTGCTGGATACAATAGAAACGACCAAACAAACTATTGTCAGCTATACGCAACATAAAGCTGTGAGGATACGGAATTTGTTCGCTTGGTCTTCTACGTGGTGCTGCCTCGGAGCCAGAGACAATAGTCTCTGTGGAGCAAACAATAACACGCCATTGAATACCGAAATGTATTACAAAAATATCATATACTGGTAGTTACATCCGAAGAGACGAGTCAGTTTCATTCCGGTTACATTTATTGACAACTGACTCAGCATAGAAACAAATACAGGTAGACATTTCTTAATTCAATAAACAACGCCCCCTGGTGTATTGAACTGCGGCATTTCCAATTCTTAAATTTATAACTCTTTTCGATTTTTTTTTGCAACTTAAAACCTTCCGGTCACAATATGTGGAATATCTGCTTCTTGTGCTGCTTGTTATCACAAAGCCTTGTTAAATGCTGTAAACTATCGGTGTGTGACAGGAAATAATAAATTAAAACGACCAGGAAGTAAGAAACTTTTCCTTGATACATATCATCGAAGGTTTGCCGTAAGAAATAGATCCATATACATGACACTGAAGCTTGTGATTCAGAAAACCTTGTACAGATATGCAATTAATATCGTGGGTTACACTTTCATTTATCGATCCAATGGCAAACGAGGTCGCTTGTTACCAAAACGCTAATGAGAAGCATAGGCATGGTCATAAACAGAATTGAACTGTCTAAATTGATGGAAATTCTCTTGACAATCTGAGAATTGGTTAAATACATTGTGTCTGCAAAGCGTCTTAAATCGACAGCTTTTCGATTGTAAGACATTTACTGTTATGGTAATTGCAGAGTTCAACGTTTCAGATAACAATGCTCATTAGCCGACGCAATGCTTCCCAGAGATTGTTTCATACAAAAACATAATTATAGAATTGTGTAATATTCCAAGTTATTGCACATTACCAGTGCTTCTATGTTGGCATTACATGTATTAACTTATCATACCACATACGATAAAAGGCTACAAGTATTTCCCTCACTTTTGCGCTGAGCATTAAAAAAGGAAGAACGGAACTCTCTCATGCTCTCGTGGATATGGATGCTTTCAGGAATGTTGTCATGGCTCGAGAGTAATAACATTATGTTGCAAAACCACGTTCGACCAAAAACAAATAAGTATAAATAGTTGCAATATGTTTATTTCAACTTGGTGAGCTGTTATTATTTCTGACAATGATTATATACACGCAACTTCAAATAGCAATTCCAACTATAGCCGGAATTTCTCACCGGATCATGCTATGACATGTACGTATCATCCCAGAGCTCTCGACAACCTTTGAAACCATACGTGTGGAGAAGTTGGCAGGTGCTTTCTGAAGAGCCTATTGTTTGATCAGTAAACATTCCATGAAATCGGATTAATCAGGTCAGCTGACAACCGTTTGTGATTGAACACTGGTAAAAAACGGTGCTGGATACAATAGAAACGACCAAACAAACTATTGTCAGCTATACGCAACATAAAGCTGTGAGGATAAGGAATTTGTTCGCTTGGTCTTCTACGTGGTGCTGCCTCGGAGCCGGAGACAATAGTCTCTGTGGAGCAAACAATAACACGCCATTGAATACCGAAATGTATTACAAAAATATCATATACTGGTAGTTACATCCGAAGAGACGAGTCAGTTTCATTCCGGTTACATTTATTGACAACTGACTCAGCATAGAAACAAATACAGGTAGACATTTCTTAATTCAATAAACAACGCCCCCTGGTGTATTGAACTGCGGCATTTCCAATTCTTAAATTTATAACTCTTTTCGATTTTTTTTTGCAACTTAAAACCTTCCGGTCACAATATGTGGAATATCTGCTTCTTGTGCTGCTTGTTATCACAAAGCCTTGTTAAATGCTGTGCAACTATCGGTGTGTGACAGGAAATAATAAATTAAAACGACCAGGAAGTAAGAAACTTTTCCTTGATACATATCATCGAAGGTTTGCCGTAAGAAATAGATCCATATACATGACACTGAAGCTTGTGATTCAGAAAACCTTGTACAGATATGCAATTAATATCGTGGGTTACACTTTCATTTATCGATCCAATGGCAAACGAGGTCGCTTGTTACCAAAACGCTAATGAGAAGCATAGGCATGGTCATAAACAGAATTGAACTGTCTAAATTGATGGAAATTCTCTTGACAATCTGAGAATTGGTTAAATACATTGTGTCTGCAAAGCGTCTTAAATCGACAGCTTTTCGATTGTAAGACATTTACTGTTATGGTAATTGCAGAGTTCAACGTTTCAGATAACAATGCTCATTAGCCGACGCAATGCTTCCCAGAGATTGTTTCATACAAAAACATAATTATAGAATTGTGTAATATTCCAAGTTATTGCACATTACCAGTGCTTCTATGTTGGCATTATTAACTTATCATACCACATACGATAAAAGGCTACAAGTATTTCCCTCACTTTTGCGCTGAGCATTAAAAAAGGAAGAACGGAACTCTCTCATGCTCTCGTGGATATGGATGCTTTTAGGAATGTTGTCATGGCTCGAGAGTAATAACATTATGTTGCAAAACCACGTTCGACCAAAAACAAATAAGTATAAATAGTTGCAATATGTTTATTTCAACTTGGTGAGCTGTTATTATTTCTGACAATGATTATATACACGCAACTTCAAATAGCAATTCCAACTATAGCCGGAATTTCTCACCGGATCATGCTATGACATGTACGTATCATCCCAGAGCTCTCGACAACCTTTGAAACCATACGTGTGGAGAAGTTGGCAGGTGCTTTCTGAAGAGCCTATTGTTTGATCAGTAAACATTCCATGAAATCGGATTAATCAGGTCAGCTGACAACCGTTTGTGATTGAACACTGGTAAAAAACGGTGCTGGATACAATAGAAACGACCAAACAAACTATTGTCAGCTATACGCAACATAAAGCTGTGAGGATACGGAATTTGTTCGCTTGGTCTTCTACGTGGTGCTGCCTCGGAGCCAGAGACAATAGTCTCTGTGGAGCAAACAATAACACGCCATTGAATACCGAAATGTATTACAAAAATATCATATACTGGTAGTTACATCCGAAGAGACGAGTCAGTTTCATTCCGGTTACATTTATTGACAACTGACTCAGCATAGAAACAAATACAGGTAGACATTTCTTAATTCAATAAACAACGCCCCCTGGTGTATTGAACTGCGGCATTTCCAATTCTTAAATTTATAACTCTTTTCGATTTTTTTTTGCAACTTAAAACCTTCCGGTCACAATATGTGGAATATCTGCTTCTTGTGCTGCTTGTTATCACAAAGCCTTGTTAAATGCTGTGCAACTATCGCTGTGTGACAGGAAATAATAAATTAAAACGACCAGGAAGTAAGAAACTTTTCCTTGATACATATCATCGAAGGTTTGCCGTAAGAAATAGATCCATATACATGACACTGAAGCTTGTGATTCAGAAAACCTTGTACAGATATGCAATTAATATCGTGGGTTACACTTTCATTTATCGATCCAATGGCAAACGAGGTCGCTTGTTACCAAAACGCTAATGAGAAGCATAGGCGTGGACATAAACAGAATTGAACTGTCTAAAGTGATGAAAATTCTCTTGACAAATCTGAGAATTCTCTTGACAAATCTGAGAATTGGTTAAATACATTTTGTCTGCAAAGCGTCTTAAATCGACAGCTTTTCGATTGTAAGAAATTTACTGTTATGGTAATTGCGGAGTTCAACGTTTCAGATAACAATGCTGATTAGCCGACGCAATTGTTCCCAGAGATTGTTTCATACAAAAACATAATTGTAGAACTGTGTAACATTCCAAGTTATTGCACATTACCAGTGCTTCTATGCTGGCATTTTAACTTATCATACCAAAGACGATACAATGCTTTAAGTATTTCCCTCGCTTTTGTGCTTAGCATTGAAGTTTGAAGAATGGACCTCTCTCATTCTCTCGTGGCTATGGGTGCGTTCAGGAATGGTGTTATGGCTCAAGAATAATAAATATATGTTGCACAACCACGTTCGTCGAAACTAAATGAATACTCGAAGACATTTCACGATATCGTTGGGCATGAACTTCTATGGCAGTTAAACTAGAAGTTTAGTACCTTTGATATATGTGTAGTTGTTGTTGTGCAAGCACTAGAATCAGAAATAAAACGAGCTTTATAAGGAGTCTTATGAGTTAAGCTTTTCAAATATTTCCTAATGCTATCATCGAAACTAAAGTGTAAACGGGAAGAGAAACAAGTTACTCTTTTGAAGGAACCAACAATAGGCTACTGATAGACCTATCATTTTTTGGTTTTGGTAGGACACGGCTATCAACAATAATACTTTCTGTTACGTTAACGCTTAACCGAACAAAGATTACTGGAATAGCAAACATTTTTGTGTGTCTGTGCCAGACAACAATACATTGAAATGATATATTTTACCTCTAGTGCATTCTATTGCATGAAGTTTCAAGTGAACAGTAAATTGCTTCACACAAGTGAATTGTCTTCCATGTCATATCTTTCAGCAAACAAAATACATAAGGTAATATAAGTTTTGTGTAACAGACAATCATAATCTTACTGTCTTCAGATTTATTAGGAACTTATACATAATCATATCACAGCAATCAGTTATGCGTCTGTACCTCTGTAATATCTAATGAGAGACACGCGTCTTTAATTTTCTCTTGGTATACAGAGCGACATTTTCCCCAAGTATAAACGGACAAGTGTTAATAGTGCGGTGACAATCAGCCCAAAAGTGGCTTATTCAAGGAGTAGGTGATAACTAAAGTAGAACAACCAATGTTATATACCAAAATGTTCGCATGTGTCTGTACTATATTGAACTGCCGGCATAAATTGTCAACGCGTGGTGTGGACCTGGAAATCCAAGATGGCGTCCAAGATGACCGCCATAATTTACGAATACACTTAAAATGCTATGTTATCATGCTTTTTTATGTATGTAGTCACAAATATTTGCTTGGATAGTATTCATTTGATAATGTACATCAAATAGACATACAAGACTGACCACTTTGAGGTCAAGGTCATTTCAAGGTCAAATTACGAAAAATAGCTGAAAAAATTATGTTTACTCACTTGTTTTCTTGTTTTAGCATATGTTTTATATTCAAATTGGTATTAAAAGTGATAACAATTTTGGTAAGCACATAGTCTCTTATTATTAGTTTAATTTTTAATTCAAAATATTTAAAACTTTGTAAAAACTGACATTATTTTGAATGTACATGTTGGCCGAGATGGCATTCTTAGATTGCTGCTTCCCTATTTAAAATTTTATTATTCATCTATTGACAGTACTATTTCTGAAGGTATAATTAAATATTTGTCTAAACATTATAAACTTTATATTGTGCTTCAAATGGAATTGAAATTGACCACTCACTGTCGAGGTCACTGTCATTTCAAGGTCAAACTACAAAACGTAACTGGAAATTTGATAGTTCGTCGTATTTTTTCGTATCATGAAATTTTGTGAACCTTATATTTTGTTGTAAGTCATAGGTGTGATCCGAGTTCATTCTTTCATTAAAAGTAGTAATAGTTTTACTTGAAATAATTTTTTGACAAGAAATTATTTACTGGAAGTTATTCTACGTGATTTATAATATGGCAGCCATTATAAAATATGTTTTCCGTTATAATTGAATCGCTATATGTGTTATTGTTAATGGTGTATGTGACAATATGTGTATTAGGTGGTAGTTACCTGGAATTGCTGAGCAATACTGACTATTGTAAGGTCAAGGTCATTTCAAGGTCAAACTACAAAAAGTGTCAGAAAATTTAATATTTTGTCGAACTTTCCTATTATGAAATGGGTTGTACCTTGTATTTTGTTGCATATGCGAGATTTTATTTACCATTTCATCTAAAGTTTAAGAATTTTGTAATGAAATGTTAATTACACAAATTAATTGATTCAATGTAAATTGCAATATGGCTATCAAAAAGTATTGTTTCATGTTGAGAAATACATGTATTAGCTAAAATGTACCACGAATGAATAATATTTATTTGAGTATGCCTACAATTGACATGCAATACATATATTTGAAAGGCTATTGTACAAAAAGTACTTTAAACTTTCCACTTAATAGTATGTATCTTTATTTAACGTTGTTCTAGTCACTAACTTAGGTTCGTGCTGCATTGGTCAATTGTATGTGCTACTAATTGGATTCAAATGACTCACTATAAATACTACAGCAAAACTTTTATCAGAATTCCCTTACCCTAACCAACACAAACCGGCCATGAAATTTTGTGAACCTTATATTTTGTTGTAAGTCATAGGTGTGATCCGAGTTCATTCTTTCATTAAAAGTAGTAATAGTTTTACTTGAAATAATTTTTTGACAAGAAATTATTTACTGGAAGTTATTCTACGTGATTTATAATATGGCAGCCATTATAAAATATGTTTTCCGTTATAATTGAATCGCTATATGTGTTATTGTTAATGGTGTATGTGACAATATGTGTATTAGGTGGTAGTTACCTGGAATTGCTGAGCAATACTGACTATTGTAAGGTCAAGGTCATTTCAAGGTCAAACTACAAAAAGTGTCAGAAAATTTAATATTTTGTCGAACTTTCCTATTATGAAATGGGTTGTACCTTGTATTTTGTTGCATATGCGATATTTTATTTACCATTTCATCTAAAGTTTAAGAATTTTGTAATGAAATGTTAATTACACAAATTAATTGATTCAATGTAAATTTCAATATGGCTATCAAAAAGTATTGTTTCATGTTGAGAAATACATGTATTAGCTAAAATGTACCACGAATGAATAATATTTATTTGAGTATGCCTACAATTGACATGCAATACATATATTTGAAAGGCTATTGTACAAAAAGTACTTTAAACTTTCCACTTAATAGTATGTATCTTTATTTAACGTTGTTCTAGTCACTAACTTAGGTTCGTGCTGCATTGGTCAATTGTATGTGCTACTAATTGGATTCAAATGACTCACTATAAATACTACAGCAAAACTTTTATCAGAATTCCCTTACCCTAACCAACACAAACCGGCCATCCCATGCCCTAATGTGATACGCAACACTGTCAAGTGCAACCATTCCATGCCATATTGGGTGCTCACAACCACACATATTAGCCATCCACTGCCGGGTATCGGGTAGTCATGACCACTTATTATAGCCTAACCAAGCACCAAGGGTTACTCTCGTCAGCTGAGTACAGTCAAACCAAACCCTATGTTATACTTACCACAAAAAATTACACCAATACAGACCCGACTGGGTCCTCATCACCATCTTATAACAGACTGGAATGGGTTGTAACTGCCAACAAGTACACCTATATCAGTCCCTAAGGGGTTCTCAAACCACTTAATAGTTAACCCAGGCCCTATGGGATACTAATAACACTGTCCATACATACATTCTGTAACGAATGGAGTACTTACAATTGTCCAGTTCAACCATTCACATTGGGTTCTCAATGCCATCGGTTATAAGCTATGTAGGTAAAGAAGCAAATAATAGCAGACTTGTGTCCAAAATGTTCATGCAAAACGGTCACAGAAATTATTAATTAATCAAAAGGTGTTACAAAGACATTGTGAAAATAAGATGTGTATACATGTATTTAAGATTACATTTAGAACCGAAAGTGTGAGTTGCTTTCAGGTTTTCAAAACTTTGACCAGTATCAAACATAATATTGTCCGTTCTTACACTGTACATATATATAATAATATATAATAAGACACTGCGTTATCATTAAACATTAGCCACGAATCTTTAACTCTCGTATCTAACACTTGTATAAACAAGTTCATTTACTACTGTAGCTAAGCAGGTGGGTATAACTTGACCCAGTCTGAAACACTCCATGAGAGCATTGGGACTAGTTAAATGAAAATCTAAACATTTATATAATTATGTACAAGTAAGTTGCACATAGCAGTAAAACTTACCTGTAACCAACTGGGATCTTCTGTTAAATGCTAGTTAAGATGTTATACCCGGCCAACTCAGACACTCGCATGTTGGTGAGCATTTTGTGTAACAAATTTCATTATATGCAGCTTACTAAGCTTATTACGCAACCAGGTTCTCTGTATTTCGTCATGCTTATAACCGTGTTTTAATGAGCATGCTATTGTGGGACATTTCGAAAATCAATGTGAAAATATATAACTGTCATTGATGCCTTCATCGGACAAAACACCAGAGCGGAGATCACACCACCTTATTGTTTGCCAAAGATGTTTGGCAAAGTAAAGTAATTTGTCTTAGATTTAAGAAATAGTATCAGGATTGTTTTAATCTGGAAATTAAACACAACTTTTAAATTATTCGCAGCACAAGCAGTTATTTCATTACCATTCCCACAGAGAAATCTCGTTTACTATGTTTGAAAGGAATTTGTAACCATTGCTTCGTTAAAGAAATGTGAATTAAGAAAAATCATTATACGATTTCATTCGAATCGTAAACTTTCTCCCAAAGAAAAGTGTCGTATGCAATCAGGGAAACCTATTGGGACAGAAACTGACGGTAACAGTTCATCTATGAAGTTCTCGTGGTTTTGTTTTAAATTGTGTTAGTATGATGAAAGGCACCGTCACACTGCAACGTAATACAACATTGTATCTAACATACGAGAATTCCAAAACACTGGAATACGCTGGGGATGACTTTTACAAATACAATGCAACAATCGGGATTATTCTTTGGATGTATTCACGTCGTAAATGTAACCAACATTTATGTTTAACGTATGGGTAACCTGTTTTTAACATGTCTGCTTTAGTGCGTCGTATTTCTAGCGCAAGTCTAGCGTTTATGACTTATGTTGGCCTTATACGCAACGTTTAAGTCTAACTTATGGTCATAAATTTCGATTACTGGAAGTCACTCTACAAAAATGATTAACGGAAAGTCCTTTATATGTTTATGATCATGCAGACTTTGTGTTATGTTTATTTGAAGGTTTTAACAGATTAATGTTTTGGTCCTTTAAATACATAACAAAAATATCGTCCATACAATTCTATGTTTTATGTTCAGTGTTTTGTAAATTGGAATGTCTCGCGCTAGAGTTAGAGCTATATTGGTAATATTATTCTGTTAACGTATTAAACTTTAATCATGCAAATAAAACCATTTCCTACTTCCCTTAAATCTCTTTGTGATATATTGATGTTGTGACATTTGATAACTCTGCTGGAAGGGTTTCCGGCTATTTCAATAACATCACGTGAAACATTCTCGCGTACACAGTATCTTATCAGTACGATCGGATTCCCTCCAGTGTACGGCTTCGGAGTTTCCGCATTTCTCGATTTTATATAAACTAAGTAAAACAAAGTGTACATGTAACAGTAACATTCAGATATGATTGATTTTATGAATATCACATTCATCTCATGTTATACTGTACAGTAAGATAAGTTAGCGCACAGAATATTCTGCTGACTTTCCTCTACTTGATTTGGGAACGTGCTAACTACAGATGTTGACATTATTGAAGCTTTATCTGGTAATATGTACTTCAAGAGATTAACTTTCAATATTTAAATTTCACGAATTTCAAATAGCACAAATGTACCACGCGCGAATAAACAATATATGTAGTACAGTTATATTTCCTTAACGCAAGTAATGCCACAACCAATTGTAAAATTGAAGCTACAACGTTCGTAGTCTTATGTTGGATTGGGACAAGCTTACTTGGAAGATTTTAAATACCTGTAACCAGGCTACGCAAGGTTGTTGTTGATTAAAATAACTGATACTGAATTAAATTTATGTTGATTTTACTCTGACGTCATGTTATGTAGTAGAGCACAGAGAATTTGACATGATCCTGACCTTTATGTATGAATATATATCAAGGTTCTTGCGTTGAATACATTGTATATAAATGTCCTCGAGCAATGCATTTTCATTTCTTTAGATGTGTGTGGGTATTAAACCTCGAGCTTCTTCGTGATACTCGTAGCTTAACATACAACCGGGGTTGTAAATATAGACACTAAATCAGCTGTGAAATTATACTAATAGAAGGTCGAGAGTCGTGTTAAATTCTCTGGACTATAAACCATATACATGTATATAATATAACGATGAAATATTGATAATTAGGAAACATGAACTGACTATTAGAGATGTATACGCGTCAACCGATGTGAACATGGAGAGCGGATGAGCGGATTAAAAACGAGGGGTGGTCTCAAAGGAACTTTAAAATAACATAAAGGGGTAGAGCCACGAAATGTCAATTTGGCTCCAGGTCTAATTTCCGTGAAATGACCATGTGCTAACAAAAACTTATGTATTTGCGTAATTTTAATATATTGTGTTGTAATCATGTCAACGGATAAAAATAAAAATAAAATATTAAAAGTTAAATTGAAATTTAATATTCGAAATTTATTCAGAAGTTCATTCAGAAGTTAATTCGAAATTATGGTCCTTAGAGGTAAAATACTATTTTCCCAATTTGTACCAAAATTCCTGAAAGTCTGCAAGGGTGTCAAAAACAGTCGTAGACCAATGCTATGGACTATAATCAAATCTAATCAACTAAATCTTATCAACCAAATCGAATCGACCAAATCAACTTAACTCTGACTCAACTCAACTCAAAAACTCAACTAACTCAACTCAACTTACTCAAAAGCTCAACTCAACTGTACTCAAAACCTCAACTCAACTCTACTCAAAACTCAACTCAATTCGACTCAAAACTCAACTCAACCAAAAACTCAACTCAATAACTCCACTCCAGTCAACTCAACTCAAAAACTCAACTCAATTCAAAAACTCAACTCAATGGCAAAAACTCAACTCGACTCAAAAACTCAACTCAACTCAAATACTCAACTCAAATATTCAACTCATAAACTCCACTCAAGTCAACTCAACTAAAAAACTCAACTCAATTCAAAAACTCAACTCAATTAAAAAACTCAACTCAATTCGACTCAAAAACTCAACTCAACTCAACAACTCAACTCAAAAACTCAACTCAACTAAAATACTCAACTCAATTCAATCAATCAATCAATCAATCATAACCATGGTTACAGTTTTGGTAAAAATATATTCAATTTGTCTTTTTGTAAAATACATGAACACTTTCACGAAAATTAGACATGGTAGCAAAAATGACATTTAGTAGCTATGTCCCTTTATAATTTTCATTTTAAAATTCCTTTGAGTCAACCCCTCGGTTTTATATCGCTTATCCGCTCTCCATGTCCACATAGGTTGTCGTGTATACATCTCTATTAGCAAAACAATTTGTACGATAAAATTTACACACAGTTTAACTTATAGCTTGACATAGCTCCAGTTTAATTCGTTTCGAATAATTGTAAACAATGACCAACTGGGGTTTGTAAGTACGTGTATTAGCTACTTAGAGCAGTAATATTCGAACGGAAGCTTAATTCAAGTGACCACTGATTTTTATTGGTTTGGGTTTGGTTGCATTTCTTTTCATCAGTGGACATTGGACGGACGCATCGCAGTTTTGAATCATTAAATCGTTCGGGTACTACACTTATCCAAACCGCCTGATGGCAAATTGTGTCAGGTCTTTAAACTTTTATTATTTATAATTTATTATAACAAATGGAGCAGTTTCTCTTACTACTGAGATTGTGTTATTTGTATGGCCTAGACATCATGTTAGTAAATATAGAACAACCATGACACACAAGCTCGGATATAAATAAACTAAACAATCTTCAGTAAAAAGATGTTTTATCCTGAACCCACACGCAAGATGTGATACACTATGATTACATACCAACCGAACATAATTCAATTCAGACCATCGTGAACACACACCAAGATGTGTTACAAGACGGCTCATATATCAGCCGCACTGTATCCAGTCAGACCATCGTGAACACAGCAAGATATGTTACAAGATGGCTTATATACCAGCCGCACTGAATCCAGTCAGACCATCGTGAACACAGCAAGATATGTTACAAGATGGCTCATATATCAGCTGTACTGTATCCAGTCAGACCATCGTGAACACAGCAAGATATGTTACAAGATGGCTTATATATCAGCCGCACTGTATCCAGTCAGACCATCGTGAACACAGCAAGATATGTTACAAGATGGCTTATATACCAGCCGCACTGAATCCAGTCAGACCAACGTGAACACACTGCAAGATATGTTACAAGATGGCCTATATATCAGCCGCACTGAATCCCAACCAGACCATCGTGAACACAGCAAGATATGTTACAAGATGGCTTATATATCAGCCGCACTGAATCCAACCAGACCATCGTGAACACACAGCAAGATATGTTACAAGATGGCTTATATACCAGCCACACTGAATCCAATCGAAATTATCGTGAACACACAGCAAGATATGTTACAAGATGGCTTATATACCAGCCGCACTGAATCAAATCGAAATTATCGTGAACACGCATCAAGATATGCTACAAGATGGCTTATATACCAGCCGCACTGAATCCAAACGAAATTATCGTGAACACGCAGCAAGATATGTGACATGATGGTTTATATACCAGCCGCACTGTATCCAGTCAGACCATCTTGAACACGCAGCAAGATATGTTACAAGATGACTTATACACCAGCCACACTGAATCCAATCGAAATTATCGTGAACACACAGCAAGATGTGTTACAAGATGGCTCATATACCAGCCGCACTGAATCCAGTCAGACCATCGTGAACACACAGCAAGATATGTTACAAGATGGCTTATATACCAGCCACACTGAATCCAGTCAGACCATCGTGAACACACAGCAAGATGTGTAACAAGATGGCTTATATACCAGCCATACTGAATCCAATCGAAATTATCGTGAACACACAGCAAGATGTGTTACAAGATGGCTCATATACCAGCCGCACTGAATCCAGTCAGACCATCGTGAACACACAGCAAGATATGTTACAAGATAGCTTATATACCAGCCACACTGAATCCAGTCAGACCATCGTGAACACACAGCAAGATGTGTTACAAGATGGCTTATTTACCAGCCGCACTGAACCGTAAACACACAGCAAGATGTGTTGCAAATAGGTTATATACCAGCCATACTTAACCGTGTACACACAGCAAGATGTGTAACAAGATGGCTTATATACCAGCCGCACTGAACCGTGAACACACAACAAGATGTGTTACAAGATGGCTTATTTACCAGCCGCACTGAACCGTGAACACATAGCAAGATATATTAGAAGATGGCTTATATACCAGCCACACTGAACCGTGAACAGATGGCTTATATACCAGCCGCACTGAACCGTGAACACACAGCAAGATGTGTTACAAGATGGCTTATATACCAGCCACAATGGATCCAATCGAAATTACGTGAACACACAGCAAGATGTGTTACAAGTTGGCTTATATACCAGTCACCCTGAATCCTATCAGACCATCGACCAACTTAATACAAAATAAGAAATAACACAAAACCAGCATAACCTTCAACTATTGTAGAAAACAACTGACGTAGTGCATATTTGCCCTACGAGCTCCTTACGAGCTCCGTACGAGTGCATCTCTATATATCGTTCGTGGTCCGTAAGAGATGTGACCAGACGCTAAGAACATACAAAAACCGTAAGGATTTCAAAAATTGTGAACTCGTACGAGTTGATAAATTCGTACGGATATCGTACGAGCTTTTTGACCCTAGCATTACCCATTCCATTTAAACAATAGAAAATTTAGATCCCTTCAAGAGTCGCAATAATAGATCATATGCGTATCTCAAAATAAACAATGTTCACGAAGCTTGAACTGTGTAATAATGTCAATATATGAGCACATACGGTTAAACGCCATATTGCTGTCAATGGCATTTTCTTCTCTTCGACAAAAATTGTCACACTTCAATGAATAGTGTTAAATTTTGTCAAAAGTACAAAATTTCAAACAAATCATGTTGGATTCAGCACAACATGCGGCTAGAAATCGTCATATATGAGCCAGTCCTTCGTATCTAAATTAAGAATTGAGAGATATTTGCTTGCATAGGAAACAAATTAATCACTTTAGAATTCTCCAGGCTCAAATACCGTTGATTTCATGCTTCAAATGTTGAATAAAGTATAAATATTTGAAATAAGAGAAGTTTATACAGTTCTGTTGAATGTGCCTACATGTGTGATTTCTCCCGGAGACGTTTCTGGTCACTTCCTAACTTAATTTGTGTGAGCTTTGTCGATTCATTTAAAGCAGTTGCTTCAATAACCTTAGTTAATTTTTGTGCTTCTCAATTTGGCTTGTGCTTGTGGTCTATGATTTTTCTTTTTTATGTGTTCTTGTTTGTGCTTTTCGTGCGCTGTTGTTTCCTGTCCGGTGTTATCTGGTAGCTCAATACGGCTTTTTTAGTCGTTTGTGGCTTCAAAATGTGTTAACTTCAATGTCTGTCTTCTTACCGAATACCGCATACTTGAGAGACGAGTGTTTACTAATTTAGTTGACATCAAGCACATTTACTGCAAGATTTATCAAATGTGTTTGTTGATTAGACGGCTAATTAGAAAGAGCAGAAACCGTATTATGTCTGTCACAGCAACGCATCAGCTCCTCATTTTCATAATCACGGTGATTGATGCTAACAGTCGAATGGTTTAGCCATTTAGGATAGTGACCTGGGTTGGACAATGAAATCAAAAGACGAAGTTTGATCAATCCAGTTTAAGGATGTTGGAGCGGTTTGGATTCCTTCTATAGATTGTGTTTAATTTTTGCAAGGAAGTAGAGAAATCTATTCTGACACAAAATATAATGTAAAAACACTAGGTCACGGAACTCGTTTTCGGAGTAATCATCCCTATTTGAAGTGTGTATGAATTATTTTCATTATTTCATCGAAATTGATAAATCGGTGATGGTGTTCAAATTTGACATTTTTATTTGATGTATGTGATCTAAATAATAAAATAGTTTCAATATAATTTGGGTATACATTGTTATACAAGGTCAAGTGACTAAAATGGTATATTTAATTTTGGTAACATATACAATGTATATTGCCCTTCTAACCCACCCACTTCATATTTAATGCAGCAAAAGAGCACCCAGGTAAAATCCTCATAACTTTTTTCCCGCATTAAACATTTTTCACTATTTTGTGAAATAAGTCTAGGGATAAAAATCTTTAAAATTGTGCAATGATAAATACATGTCACCGAGGTATCTTTTTCGAAAATTTTGTTTTTATTTTGGTTAAATTTGGCTAAAATGCTGAGAAAATCAATGAAAACGCTAAAAATATAATTTATTGAACATGTAAATATCGTGAAAACACATTAAGACACAATAAACAAACATTATGAAACGAACCTGACTCTCAAAAAAATCATTTCGATTGGTATTTTCTTTTTTTTTGCATAATACTTATCTGATTTATTTAAGATTATTTTGACACCTTCTTACATTTATAAGGCTCAAAACGTACTATGACAAATGACGCATGCGCGCTAAAGCCAGCATCTTTAAGTAAAACCTGCATAGACATACGCGCCGAGCAAAAGTACACTTTTTGTCAAACCAAAATGTATGTTCCTTTATAAATAGTTTTTGTGCAAAGTTTAAACTAAATACATGTATAAGCACATTGGTTTTTCACTTTGGTTTATACAGGTATTTGTTGGTGTAGTCTCATGTTTGTAGTACATTTTGGACCTAAGTATATGTCACTTGTGTAAGATGTGCTATTCTAACACGATCTGCTAATTAATCCATATACGCATAGAGCAAACCAGGGCATGTTTTATTACCGCAATAAAACATGATTATCAAATTGGCTGTTACTATTTACGCCCCGTATCACGTGACATAATAACGTAAACTTTATAGTAAAAACTTCCACGAGTAGCCAACAAGGCAAGTTGCACGAGTATCCAGTGTTACAGGTATGACGCATCTATTTCTAGAAACTCCAATATACTCTCGAAACTTAGTTTCATAACAACTTTTGATAATCAATTCATTTATATTTTTCATTTCATGTACTAGATACCCTAAACTCGTGTTATTAAAATTGTTTCGATGTTTAAAAATTGTTATTTCCTTCAGAAAATTACAAAAGTCGTTTTCATTAACGAGGGAGGTAATTGTACTAGCTAATAAGCCACTCAATTTCAGCGTGAAATTATATTCAATGTCAAATGGGTGAAAATGGAATGCGCGCAGTTAAATAGTACGGGATATTATCGTATTTAGAATCGAAATAAAATATTGTATTTTGTCGGTGAATAAAACACGGGCAGGAGTTCGGATGCGGATTTAATTTGTCCGCATCCGAACTCCTGCCCGTGTTTTATTCACCGACAACATACGCGAACAGATTTTTAATTCTTAAACAACCAATAAAGTTATGTAATCATTCTTTCTCAAATCCGTAAATAAAAGAATGCCAAAAGTCAAAATACAAAATTACCAATTGACGATCCGAAAAGTTCTAATTTTACAAAATTATAAGTTATTTTGAACGCACGAGGAAAAACTGAAAGCTTCCATCATACAGTGCTCATTGTTTAGATTAATTAATAATTTGTGCACTGAAATAGCATTGTATTTAAACATATCGCGTAAGTAAGCCAGATTCAAATAATCGACCAAATTTTGAAAATCAAGACTTATTCACAACAATATACTGAGTTAAACTGCTAACCGAACGCTTTTTAACTTTGAATATTATTATAACATGTTAACTTACAGACTTCAAATTTTGCATAATTTTAGCTCTATAGTTTATGTACAGAATACAACCCGTGACAATACATTCAAAAATCACTCGCCCATATCGGAATAGCTTTAAACCACACTTTTGCACGAGATTTTCCCGGAATCGCGGTTTTCACAAATATTGTGATTATTTATCATAGAATGGAGATAGGTAATTCTGAAAAACAACATAATCAGTCGGAAACACGTCGCGTATGTCAATGGTAGACCGCGGAAGAGCGGTCGGTATGCTCAAATGTGGGGTCTATACGACATATCATGATTACGATGAGTTCATTCCCACAACGGTAAATTTTTATTGTATACTTGGACGTTACTGAATTACGTTTACTTGTTTAATTTATGCTATTTGTACAAATCTAAGTTTTAATGGTGTTATAAGCACACATGTTAAAAGTGCGATTTTTCTCCATTCAGTGTAATAAACAGTCATTAAAATATAGCAGTGATATGATAAAACTCAATTTCCAGTCACTGTCCAGTTTTTCACAGTCCTTGGATCAAATGAAAACAATATGAATCTTAAAAGAGGAGTTAGGAACATGATTGAAGTTATCTTAGAATGTCAGTATGCTAAAGAAATTCGCAAGTTTCTTACCCACTCGGTCTATTACTAAATAGCTTACCTCCTTCCCCTTATATAAAAATAAAGTAATCTACAAAAAAATGCTTAAAACAACTGTTACAGTCAACGACCACCATGTTTATGTTTATTTTGTGTTATTTGAACGTGTCGACCGATCGAAAATTACAATTAACCCAATAAAAAATCGTTTGCCTCAAACAGTCAATTCCTAGTACATTTTTTCGTTTTATCGCCGTTTCATGGTTTAATGCACTTCTGTATGGTATTTAGATAGAAACATATCCGGTTACAATATCAGGACAGTCTATATCACACAAAAAAATTCGATCAAAAATATTCATAAATAAAAAAAGTTATCTTGATTTCATTAGTGTTGCGTATTCAAAGCTGCCCAGAATACATTTGCGAATTTCATCTTGGTTGGTTGTGTAACTAAATTTATGCTTTTACCATGATGCAAATAAATCAAATTTAATGAAATTTTGACCACTGCGTTCAAATATATTATTATTACTTTTGACCAATTTTTAGAAAATTCCTATCGATAATACCAAATATATTAATCAAGAACCTTAGTGTTCGGTTAGAAGTTTTGCATAGTATAAGATCTGGAAACTACGTGTTAACTTAACTAGAATTATATACTGTGCACTTGGCTTAGATAACATTTTGTATTAGTTTTTGTAAACGATTTTAATAATACCCTGTACACAGGTAGAATATGTTATTTTTAAAGACGCCTTACCTCTTTCGAAGATTTATAACTTAATTCCTTCCAGTAAATGCTTTCAGAATGAACACAAATCACTGGTCACATGAAGGATATACATCATATACATATTCGGAATTGGTAAATAGTTTACCAATAATTTTATTGAATTATATCACAAAATAAAAAAACACCGCCCTATCAATCTGTACAGATCTATTATAAATAATGAAAAATTCAAATAATTTATCCTTCAATGAAAAGCTTGTTTCAAACTCCTTTGCCGCAGTAATACTATCGTAGTATCCTGAATATTACACCTCTCTTATAGTGATTAGAACTGATAGATCAACAAAACTTCACGTCAAATGCTCACCATTACATCGCTCTATGTGAGACTATGTGAGACTATGTGAGACTGTTTGATACGTTCGCTATTCCGGTTCTCCGATACTTTCTTCAGTAAACGAAGTTCAAGAAATAAGGAATAAGATTGTTTGTCTGAACAGGTTTGAATTGTTTATTTACTGGAACAGTTAGTGCCTTCAACGTATTAATTAACATTGATAATGTAAAACCATGCATATTTGTTGGCATGGAAATAAGTGGATATTGGTAAAAACGGGCAATTTCGTGGGGGCGTAAATTCATTGCATTGGTTTCCAACTTAAGCAATCAAATATATATAATCTTAATCAATTGGATGTGGATTTAAATCTGTGATCAACGAAATCCCCAGTAAATAGATAGTTATTATACAGTATATTAGGATTACGATACTTAACACTGATTATAGCTTCTGTCTTTTTCTGCTCATGGCGTTATTACACGACACTGGACGCCTAAAAGTAACATATTTGTTTATCCTTCTAGTATTAACATGTGGCTTCTGAACATTAAAAATATTATCTCAAGCGTTTTGTCTAGGGAAGCCATGGTATGAAGTAGACTGAACAAAAATCATAAACCGACATAATCTCATTTAAATCAGACCCTAACATTTGATACAATCCTTTACCCTGTTAAAGGTCTGACTATTTTTCGTAAGAGGTCATGTTCCAATGACCTATATGGCGCACAATGACGTCACGTAGCCTCAACAGTCTTTGACCGCACTTTCCTATTTGTGAAAGAAGCGATTTGATTAGATGACGTAAAGTTCACATCGACATAGTAATGTAGTGAAACGTAATAAAGGTCTGATTTTAATGAGATTGAAACCGACACCTTTACAATTATGCCATTGTTTGGCAACTTACACTTCTACGCTAAAATAGGCCAATACGGATTGGTCACTTTGAATTTGTTCTTCGTGCGAATCACGTGCAGAACATGAAAATTTACACCAAATGTATTGATCGAATTGTTGTGCTATGCCCTTAAGTAAAGAAAAATAAAGAATCCATGCCCAGAACACCGATGGAAGAATGAGCCGTTGGAAAGTTCAAAACAGAATGGTAAGTTACCCGTAGTTCACCTTAATGTGTAGTGTGTCATTCCTTGTGAGGAGCAGTATATATTATTATGTATTACCCTTATTCCGCGCCGTCTTGTATGCAATATAATAACGATATATATATAATCTCCCATTTAAACGCACCGACGTAATACCAAACAGTATAAAAATATGATACTTATATAAAATTCGGATAAACCTACACGATAACAAACATGGCAATTCGAATACTTGTGTGTGCATATATGGTATTCAAACTCCACACCAATAGTTATTTTCCCAGTTCCGATAACAGAGCATTTACCGTTTGTCAAAACAACAACTACGCCAATGACGCCACACTTGAAATGTCACCGTATCTGTAACGTGTTTGTATTTATACACTGAACCACTTTTCTAATTGGTCATTTGTATTAATGCTGTATTATTTTATAACAAATAACATGTGGTATGATATAATGGCATTATTTTATTCAGTAACAATATTACAATCAACATCGGAAAAACAATTGAGATCATTTTGTTCACTGAAGTTAACGAGGGCAGCAACGACACCACTCTCAAAACGAAAAGTCACATAATTGACAAAAACGTGTATGGCCACCGTTAGCTCGGATGGTAGCTTGGCATCGGGCTCGCATAGAAGTGATGTAACGTTGAATTTGACGCTGTGTGATGTTGTTCCATGCCTGCTGCACAAGCACTTCCAGAGCGGCAAGAGTTACGGGAACCGGAAGTCTTCTAATTGATTGCTTCAGCTGATCCCAGACATGCTCTATGGGATTAATATCCGAGCTTTTGGATGGCCACGGGATAGTTTGAACATGGTGTGTACGCACAAAGTGCTGGGTGGCCCTGGCCGCATGACATGGGACGTTGTCTTGCGCTAGTTGCATACCACGGTTGTTCGTGATATAGGGAATAAGCACTGGGTTAAGAATCTGATTTTGGTATTCTCTTGCATTAAGATTGCCACGTACTATAACGCAATCAGTCTTTGTATGCTTAGAGATACCCGACCAGATCATAATTGAACCTCCGTTGAACTGGTCTGCCTCAAAAACGCAATTCTGTGCAAATCTCACACCACGTCTGCGATAGATTCGAACGCGCCCATCACCTCCTCTTTTAAGTGAGATGCAAGTTTCATCGACGAACAAGACGTTTGCCCAATCAACGCCGGTAAATCGCTGATAACGTATCGCCCAGTCTAATCTAGCATTGCGATGCGCTGTATTTAGAATAACGCAACTTGTTGGCCGTCTACATCTAAGTCCTGCCTCGCGTAACCGCCCCGTATTGTCTCAGGATGTACGTTACGACCATGGGAGCCCACTGTATTTGATGCTGTTAATGCAGCATTAGTAAAACGATCCCGAAGGTGGATTAGTCTTATGTATCGGTCTTGGAGACGAGTCGTGACTCTCATTCTTGGATCTCGTTGGCGGTCCGCAACACTTCCGGTGGCATTATACTTGTCTCACAGCCTTTGTATCGTGACTACACGCCTATTGAATGCTCTGGCAACCGGCGAAATACATTAGTTTTCTTTAAAATGCTATTCAAAGAACAATTTGTCTTATTTTCAAGTTACGATTTATTCAAATTATAATTTTATACTTAAAACGCCCATACCTGTCTCAAACCTCGGCCTCCTTGCAGCATACCAACGGCTCGTGAACGCTCTTCGATAGACATCCTCGCCATGTTTATTGGTTTTTAGCATGGTGAGTTAACACAGAACAATTTACAGAAGTTTCGCTGAAAAATCGCAATTCTCGTGCAGCACGTGGCGAAAATCTTAAAATGACCGCATGGTTGACCATGTGTAATTCGGCACGGGATTTTTAAATATTTATGTGTTTATAGTATGGAGAATGTTATAAAATGCGTATGTGTAAGATTTCATAAAATTATATGGTCACAGCAAAAATTATTTTGGGTTTGAAAAGTGACCAATTAGAAAAGTGGTTGAGTGTATATATGTGATTCATAGGCCAATGGCCTAAACTCTTGATAAACTAAAAAACAGTAAAAAGATGGCAGCATACTGAGACAATTCGTTGAATTGATTTCACTGAAACTGAATTTCATTTCGGACAAGACTCGTTCACAATGTCAGCAATTGGAAGTGTGATTGTCTCTTACACGTTCAATCTTGTTCTATCCCTGCCTATTTCCCTCACTTGTCCTTCGAACAAGATACAAAATTACTGAAGAACTCATTTGGCATTCGTTTATCTTATTTTCATGAGAGCGAGACGACAATCGTACAATTTCTAACTGTTGAATTATCGACTCGCTGTGATGAACATGGACAATAATTAACGTTGTCGCCAGATTGATTAATTCAAATTATTCAGAAATAGTCTTGATTCCACTGGTGGTCTCTTTGTGTGAAGGTTTCCATAGTTTTGGTGATAACTAAGTTTCTGATGTAATTCTGGTGTGAAGCTATTGTATGTTATGTGTTGACGTATCTATTACCGTTGTCAGTTCCAACGCAATGAAGCGTTGTACTGTCAATTTAGTCTAGATAATTGGATCTCCTGCATTAATTCGTATGTTTTGTTGTATTTATCCAGACAACACGCGTTCTGACTGGTTCTATTGACGTGTATTTCTGGACACTTTTAGATTGTACAGACGATAAAAACGACAGGGAAATCAAAATGATGCCACTGTTAAGAATACATTTCTTTGGCAAATTAGTGATGGCCGATTGGTCTAATGATTTCATACTTCACATTGCTATGCGATATGGGTTCGAGTCCCACTTTAGATGCAAACTATATACAAATTAGTACAATCATTGAAAGGATTTGACTCCAGAGTAGACATGTTGAAATATTAGTTTATTATGTTTTGATACCAACGATAATTACAAGCAGATCTACGATTATATAATATCTATAGATTATTTAGAACATTAATGCAGAAAATAGAACAATGAAACATGGTTTATGTAGAAAAAAAACGACAAAATGGTTTATGTAAAACAAAATGACAACATATGACAATAATTAATGTAGAATAATAGAACAATATGCAAATCGTCTCTATAGAAAAATATGACAATGATTATGTAGAAAATAGGACAGTTTCATGATAATGATTTAAGTAAAAAATTTAACAATATGCCAATGGTATACTAGTATGTGGAAAACAGAACAATAGGATGATTAACGATTAAAGTAAAAATAGGAAAATTTATGGCAGTGATTCGGGTAGAAAATCGGACCAAGCAATCAATGATTTAGATACAAAATAGAAATATGTCCATATAACACGGGTGCCCCCATTATAGCACATATACTTTTAAATGTGGAAGGTGAGGGGAATAGCGGTTTAAGGTAACATCATTATTCAATTTCTTATGTCCATTATACAGTAAAAGTAACAAAGGGCTATAGTTCTGGTAAAAATTGGCACAACGATAATTCCATCCTATAAGGTAATCTATACATTGAGATTGTTAATCTGTGAAAGTTTGAAGAAATTCCATCCAACAGTTTGTGAGGAGATCAACATACACGATTTTCCACTATCGTGTATATAGTAAAAGTAACAAAGGGCCATAATTCTGTTAAAGATTTACGCAACAAATATTCCACCCTTTACGGTCATCTATACATTGAGATTGTTAATCATATCTGTGAAAGTTTTAAGAAATTCCACACATCAAACTGTGAGGAGTTCAACACACAAAAGTTTTCACCATGGAGTATATAGTTAAAGTAACAAGGGGCATAATTCTGATAAAATTAACACAAAGAAAATTCCATCTTTAACGGTCATCTATACATTGAGACTGTTCATTTGTGAAAGTTTAAGAAATTCCAACCAACAGTTTGTGAGTGAGGAGTTCAACACACAAACTTTTTCTCTATAGGATATACAGTAAAAGTAACAAAGGGCCATACAAATTCCATCCTTTACGGTCATCTATACATTGAATTGTTCATCAGTGGAAATTTGAAGAAATTCCACCCAGTAGTTTATGAGGAGTTTAATATACAAGATTTGCGTTACGTACGAACGGACGGACGAACAGCACCAATGCTATATGCCCACTTATAAATAAGTGAGGGGGCACAAATAGGCCAATATGACAATAGTAAGGTAGCATAAGGCAATATGACAGTAATTTATGCAGAAACTAGAACAATATGATGATTTATGTAGAAATTATGCATATATGCCATTTACATAGAAGGTAGGATGAAAACATGTCGATGATTTATGTAGAAAATGGGAGGACAATATGACAATGGTTTATGTAGAAAATAGGAGGACAGTATGACAATGGTTTATGTAGAAAATAGGAGGACAGTATGACAATGGTTTATGTAGAAAATAGGAGGACAGTATGACAATGGTTTATGTAGAAAATAGGAGGACAGTATGACAATGGTTCATGTAGAAAATAGGAGGACAGTATGACAATGGTTTATGTAGAAAATAGGAGGACAGTATGACAATGGTTTATGTAGAAAATAGGAGGACAGTATGACAATGGTTTATGTAGAAAATAGGAGGACAGTATGACAATGGTTTATGTAGAAAATAGGAGGACAGTATGACAATGGTTTATGTAGAAAATAGGAGGACAATATGACAATGGTTTATGTAGAAAATAGGAGGACAATATGACAATGGTTTATGTAGAAAATAGGAGGACAGTATGACAATGGTTTATGTAGAAAATAGGAGGACAGTATGACAATGGTTTATGTAGAAAATAGGAGGACAGTATGACAATGGTTTATGTAGAAAATGGGAAGACAATATGACAATGGTTTATGTAGAAAATAGGAGGACAGTATGACAATGGTTTTATGTAGAAAATGGGAAGACAATATGACAATGGTTTATGTAGAAAATGGGAGGACAATATGACAATGGTTTATGTAGAAATCAGGAAGACAATATGACAATGGTTTATGTAGAAAATAGGAAGACAATACGACATTGGTTTATGTAGAAAATAGAAGGACAATATGACAATGATTTATGTAAAATTAGGAAGACAATATGACAATGGTTTATGTAGAAAATAGGAGGACAATATGACAATGATTTATGTAAAATTAGGAAGACAATATGACAATGGTTTATGTAGAAAATGGGAGGACAATATGACAATGGTTTATGTAGAAAATAGGAAGACAATATGACAATGGTTTATGTAGAAAATAGGAGGACAATATGACAATGGTTTATGTAGAAAATAGGAGGACAATATGACAATGGTTTATGTAGAAAATGGGAGGACAATATGACAATGGTTTATGTAGAAAATGGGAGGACAATATGACAATGATTTATGTAAAATTAGGAAGACAATATGACAATGGTTTATGTAGAAAATAGAAGGACAATATGACAATGATTTATGTAGAATATAGTACCATATGTCAATTATTTCACTGGAATATTATTGAATACACAAGGTGTTTAAAATGTTTTAATATGTTATTATTCTTACATAAGAAAAATATAGAACAAACAGGTAGGAACATGATTGTTTCACGTTCTGGTATACATGCAACTATCACTGTACCAGAAAGGTAAACTGTACGTATGTAACATTTAGTATCAGTTTTAAAAATGTAAGCTACCTTAAAACAACTTAGGCTTGTTGCTAATGTGGTCTTCTATCAGTCAAATTCAAATAAAATCAACAGCGTACAGGTCACGCAACATATCGGTTTTAGGAATTTCTTTGCTATGTTCTTAAAACTTCTTTCCGATATTTGTGCAAATTTAATTAATGCAAATCAGTCAAATTAAATTAAAGCGAGAAAAATCTCGTATGGACGAATGTAATGCTGATTATATGTGGAGACAATTTAGGAAAATTAATCAATTTTGCATATTTAGCTTAAATCAATTATTTCGAGCTATACTGTTCTGACACAATACATTGCGCACTTTATTTTTGCTGATGTTCGTTATCTTACGGAGAAACTGGGCGTAACATCTCAAAATAAGTGTAATATACAGTATCATTGCTCTCATTTGTTCTCTTTGATGGTGTGTGGAAAGGCATCGTCTTTTTAATGATGTGTTCGCATGACTTGATCCTTCCATAGCATCGTATCGGATATTGCATTCAAACTGAGAATTACGCAACCTTCTCTACGTGTAAATGAACGTTCCTCTATCGCTGAACGTTTAACTTAAACCGAAAGGAAATAAGATGATATCACATTTCACATTCAACTCGTTAACAAGATATCAGAGCTTTGCGACAATGATACAGTTCACTGTGCTGTGCTTCTTTCCTTGCATACCAACGATATAGTAAGTCAATTTTTCAACAAAATATGGAAGTTTGAGTGCTGCCTTCTCTGTCTGATTTAATGTTATCTTTTCACACAAGTCATACCAATCGTGAAAGCTCGGCCATTTCCGTTTGTCTCCGGTAAATAAACCTCGATTCTAACTGTAGTCATACACCAAAGTGTTTCGCCTGAGTAATAAGTCTAGCTACGTTCGCGTGAAAGAAACAAATTATGATTCCGTCAATAAGAAGGTAATTTTTTCATTCCCTATCAGCTCTCTTGTTTTTACGATTAATAACTATGCATATGAACGACAAACCGTGATCTATTGACCGGTATATCACGCAAAACTGCGATCTATTTGCATTCTAGTACGTGTAATTTGTGCAATTTTATACGGACTAATTTATTTGCGGAGTTGATGAGTTATTTTTCATGTTGCTATACACAATTTCCGCTGTTCAAAGTATCGTAACGTCCGCCTCTGGATTTTAAAGCTTTACTATTATGATCGTTATTTGTCGCCAAACTGATGCTTATTTAACGACATCTTTCAATTACGTATTCAACGATTACGAATATAAATTGATACATGCAATAACATATTACTAGAATAAAAACCGGGCTTAGTGACATTGTATTAGTATTTATGTAATAAGGTTAAGAAAACCCTCTTAAATGATAAAAAAAAGTCATGCTCTTAGATCTAATTTTAAGTTCTTGGATAATATATATAATTATTTTTCGGGAAAGCGGATTTGTTTACATAATATACTGACTTTCGGTTCATACGAGGGGTGTTCGAAAATAAATGCAATTTACTCTATAACTTTTTATTGACAGAACCGTTTACAATAAAACTCACAGAAAACCTTCAATGGACCCTCCTTCACACATTGCACACTTATTTAACTTTTAAATTCAAGATTTAAGTTGTGTTTTGACGTCTGCAAAAGGTACTACACTCATGTACTGTAATTTGACTGACGCATGGGTTTCCTGGAAACGTACCGATGGTCTACTGAATGAGATTTAAGTATAGGAACTTACAATTAGTCGCATAAGACTAGGTCTACAGAATAGACTTTGTTATAAAGCTTTATCATACGCTTTTCGTTACAATAAAAGCCCTCTGCGAAGAGGCATTTTCACGAGAAATGTACATATGGTCTATTCTATTAACAATTCGATGTTTTATGAAATATGTCAGAAGTTTTTCCAGCACAAAACATCTATAGAACTTTTTGTAACATATTTGCCTATTGGTTCAGGTTTTTGAATTACAGGAACTTTGTGGGTGAAGAAATTCAAATGTATCATTTTCATCACTGACTCTGTGTGTTTTATAATTACGGGTTTCTTAGAATTTCTGGGAGCACATATGTGACATTTCTTCTCCATTCTTGGTTAATGATAGTAAGCACGTGCTTCACGATTTGTTATACAACGCTAAAACCTCTCCTGAAAGTTCTGGAGGTATAACTTCAATATTTTCTTGGCATTTAAAATAAAATGACGTTTTGGTATCCAGTGCGTACAAATGTTGTTAACTTCAAGTATTGTCTTCCAAATGAAGTGAGCTTGGGATAAACTCGAGCATGTACCTGCAGCTAACAGTCCAACAGTCAATATTGCAACTTTGAGTCAAGTAATTTCCTTTTATCAATTTTTTGTTTGACTGTTGTTGTTTTCAGTTGACCACTATTGTTGTTATCTTTCAGATGCTATTGCCGTACTTTGAAACGTGTAATAAAAGTGTTACAACCCTAAAAGGCACCTTACGGTGTCCCTTAATCTCAAACAGTTCATATTGTATACATTTATGACTTAAATTAAGTTTAAACCTTTCTTTGATAAAAGGCATAATTTCAGTCACTTTTAGTATACGTTTTTTGAACGTTTTTTAGCTTAGTACAAATTAGTAAGTGTTTATTAAACATACACTATGACCACAATAATAAATGGAATTCAACCAAATTTTAACCAATTGAAGAAAATAGTTTGATTGGTACACATGCCAAGTTTGAAGCACGCAATTCCAGGAAATACAAAGATATGCATGAAATTGCTTTTCTTTTCGAACACCCCTCGTATCAAGTTAAAATATCGCCTGTACACATGTGATTAATCCGTGCGTGGAATTTTATATTTAGGTAATATATCGCAGTTTTACGTGATATACCGGTGAATAGATCACGGTTTTGAGTTCATATGCGTAGGAATTAATCACGAAGGCCGTAGGCCTGAGTGATTAATAACTATGCATATGAACGACAAACCGTGATCTATTGACCGGTATATCACGCAAAACTGCGATCTATTTGCATTCTAGTACGTGTAATTTGTGCAATTTTATACGGACTAATTTATTTGCGGAGTTGATGAGTTATTTTTCATGTTGCTATACACAATTTCCGCTGTTCAAAGTATCGTAACGTCCGCCTCTGGATTTTAAAGCTTTACTATTATGATCGTTATTTGTCGCCAAACTGATGCTTATTTAACGACATCTTTCAATTACGTATTCAACGATTACGAATATAAATTGATACATGCAATAACATATTACTAGAATAAAAACCGGGCTTAGTGACATTGTATTAGTATTTATGTAATAAGGTTAAGAAAACCCTCTTAAATGATAAAAAAAAGTCATGCTCTTAGATCTAATTTTAAGTTCTTGGATAATATAGAACTATGTCTTAGTTTTATTTTTTCTCATGAATCATGTTAAAATATCTTCTGTCGTTGCTATGGTGACCAATATCTGAAGAGTATCCATATTGAGAAAACTAGGGGTTAGTGGTTAAAACAGTAGCTACATTTCTCAAAAAGCTAACATTCACGATTTAGATATGTTTTATTCAAAAAGGAATATACAAAAAAATGTAATTCTAAACTGTGATAACATTTTGAACAGGTAACTTTAAACACTTATCACATTTATGAACTTCTTGTTAACTTAACGTCAAAAAACGGTTGACTGACGTTTGTGACGTCACTAACAAAGTTGGCGGGAGTGGTTAGTTTTAAAAGTTTGTAACTTTGTAATTTGATGTTATATTTTGCTAAAATTTTCAGAAACTGTTCAAAAGACTCCTGTCTTTCTAATTCTTGATTATCATGATGTTCATAATTTTGTCACTAAGCCCGGTTTTCCTGGAGAACGGCTCAAATATCGAATAAATAAACAGAAACGCTACAAAATGAAAATTACGCAAAACTTCGCGCTCTACGGCGACGTCAGAATTCATGACGTCATGAAATAAACAAGACGTAAATTGCATTGATAAAAAATCGGGAATTATACGCGGGAGATAAATTAAACAGCCGAAATTCTACCGTGATACACCGTTTATTAGATAACGCTACAGCTCTATACGTTTACATGGAGCACAATACAGACAGTGTTAGAATGTGTATTTACAGTTATAATATATCTACATGTATATAGATATATATTTGTGTAAACGTGTATTGGCATACTATGTGTACTGATGACAGGGGCTGCAATTGTCTAATCATGTGACTGAAATTAGTTCAATATGGCGCCTTGTTATGTCAGATGTATATTGCAATGCATAAATGCCGAAGTGATCAGAATGTGTGTATAACTTGTGTCAATACAGTATATTAGTACGCGAGAAATCGTAATTCTTTTCCGCATCAATATTTTGTGGAGCTGGTGATAAAAGCATGCTTGCTCGTAGGGCATGTATCTAGTCGAATTTATTGAATGTTACGAAAATCATCAACGCTCGGGACCATACAGTTTAATATAATTGACCAACATTGAATGATATTACACGTAATGTAACACAACATTCGCTCGATTTTGATTTGATTCTAATGAGTAAAGAAAGGGATGGTCAGTATTGAACAAATCACAAAAACGAGAGTCTTGACAAACAGTTCATCCGTGGACATATCCAAACACTCTTTCCTTTTCTCGTGATGATGTTGGAACCCAATAAAGCAACCACTAGCTGTGATGATTTGTCGCCAAAGTACAAGGAATCCTTTAACATCATCCTTGACCATCAGTACACGTTCTTCCTTCTCCGCGTGTATACATACATTTCTGGTAGAATCATCACCAACGAAGATTTGGCGTTTTCCTATCTGACAGAATGGTAGGTGAGTATCAACAGCTGTATGAAATATGTACATAACCACACCATCCGTACCTCTAACCTGCACACCCTTGTACATGTATGAGATATATATATGCGTGTCATGGCCGTCGTCGATCACATAAATGTATACAGGATACCTCACTTCATTGTAAAAACATCGCAGGAATTCTCCGTTATAGTTGTATACTTCTAAATGACCATCACTATGTTTATGCTCAGGTCTGGGTGATCAACCACAGCAAACATACAGCAATCCATCAGAATGTGCCAAACCCCGACATCCATCACCAACAGAGAAACTGCGACCCAATGTAACTGGATCACGTAGATATACCAGGACATACGCCACATGAAATACCAGGTACGTTAATCCATGTATATACCATGTAAGAAGTCAGATCCAATTGACCTTTCTGCCGATTTTGATTGACAGGTTGCGTTAGCCAATCGCATTGCAGCAGTTCAGCAACGATTTATCGCCGCCATCCTGTAGGACAACCTGGACATAAGACAAGCTAAAATCAATGTAAATTGTGCAATATTCAATTACGCCTTATTTCATTAATGATAAACACATTTTCAAATTATTGGTATGTTTACAATCTAGAGAATAGCAGTGTCATGAAACTGAAATAATTTATTAAATCCATAGGGCTCGAAAGTAGTAGCTACATATGTGTATTTTGTCTCAAATATAGTCTGATCTGAAAGTAATATCATTGATATTTACATCAACATAATTCTAAATAATTACATGTTGAGAAACTAGAAAGTTTCGTCTTTAATTTGATATGACTGTTTTAAAAACTAAATACATGTATTATTACTTTGTGATTTCTGGTTTTGAGAGTTATTGTTTATTAGAGTCAACAAGAATAGTAGAATATTCATCAAATAGTATTTTTATGTAGTATACACATAGCTTATACATTTAAAACTGACGAAACATATTTTAAATAATTTTGTGACAACAAATTTGGTAGTATGTTTAGTGACCAATTAGGAATTTTATTGAGTTTATAAACTGGATTATCAGCCCTGCTAGCGTTACTGTTTAGGAAACAGTCCAGGACAACTGTTAAGGTTAATTGGCCGTCGTTAACTGCAAATATGGTTGAGGAGCGGCGTTAAACGCGTATAAAACAAAACAGAACAGTTCAGTATTAACATATTTAAGAAAATTAGAAAAAAATATGTTAATGCAATCCCAGACGAGAAAGAACGAAAACAAGGCTCATTAATACGTATAGAAAAATCAAGACAATTAACAAATTGGCATATCTAGTTAAAGCTGATAGAATTAATTAATTTTTTGAACATAGAAAAATGGTAAATATTAAGATTTATATTTTTAGCAGAAAATAGTTTATGTTTTTGATCAAGGTGTGTCCGCTTGTAATGTTACTCGTGTTACAAACGACCCAGTCGGAAATAATTAACAGAACATAACCTTGAAGATATTTTAATAGTTCCAAATCGTAAAATAACCATTAATTTCCTTAAATACTCTTTGAACGTGTTCCATGTTCGATTTATAGCACAGATGATATATATTAATATTGGAGTACGGCTGAGTATAATAAATTACACCAGGGAATCCGATTAAAAACTCTTCAACTTGTCCATTAGGGGAAATGTAATAACATCACCAGTCGTCATTTTGCGAATAAGGGCACTAATAACCGTACGGTTAAATGATATCTTTAGAGCTGTACATTTCGTTGTACTGACCTAACTTCATATCTCTAAAAAAACATATACATGTAGTATACATAACAAATGTTTGACACTCTGTCCAGCTCTTTGTAGACTTCTTAAAGTGTCACTGACATGTGTTTACTAACACCATTGGACCATTTTGGTAATACGAATAACAAAGTTTCAGATTTTGTATGCTATCTCTGTGTAAGATAAGGAGTGTTTATTTAAGTGGATGTCTCTGTACATAACATTACAAACTTATTATTATCTCTCTAAAAATTGTGATTTTAATGAAACAGAGGCATCCTCTTTCATGTTTTTGTACGTGTACTGTATATATATTTACATATTTTTGTATATAAAACATTTGTACTTTACGAAAGGTATCACATTAAAATTTGTTGACAAATTAAAGGACGCAAATTTTGTAATAAAACCTAAAACCATTTTCTGTGTTCAGTTACGTTAGACATTCCTATCCCTAATGTTGAAAACGTAATTTGTGTAGGAAATGTCAAGTGCATTTTGTGCTTAACTAAGACATGATGAGAATATTGTTTTAAAATACATGTATTACTATGACAAAGGTAAAGGAGACATACAACTTGAATACGGAATGAAAGATGAACATGCCAGCACGAACATTATATCTGCATAACAATTATAGTGTATGTTATCTATGAGTGTTGGATTTTGGAATCATGTATTGTCTGAGAGTTATGAGGCATAACATGAACTAATGATCGTGTTTTTGCTGGAGTAAACCACTTGCAGTCACATTTTACGACGGACTACCTTCAAGGTCTAGATTATTTACACAATTTGTGCGAAAAGTATACAAAACGGTTAATAAACCACAGAAATCACTTTAAATAGTATTAGTACAAACGCAAACATTCTAAAACAGATAATTAAATATAGTTTAAATAAATATAGAAACTATAACAATAGAGAATGCTCGCCGGTGACGAGGGTAAATAAATCCAACAACCCAAAACGGTTAGCTTCTATTGAAAGTACTGGTCGCATAGCAGACACTTTAGGGAAAGTATGTAGGTTACGTCTACTATAGATGTTATGATAAATGAATCAAAAATTGCTGAACATAATGCCAACTTATTTAGTAGGTTAAATGTTTGTGTAATAGTTTTACTTACATTCTTTACCAAGTGACTTTTGTATGTCAAAGAACGTTGTCACAATGCTAGAAGTAGCATCGTTAGGTCGTATAGAAATTTTGGCTGTCAAATTTTGAGAATTGTACATTTTGTATTACTAATTAAAAAGTCAAAATGCAAGCTATAAAAAGTCACATAATGAGATTTCGATGCCATGATGGCGAGTGTTTCTGACATGGAGCATGTATTTAAATGGTAGTATGGCAATGTTCATAACAAGATTAGGAATTTTAATTCAGTGGTTTCCCAAAAATTCATTTTAGTCGACCAGATTGAAGGGAGCAATTGGTGACAAATAGTCAGTCTCGGAATAAATACCATACTTCTGAATTATTAGCCATGACATTGGCACTAAAACATTTTTATCCAAAAGTGAGAATTACCTCATATTAAATTCTATGGTAATTAGTATAGATACCACAACACAATTGTATAATGGAAACAACGTGGGGGATTTATTGTTTTCTGAGGTTGTATGGAGTTCTTATAGTGGTGTATTGCAATGCTAGGGTTTTATAGCCATCTCCATCAGTTTAAAGAAGTGAACCATGTTTTAGCTCATGCAAGGATTAAATGAAATCATAGAGCAATGTTTGCTTGTGGTTTTCAGCCTGCTGGAAGCGGAAACAAAATAATTAACTGGGGAAAAATTAGCAATTGACTTTATTGTTAACGTCTCATGGCAGTCCCCGTGGACGAAAAGATAATTCTATTACGAGCTCAAAATCGTTCAATCATTTCTCCCACAGTAGCAGATGATATATGATATCCGATAGCTAACAAAGTTGAACTGGTTGAAATGCATCTTGTTGAGAAAGCATTTAAAAAACGAATTATGCTCCAATATCACCACGGTGGACTATTCACAAAACGCAAATAGTTCTTGTAAACCCTTTTACAGCGGATATGATTCTGCTGCGGGATTAACTTTTATTCAGCCTTGTTTGTTTGAGTCATGCTGAATGGTGTGTTATATGTTTTAAAATAAATACAAATGTTTAAACAGGAATTACGTCACACAAAGTGCATGGTGTAATGGCGCCTCGAGAGAGTTTTACTACAAAAAGAAACACACATGACACATATTCTCCCTTATAAATGTAAAACGTTTTCCTAATGCTCATTTTCTGTCATTTTCTTCCTGTACATTCACCTTTGTGTCTACTTGCATCCAGGCATTAGAACTGTTTTTATTTAGGACTCACATAATGCATCGGAAACATTTTGAATGTCAAATGGTAAAATAATTCATTGCCTTTGCAAATTGCGGGTTTTGTTTCGTACATTGCCAACAAAAATCATTGATCCAGGCATATTTATTTGTTTTTTCAATGATGATTATGGTATTGTTTACATGCAGACAAAATTATAATCTCAAGTTGTGAAGCCATCATATGACTTTTGAAAATAACACTGCAATCAGAACACTCCAACTGTTCAGTGTGTCCTTCGATGACAATGACATGCTGACACATATTTAACATGAAATCCTATGAAGAAAAGGCAACATGAGTGATTCTCCAAACTGTTGATGCCGGCATTTTCAAGTGGTATGTTTCCCTTTACCTTTTTGATAGTTACATATGTATTATATAACAATAGTTTCACAAAGTCTTAGATCAGTACTTAATGTATTTTGCAAATCATGCACACTGACCGCTAACTGAAAAGTGTACACTATATTTATCAATGCTGTGATATGTACATAAAATTCGACAATTGCATACATAACTTGAACACAGAAAATAGTCCTTTGTTAAATTGCATGAATTGTATCCTTTACATTTTTCAACAAATATTAATAAGTAAAATACATGTACATGTAGGTATAACAACATTAAATACATAGGTTTTACATACATGTACAAGTAAAATGCATGTAGGTATAACCACATTAAATACATAGGATTTACATACATGAACAAGTAAAACGCATGTAGATATAACAACATTAAATATATAGGTTTTACATACATGTACAAGTAAAATGCATGTAAGTATAACAACATTAAATACATAGGTTTTACATACATGTACAAGTAAAATGCATGTAGGTATAACAACATTAAATACATAGGTTTTACATACATGTACAAGTAAAATGCATGTAGATATAACAACATTAAATACATAGGTTTTACATACATGTACAAGTAAAATGCATGTAAGTATAACAACATTAAATACATAGGTTTTACATACATGTACAAGTAAAATGCATGTAGGTATAACAACATTAAATACATAGGTTTTACATACATGTACAAGTAAAATGCATGTAAGTATAACAACATTAAATACATAGGTTTTACATACATGTACACGTAAAATGCATGTAGGTATAACAACATTAAATACATAGGTTTTACATACTAGTACATGTATAAGTAAAATGCATGTAAGTATAACAACATTAAATACATAGGTTTTACATACATGTACAAGTAAAATGCATGTAAGTATAACAACATTAAATACATAGGTTTTACATACATGTACAAGTACAATGAATGTAGGTATAACAACATTAATAGTACACATCTGTTTCTTTAAAATCACAAATTTAAGAGAGAGAAGCATAATTATATATGTTTGTAAAGATACAGATATGATAAACAATCATTAAAGAAGTTCAACATCATAAGCATGCATGACATGTATAATTACACTTAACAAATCTTATAAGTGTGCACTTGTTTTTACTGTATAACATTTTTATTTATGAATATTTCTGCATGAAATTTTGTGTACATGCTATTGAATAACACAAGATTAGATTAATATCGTTTTTTTCTTCAGAATTAAATAAAATAATAAAACTGAACCATGAAACATCAAAACACGTAAAATGCACGAGCAATTTACGCATAGGTGCAAATTATTTTTAGATACGGTCAATTAAAATTTGAGATATATTGTTACATTCAAAAAACACAAAATTATTCGATTTTTCACTCATCAAAATGGTGATTTTCAACTTTTAAAAATACAGTTTAAATTTTATGGTCAAAGGGAGGTAACTCTTCCAAAATTGAATTTTCATACAAAAAGTGAGTAGTTATAAACTAAAGGGAAAGACAAGGCTAATTACAAGTTGGTTTTATTTTAAACTAGCGTTCATTTGAAACACATGGGCGAAAACAGAATGAAAATCAGACGATTATTAATGGAGCTAGGGCATTTTGAAATCAATGTTTTGTGATGCACATGGAGATCGCCATTTGTAATTTATCCCTCAATAACGACAACTCTTAAGAGCATCGAGTTATCGTTCGTCGTAATCAGTCGTGAATAAAACCCGTTAACCGTACGTTCAAAGACGGACGCGCATTGCACTCGGGGAAATTTGCAGAAAAGTAATGGCTGCCGTTTTACGCGGAATTAATTAAAAAAGGGATAATTTTAACTTCATGTAGCCAAACGAGGCTTGATATTGCAATTATTTTGTTTAAACATCGTTGTCATATTTATTGTCACATCGTATTATATTTGGTTAAACATTGTTGTGCGGCGTTTACACAAATCGACATAAACAAACTTGTGCGGATAAATTCGTGGGACTGCATCTTGACATGTCTGACAGTGCCCCAGCTAGACGTTAATAGCAGGGCGCAATGCCCTTTTCCTACGCCCTGCTGTGCCCTTTGATGTCAAAGCGGCCCTGCCCTTTTTAATTTCTTATGTGTGTAAAAAATTGGGTCAAACGAGTAATAAACAACGTGACATGTTGTATATTAATCGGATAAGTCAATCACCCATAAGACACTCTTAAATTAATAACATCGGAGGCGGGGCTCGTCATCTACAACGGTTATCAACCAATGAGATCGTATCTCACGTTCACGCATAAGCAACGTGTGAATAGCTAATTGGCATTTATGAATTAGATCACAGATTGTCCGTGAATTTGATCAAGTCAAGTACAAAACTTAGAGGGCACTTGCCAATTTCCACAGAAATGTTTAACATAAGTTACAGTAATGATAAATTCATTTTTATACTTCGAAGTTTAATTAACGCATATTTTTTTCGCAGGATCTTGCGGGGAAATGAACGCGCGCTATTAAATCACCAGATCTAACTAACCTTTATTTACCAATGTATAGTGAAGAGAATTTGACTCTCAACTTATTTAGCATAATTTCACAGCTTGTTTATTTCCCGGTTGAGTGTTTTCATAAGCGGGAAGTATCACGAAGGCGCTCGATGTGTAATATTAACACAAATCTAAAGGACCGATTTGCTCGCGGAAATTTATATTCAACGCAAGAACCCTAAATATATTCATGCATAAAGGTCAGGATCGTGTCAAATTCTCCGTGCTATAACCCGTTGACTAGCTATACTGGAACGTGAACTGTCTAGTTGTCTGTTGTTCAACTCGTGTAACTCCTCTTCCGTGTATTCAGGCTCAAAATTGTATGGTTGTAGGTCAGTGTCATCCATGGTTATGATATAGAAATAGTTTTGGTAAAATGCACAGAATACACCTGTTTGATCTATAGCCGTTATGCTGTGGTACATAATTATGCAATTACTATAGTAATTTGATTGTCACACCTTGGCTTCAGAGTTCATAAATGCAATTTATTCTTTAAACAACAGAAAATTAAAGGTTGTTTATTGCACAATAGAACAATTAAGATCATAAAGAAAAAATATGTACCAATTGCCATGATTTATCATGTCTTTGTAAATGGCCAAAGGCAAATGTTTTGCCGATAGCTAATTATTAACTGTAACTGGTATCCAACTTATCAATTGGAATGACAAATAACAAGACGGGATTTGTGTGATCTTAGGTTGTGCCTATATTGCGACTGCGCGCAATAGCGACATCGAAACAGTATAGTACAAAAATACACATTTATTTATTTTTGGTTTAATTTTTTACGAAATTGGAAAAAAATAAAAATCGAATTTCACCTTTTTATTTTTGCCGATGGCACGATTCGTCAAAAGATCGAAAATTCTCTATGTAAAAATGATGACCAAATCATTTAGCTACCTCTATTAAACTGCAGTTGTCGTATTGGAAATGTATCGAAATTGAGGCCTACCAATCATACCCTTACGTGAATTAGGTCACCTCATTTTCGAAAAACTTGACTAGATTTTCCGTAAATAGACGGATGACATCAAAAATGCGACCGAAATGTACATGCAATTTAATTTAGTTCTCTGTGTGCATAAGTTTGTGTATTTTGTGCGTAGATTTTATTTTATTCATAATAGTTTTCCAGGATGCAAGCTTTTTATAGCAGGTCGTAAAATTCTTTGTAAATGGCATCGTTCCGACATCGCGCGGGGCTACGTGAGTATTACTCGGTCGAACTGACGACCTTGAATTGAGCTCGGAAGAATGTCCCAGAATTTGAGACAAATCGACATCTTTATTACATTCAGCGCTTGTTTGATCTCGTGAATGGATTATCATGATTATTTGATTGAAGACTAATATATTTGTCTTACGTTTGATCATTTCGATACTGGATCTTAATGACGCGAACTTTCCGTATATATGATTAGTCAAATCTCGAAAAACCTTCGACTGGAACGGTCATTAATTAGTAGCACTACTTAAATTAGTTTAGGTATTGTTTCAAAGGTAAAAGTGCAGGAAATTGCGCCATGTTTAGTCAAAACTCGAAAAAATCTTCCCGAGAGGAGACGCCTCTCCCGTGCCCACCCCTTCCCAGCCACCCAGTTGGACCTCCTCTGGATACGCCCCTCATATCGCTCTGGCAAAGCGTATACCTTGTCACATGAATCCTTTAAAACAGATTTTAATTACAAATAATATACTGTAGAATGTTGATTTCTAATTTATATGTTTTGCTAAGAAAGGACAAATTTAATTACCTTCTTGAGAAACTATTAGTCCACTATTGTTACGTAACAGGTTATATATTTTATCAATTAAATATACCTATCATACATTATTCCAATAGCACCGATTAAACAAGACTGCGTTCAATAAACGCTTATGCCCCCTGTGGAAGCCTTGTCTATAAATAAGTCCAAAATTAGGTCAAGGTGAAGGTCAAAATGGGGTTAGGTGATACAGGTGTGTGGAGAGTGTTCATATACAACATCCATGCAAGTTTGGAAGCTTTGTAGCAAGCCATAATGATGCTAGAAGAAACGGTCAATTTGGGTTAACCAGGACGGACGGACGGACGGACGGACGGACGAACGGACGAACGGACGAACGGACGGACGGACGGACGGACAGGTGAATCACTATATGCCTCCCGATCTATCGATACGGGGGCATAAAAACACGTATGTAGCGTGAAGTCAAATAAATAAGCAACGATGTGTCAATGTGTACGTGAAATTCAGTCAAAATTCCTAAGTGCATAAAGTTCAGCTACGATATATTTGATGTCGGTTCTTCAACAGCTTCCTTTGATTGCCCGACATACGTCGGCAACGTCTGATATTTAGCGGCGGCATTTCTGTGATCTACTATTGTCGGCGACTTCTGAAGTTGCAATGTTGGTACGACTGTTTTTGATCGGAATAACAGTAAGGGCGTGGTATTTTAAAGTTGCGATGTTTTTAACACCTTTATCTCGCTATTTGTTGACCATATAGATCTACGTATAGTATGTTTTCATAATTTCTCCATAACCTGCACGCGTTTTATAAATACTTCACGCTTTTCTCGCTCGTACGATTACGCACGTAGACTGCCGTATACGTTGCTATGGCCGGACGTGTACGTAACGTCGTTGCTATGGATCGTTCAAACGAGTTTCTGCTTCTGTCGCGAATCTTTTAGTAAGTAAAGTGGTGTATATAAATCATAAATACAATGTAGTATTAAATACCAAGGTTTGGGCTTTAGGATGAAATACGCACCGAAATTTGTTAGTGTGGGAAAGACCTGTTCTATAAATACTGTTCTATCCCGGATTCGTATCTTAACTCCATGGTGAGGGAAAGAGTTATTTTGTTTTTGACCGGTCGGTGAATATTTTTCCAAAAGATTCTTGTAAACCAGAAAATGAAAAAGTGGCCTTATAGATTCGTAGATGTCGTAGATTATCATCCTAATCTCTATCAATATAGAGTCGCTGATCTAATCGATTTTAATGGGACCTCTCGCTGTGTTATTGTTTTAACTTTCTTTTCTGTCCGCCGTAAAACAGCGTGACATACAGTTTGGAATGTATATAGCCCCGATGAAGATAGTCCGGTAACCTCAACCAGTGTCATACTAGAACACCCGCTGACTTTCCTTACGGGCAGTTACATAAGTTGTCGGATGATGGCCTCTACACAAATTAGAATGTGTAAACAACTAATTTCCGCTGAAAACGACGAACATAACGGATTTCAAGTCGATCATTCGGCATATTCTATTCGAGCTAAATAATCTTTTTCTGGCCGTATGATTTATCATTTTTTATGTTGCGTCACGCATGTTAATTAACACGCGTTGTTGCGTACACTTTACTATTGTTAACTCAGAAATTATGCGCAATTCATCATATATAAACATTAATTAAAATGTTTACATAATCCGAAATGTTACCGCATAAATTACGCGTCACGATATTGAAAATGTAGCGTATCGGCAAGGGAGATCACTGCGTATGACTATTGTAGTAGAGTTAGAGTGACCGTTATTGTGGGATAACTTCCAACATGGCGACTTACATGTACTAGCTGAAAAGACGCAAAACGGGGGTTTCAAAAAGCGATAGCTCCATTAATAATTGTCTGATTTTCATTCTGTTTTCGCCCATGTGTTTCAAATGAACGCTAGTTTAAAATAAAACCAACTTGTTATTAGCCTTGCCTTTCCCTTTAAATTGTGCTTTATTCTGATCATTGTTTTCTTTATTTCTGGATCTGTGATAAGTAAATATACTTGAACTCAAACTTGATCAGCAAAGAGGATGCATAGCTGCATTAACAACTTGACAAACACCCGATGAACACACGACAAAAACGTGTGACATTAGCTTTTGTTGGTGTCATCATTTGTTTATTCTGTTTGTGACAATTGTTATCAGATTTTATTCAAACCAATTGAATTGTGTCCAGGCTGCGTATGTTGAAAATTTCAACAAGATCAAACACGTATTTACCGAGTTATGAGTAAAATATACATGCACACTTATAAGATTTGTTTAGTGTAGTCATAGTTTATAAAGTTTGGGGGATGTAAGTTCTCCACCAGAGCATGCCTGTCTAAATCCAAAGCCTTGGAGATCAACTTCCATTCAATATATGCTATGACTTGTTGGTTAATCCTAAAATTTTGAAGAAAGATGTTAAATTTAAAAAAAGCCAATGCCCCTTAAATTATTTTGGGACCGATCAACGCATCTGGCACCTGCGGGATCCACAGGGATTAAGTCATTTATTTTGCCCCTATTCTCCTATAACACAGCATCATAACATCTATATAGTCTACGTACCAATATTAATCACTTATTGAGCGAGAAATGCTTCCTCATACGTCAGTGGTGGGTCAAGTTCCCATATTCAGGTTAAGAATACACTGGGGGAACAACAAGGAAACGGCTGTTGGTAAACAGTTCGGACACACAGAAGAAAGGTGAACTTTTTGCACTGCGTTAAATAATTTAGATGAATCTAAACCATGCTAATATGAGCACCATCCAGACTCCTTACAATTTAGCCCCTGATAAAACAAGCGTCAATATACACTAATTTCTATTTCAGCAAATCTCGGCATCTCGGGCTTTACTCAATGTCACCTTCAGACCAGGTTTTAAAGCATGCATGATCATCAACAAATGGTCATTGAATCCAAGTATCATAACTGTGTATATATAAATTGATAGAACTTTATCAGCTCTTGCTACTTTGGCGTACATATTTATCGCCCAATCAATACCTGACATAGCTGTCTGTAAGAGATAGAATAACTTAATTAAATATACTGAAAGCTTGTTGGTAATGATTAGAAAGCCGCGATAAGCGGCTTCCTTCTTTGAATGCAATGTATTTCTCTCCTGGAGGTTAAAGGACAAGTTACTGATAGTTAATACAATGAATAAATTTGTTTGCGTGAATATTGCAGTATGGAGCCATATAACTGCCACCACTTAACTTTAAGATTTCATGAAAACTTTATTACAAATTATGGGATATTTCATGAAAAAATATAATTATCATGAAGACAGATCAATTATCTTAACACCAAATTCTGCTTGTTAGTGCTCTGAACTGACACCACATGTACATGATACTTCACGAAACTAAATCAGTTTTTCATGAAAGCATAAAAATATTTTGCAAAACGTAAAGATGTTTTGGTGAAAATAATCGACTTTCGTGAAAAGTTTCGCGAAAAGTAAAAATGTCTTCGTGAAAAATAATACACTTTCGTAAAAAGTTAGTTGTTTTCTGAAAAAAACTAACAGGAATGGTGTGGCAGATCAAAGCAGTAACTGGCAAATTTTCACGTTAAGATGTTTATCTTGCATTATAATATTTTTCTGTTTTCATGAAACCCCTCGTTAATTTCACGAAATATTTCATGAAAATTAATATTTATGTGGTGGCAGTTATATGGCTCCATATTGCAGCTATTAATTGATGACTATGTATAAAAATAGTTCAATGCTTATTGATCCCACCCTATTTACATTTTTTTGGATGGGTAATGTTCGTAATATATTTCTGTTTTAATAATAATTGCTGATCCCTTTGACCGTAGACTTGATGAGGTGTCTATTTTTCTTTTCTTCAAAACTACTGCATTGATCTCTAGTTTTATTCGTTTACAAATGATGCATTCAGATATTTTCGCGTGAAAACAATAATATAGGGTTTCATATGAATTTTCTTATTTATCAATTATAGATAACGAAAATAAATTGCTGAAATTCATAAAGTTTAGTATCGCCTGGAATTGTCTATTAATTCACCGTTACTATAAATAGCACTTACTCTGGTTGCTGGTCCACTAATAAATGTTACCGAATGAATCGGGAACCAAGAGAAGTGACTACTAAACGACGATATGCCACGGTGCTATCCGGTATCAATAGAAAATCCCGGTGTCGCACCAGTGTTGACAGTTAATCACGCTGTATAGTACATTAAATTATAAATTATGTTGTATAATTGAAACATGCCTGAGGCGGGGGATTAACTAATTATAGATAGTGCGAATAGGTGTGCAGAAAATGTCTTTTTAGAATGGTCACATAATAATGTTTCAATGATTTATGTGCTTGTAATTGAAAAGGCCTATATGTGAGGGCTGCACGCTACATACATGTACTTACGTGTTTTACTTCATATCATGCAGCACGTGTATATTAGAACGTTTGTGCGTCCATATAGAAATGCATGTGTAGACAAAATTATTGTTAAACAATAAATATAAATAATAAGATTTAGATCTATTACACACTACTTATATACTCAGCGTCAATGAAAAGTTAATTACCATCCTATCAATTGACTCTTATATTTAAACTTCACAAGCTCGAAGTTCAGTTGTACATATTGTCTCATCTTTCCACTCGGACACAATTACAGCCCTATCAGGGCCTGTCATCTGACGGTGTCTTGTCAGCTCCACATCTCCTATACCCTTGGTCCGATTTTAATGAAACTTCAAAGGAGTGATCAGCATGAAGTCTTTTCCAGTGATCAAGGGATTTTGAAATAACTTTGCAAAAATGATAATGACACAATGTGTCATGCCCAAGACCTAGTTCCAAAGTCAAGGTCACAGCTGTCAAACAATAAACGGGGTGATTTTGCATCTGTTCCATTACTCTTCCATTCATCCAGCGATTTTCATACCACTTGGCATAAATGTTAACCATAATGAGACGGATTTGTCATGAACAAGACCTAGCATCAAGGTCATACTTATAGGTTTTTATTGTGTATTGAAATTATTTGTTTTGTCTTTACTGACAGAACAAAAGCAGGGCTATCCGTGTTGTTCAGACACATTTACAGTTTTGGTTTGGAACACCACTCCTTGAGCTTTTTTCTTTCAGATTGTACACCAAAACATTACGGCTTCCGTTTGATGCCTTGCATCAACCATTTTTCTTGTTTACTATTGAGTTGCATTGCTAACATACATTAAAGGTGGATGTTCACGTAGTTTTCCAGTCACAGTGTAGACATATATACTGATTGAACTGGATTTATGAAGAGCCAATTAACTTTAATTTTAGCTACAGGAAAGTCAGCTATAAGATACATAACGTCACGCGTGTTGGTAACACAAGCAAGTTATCTTTTATTCGAAATGTATACTTGCCTTAATGTCAAAATAAACATATTGCTTTCAAATATATGGTACTGATTTATTGACCCGTTCAAATTACCTAGACATTATTCAAGAATGCTACAAACCGCAACTGGCAATGATTATATGAATATTTTAATAAATCACGAAACATCTTGCAAATCTACCTTTAACATAAATATCAATCATCAATATCTGGAGTCACATATTTCAAATATTTACATAGAACGTTTCCTGGACAATTTATCATCTCGTGCACTAGCGAAAACAAACTTCAATTCCAGTAGAAGATTTATATTGATGGATAAATAAATATAGGCAGATGAGAGAGACCGCATATAATCAACAGCAACTGTTTACTGAAGACGCCCGTGTAAATCAAAATAGACATTCAAGCTAACACTACAAATAAGGCCAATACCTATCACAATCTGTAAATAGACTGATGTTCTCATATCTTACTAAATGATGTATTGGATATACAAATCGATGACTTATGGGAAAACAAGCTTTTTAAACTTCCGTTTTATCAACATGACTACTTCCAATTTTCATGAAAATAGGCTAATAAGAAGCGGCTTGAGATGCAGATTACAAATATGCCTGAGTCTTATAAGGTACTTACGACCTTCTAATTCTAAGCCAGTGAAATGTTGGTGTGAATAATAGAAATATTTAATACTTCAAACAGTACATCAACTGAAATGAGATGTTTGAACGCTACATGTATATAAATTGCTATTTCCTTCACTTTACATATACATATTTATTTACCCAGCAAAAAATGACTAACTATAAATAGGTTTAATTTAGTTTATTTATTTATGTTTAGCATGAAATTTTTTGTCATGGCTGGATATATAATATTACTGAGTACATAAAGTTATTGTTTATCTTGCCCCGTCAACGGTCGCAAGTTTGAAATGATACATATAAGCCGCCTGAACTGGGTTCTGCTCTGTCAACAGTAACAGATAAAGTTTATGTGTTCTTCTTTAAGACGAAAACTTGAGTCGTCAATTGTAGATATAAACACTGATTGTTCAGACATTGTCCAGCCACGACGATCCTGAAATTATACAAACAAAGCACGAGAAAAAGGGAAAGGGTGGGAGGGTTATTCTATGATTTTGTTTACTTAAGCCTAGGTTAAAAGTAGAATACATCATGTACATGTACCTATCTCCGCTGGAATCACAGTCGAAAAGAATTTAAATTCCGGGAACGGTAGTTTATATAGGTGCTGGTCACGTGTTCAATGTGAAATGGGCGGAGCGTCATTTTTGATGGGTAAAAAGTTTAACCTTTATACGGTTAAACTGAATATTACCCAGCAAAAAATGACTAACTATAAATAGGTTTAATTTAGTTTATTTATTTATGTTTGGCATGAAATTTTTTGTCATGGCTGGATATATAATATTACTGAGTACATAAAGTTATTGTTTATCTTGCCCCGTCAACGGTCGCAAGTTTGAAATGATACATATGCCAAAAGGTGAGTGAAACGAGCCTTCCGCCAATTAAAGCGGAGTATCATGAAAAACACTATTTAAGGACCAGTTACACTCAAACATTTAAATCTTTGAATGTTAAAAACATAAAGATATTAATAAATGGGATATGGAAAGATATATATGTTTGCTATTTATTCGAATTTGAAAAAACTATCCATTTTAAAAAACAGTAGATTAAATCGGAGAGTACAACTGAGACTTAAAAGTTCCAAACAGCCATGACAAAAGTGCCAACAACATAAAAAGCTGAGTTAAATGCACCAAATAGTGGGACTGAGGTAATATAAAAAGGCAAATCGACATCTGCTGCAAAATAAAACTGCAAATGTATAACAACAAGCCATCTACTGCAAAATAGACTGAAAATGTTACAACAAGCTATCTGTAGCAATATAAGACTGAAATTATGTAAGAACAACAGGCCATCTGTTGCATAAAAGATTACAAATACTATGTATGTAAACAACAAGCCATCTGCTGCAAATAGACTGCAAATATGTAACAACAAGCCATCTGCTGCACAATAGACTGCAATTATGTAACAACTAGCCACCTGCCTCAACATATCACTGAAATCAGTAACAAGCAATCTGCTGCAAAATAGACTGAAATTATGTTACAACAAGCCATCTACTGCATATTAGACTGAAAATATGTTTCAACAATCCATCTACTGCAAATTATACTGAAATCATGTTACAACAAGCCATCTGCTGCAAATTATACTGAAAATATGTTACAACAAGCCATTTGCTGCAAATTAGACTCAAAATATGTTACAAATAGCCATCTGCTGCACATTATACTGTAAACATGTAACAACAAGCCATCCACTGCTGCAATATATGACTTAAAATATGTAACAAACCATCTGCTGTTAATTAGACTGAAAATATGTAACAACAAGCCATCAACTGCAAATTAGAACAGAACATATGTAAAAGCAAGCCATCTGCTGCAATATAAGACTGAAAATATGTAACAAGCCATCTGCTGCAAAATATACTGAAAGTATATAACAAGCCATCTGCTGCAAAATATAGTTAAAAATATGTTACAACAAGCCATCTACTGCAAATTAAACTGAAAATATGTAACAACAAGCCATCTGTTGCAATATAAGACTTAAATATGCAAAAACAAGCAATCTGTTGCAAAATATACTGGAATTATATAACAAGCCATCCGTTGCATAATATACTTAACATAAGTAACAACAATCTTTCTTATGTTACAACAAGCCATCTGCTGCAATAATAAAAACAAAAAACTAAAATTATGTTACAAACAAGACATCTGCTGAAAAAAAGACTGAAAGTATGTTACGACAAGCAATATAATACTGAAAACAATAAAACAACAAGCCATCTGCTGCAAAATGGACTGACAATATCTTACAAGACATATGTTGCAGAATCAACAGACAAGTGTTACAAAGACACTTTGGCTGCTAAATAGACTGAACACATGTAACAAACACGCCATACAACAGGAATATTTTACAGCATACTTGTTGCATATAAAAACAATAACCGTGAGCTGAAATCATCTGGTGCAAAATAAACTAACAAATCTTCTTTATATTATATATACCAGTGTGCATGGGTAAACTCAATCTCTTCAGAACACATTTGCATCAGTCACCTGTCAGGTATCCATCTCCAGACTCCTATGGTCTGGTAGGCATAAACTAAACATAGACTCAATAAATTTAAGGTTTTCATTTTCCTATTAGTATGTGAAGTCTTTCAGAATCGATTTATCCGAGATAATTGACAATCCAATGATACACTACGTGGAAGCGTTAATGTTCATTTTTTGGGTGACTTACGGTTCGTTTCTTGAAATTATTTAATCCGTCAACGGTATTAAATAAATTTAATATCTTAAAGCCAAAGGTTGTCGCCGGCATTCACATTACAGCATATGGCAACTGATAACATCATATAATTTTGGGTGTGACAAAACTCTAAACTTAATAAAAGCGGACTGCCTGCCTCCAGCTTAAGCTCAGCAATCCTATATTAAATATGAAAATGATTTTGATAAAACTAGAGTTGTCACGTGATAATTTCATAGTCTGTATAATTGACTTCTGGATTATTTTTATACAGTAAATGATATAATTACTTAATATATATAAATAAACTTATCAACTTATGCTCAGATTGCCCCATTTAAATATAAAAGTATTAACTTTAACTTTGGCAAATCCTTCAATATGCTCAGATTGCCTTATTTAAATATAAAAGTATCAACTTCACTTTTGGCAAATCCTTCAAAATTACCTGGACCGTCACCGGATCCTTTATCTTATATAAGACTTATACATATAGCAACACATCAAATTACCTGGACCGTCATCGGATCCTGCTCAGATTGCCTTATTTAAATATAAAAGTATTAACTTCAACTTTGGCAAATCCTTCAATATGCTCAGATTGCCTTATTTAAATATATAATATACATATATGTATTACAACCAGGCATATCACAATGCTCTGATACATATTTAACTTCTGACACACAGTCAAATATCATTGACAATTTATCTAAACGAACCTGCACCCTATTGAAACTTCCAATACTATGTTTTGTATCACAAACAAAAAACTCTTATTAATCATCAAAACTCATATAGCCTCAAGTGTCCAATTACATATCCAACCAAATTTGGCATATCCTTCAATTGCTCGGAAAGCCACACAATGTCTTTAATAACTCAATAGGCAAGTAACATAATTGAATTATTGGGCCACATCATGATATCTATTCAATATTTAACTAGTAAGTATGCTATTATTTGCACCAAGAAGCCAAATAGTTCTTAGATATTCCAAACTTATGTTAGTTTGCTTCTAACATTTCTCATCCATAAATCCTAATTGATTCATGCATCATAAATTCGCACAATAAGTATGATCATTACAATAACCACTGCAATGATTTCATCAACAATGTTTTCTTCACAATAATAGAAGTCATAAAGTAAACCGACTTTACTATATATCTATATATAGTCTTAGTGACTTCATACCAACTGTACACGTCAGGTGATTTTTTCTCATCTTCTACTTTATTTCAATATCATCAATTACCATGATAATCATCATCATAATTATTATGATTGTTTTTGCATTATCATATTAGTGACTAGAAAGAAAGTCGGTATCAGCATATTCCTCACAATAAATATTACTATAATATTAAATGCATCATGCTCCTCCTTACAACAACACCAATATCAATATGATAATCACATCATTAATCAAATCACCAAAAGGCATTAATCATTAACACTATAAACAGTACAACTTTCACATATATATCATTAAAAGGCTAAACTAATCACAAGTGTAATTATTATTCAATAATAACTTTCCTATAAATGCATATATATAAGCATCACCCATAGGCGGATCCAAGGGGGGGCGGACCCGGCGTACGCCCCCCTAAAATCGCCGGAGCCTAGGTAATTTAATCATAGATTGGATGTAAGAACAATATTGATATGCAATTTTTTTTCGCTCGCTTCGCTCGCGTCAATAACACAATAATAAATTTATGGATTTTTAAGTGAACTTAATGCTCTATGCAAAAAACAATATATGGCACTGATTGGTAGCATAATGCCAAACATCGGCTACAGAATTGCCGAGATTCTTGTACATTAAAAATGTCCGACAAGTCAGTAATACAGTTGACTTGATTTTCTTATAAACCTGTCATTTTCATTAAAAAATAAGATATCTCAAAATGCAGCTGACGAATTCCGTGGTTATATTTAAAAAGTCACGAGGCAAAAAGTCACTGGTCTCCCTAGTCGCTGGATCCAAAGTATTTCACATTTCCTCTTAAACAAAACTGAAGCCCTGGAGTTCGCAGAGTATGCTGCTCAGATAGACATTGCATTTTTTCTTCGTGACGAATTTACAGAAGCTATATATATATATCAGTGAATATTATCCAGTCGATAATCGTTAGTCCTGGCTATGCTGCTCATATAAACAACGAATTTTCTTGCTCGCTTCGCTCGCTGTAGAACTACGTAAATTCAATGAAAGCCGCCAAGCTTTGATTTACCAATGAGTTGGTTGGGTATGCTACTCAGATAAACACTGATTTTTTCTAATTCTTACAATTACTACATCAGTGAATATAACCAAGTAATAAGGATGTGGTGTTTGCTGCTGAAATAGATAATTGCATTATGAGGGATATGCTGCTCAAATAATTAATTCATATATTCTTGCTCGCCTTGCTCTCACATTAACTTTATCAATGAATATTTTAAGATAAAGAACGAAATTGTGTGGAATGCTTCTCAGAGATACATTTTTTTCTTGCTCGCTTCGCTCGCGCATTTTCTTGGGGGGGGGGGGGTATCAATACATGAATGTACGCCCCCCCTAACGCCAAATCCTGGATCCGCCCCTGTCACCTCAATATCATCTATAACTGTATACTTCTAACAACATGAAAAGAACAGTTTTGTTCTTCAAAATGCAAGATGAGTTTAATTTTAATTTAAAATATCGGTATAATTAAAATGTATAGAGGGCTAGACCTTCCAAATGAAATCCTATTATTTATGAAAACATGCATCCAATGTCTCTTAGGCCAATTATGAGTCAATGACCTGTTTACGGCCATTTAAATTACAAGTGCAAGTATTCATAACTGTGCAATTTCTGAATAATTAAAATGAACAAATTGCATCTAGCATGTCCTGTCCTCCACGTCATGTCGTGATTGTACATAAATAATTCACAAAAGGCATACTACTAAATTGAATCAAGCTTATATAAAGTGTGCCTTTTTTATCAAGTAATACATATTGCCAATGTATAGTTTACAATTCTAAAATTTCACACTTAGATCATTATTATAGGTGCATCCTGACACAAAGCATAAGTACAATCCACGCGCCTAGTTCACATCAAGCCCAATTGTTAAGCCATCTTCAGTGAAGGCTGGGATCCAAAACTAGATTCGAATGGCATCTAAATTCTTAAATTGTATAGTCATAAACCTATAATGTAAACCCTTTTCCGTTTATAATTCATGATTAAGAAGTTTATTATACCTGACAACTCCCCTATCTGACACCACATGTTCGTATGATCCCCACTCTTCAAATTCTTCTTTTGATGAGACTCGTGCCATTGGTGGATGTGACTCGCGTTATCGGGTTCACTGTGTCTTGTTCTCATAGTCATAACAATGGAATAAATTAATATAATTGTTATAGATAAAACTAAATACTCCATTAAATAACATAACTAATCTACGCATAGCAGGCCCTAAACTCATGTATTCAAAAATTAATCTCATAAATAATTATTGTTATAATGTTATTGCATCCTCATAACTTGTTCAAAACTTGTTGTTCCTCCTCATAATTGATATTTAATTAGTTATGACGTCACGCGCGCGCGCCTCGTGACGTATAGTATACGTAAAGTAATTGATCTATCAATATTTACATGTAAACATTTAAACCACAAAATTATAGTTATAAAGTAAAACGTAAGAATACTCTAAACTACGCAGACTAAAGCATGAAGTAAATAGACTCGTTCATTTATACATTAGATTTGAATGATTTAAAATATATCTAGATCTAGATTGAAACTCGTGACAATCAAAACATCTTTATAATTTCAAGTTAATAAATATTCTACCTGAAACAATATCCACATAGTTAGACCGACACATAATCTGTAACCTTTGGAGACATGGTCTTCCAGATCCACTCCACTGCAGGCGATGGTTCTCTTATTATTGGTCATCTGGACTGGATTTATCGGGTTTAAATCTCTGCACCTTGCAGACAACGATGTCATAAACAAAAAATAAAAAAAAATAAAAAAATGTGTGAGATAAACATTGGTAATCTACATAGACAGTAGATGTAAATAGATGATGGGAAAGACAATCTAGGTTTACAAACAACTGCAAATTCCACATCGAGAATACCAGCTTATTAAGTTGCATATAATATAGCGATCTATCAGCTATCTTATTAGGCCATTGTATCTAGATACAAATATGGGGTAAGGTAGACAAAATTGCAAAAGTTTTGTTACTGGTGGCAAAAGTACCAGACATGTATGTACTAACACGTGTTAAAACTCGCAATCATGGAAATGGGGGGAAAGTGACCAAATCAAGATGGCCGCCAAGATGGCCGCCGTTTCATTATATTGCTATGTATTGGCCATTATATAGGCAATTATTGAGCGTAAAGAGCTCAAAATATGTAATTTTGTACTAGAATGTATTAACAAATTATATGTCTAACAAATTATATAATACATTACACTATTATAGACGTATTGTTACCAAAAGGAGGCCCGAAAAGGGTATTTTGAGAAAAATATAATAAAATAAAAACAGGTTTGTATACTTATTCCAGTATTCCATATGGCTTAACAAGACAATTATAAAATGCATTTCAGATGATCTTACAATGTTTTTTACATAATTTAAATCATTTCAAAGCACTACTTATCAGTCAATTGAGGCCCTAATTTGGATATACTCAATCATGAAAAAGTAGATGAAGTAGGCGTTTTCACGGTTCTATCGGTAAGACACATAAATGGTACCTGAAATGTATAACAAACGATCTGTAGCTGTGATTTATATTTGTTTAATGTGCAAATTCAACAGATAGATACTTAAGTAAGAGTTCAATGTAAAAATGAGGCCCCAATAGGGGTAAAACCCAAAGCTTATTCCTGTTATAAGGTACAATAGAAAATACGTCAAATCATTAAGGTAATGTACAATTACAAGAAATAGCTATATAACTTTAATAAGTACTATAAATACTGATCTGAGTAGCATGAATATACATCAAATATTTTAATGCTTGTTCGAATTAAATAAAATTGAGGCTGTAATAGGGGTAATTAAAAAGGGAAAAATAAAATGAAATCCATTAGTAGAGAAGTATTCTTTAAATGTATTTTCTTAAAGTTTTAATCGAAGGAACTCGGTAACCCAAGTTCATACTGTGTTAAATGTTGACATTTGAGCTATTTCACATTTTAATAGTTTTAAATATGTACATGAGGCCCCGCTTGAGGTACTTAAACAAGACATGGAGTACATTGTTAGGCAAGAGCAGTAAATACCCAATTTATAGTCAAAAGTTCTTGCAGAATTGCTAACAATATTGTATGTGTTTCAATATTTACCACGACTAAATTTTTTATTACATGTTACATTATTCCAACTATGAATACAACAAACTTGCAATTGATCTAAGCATACTCAAAACACCATACTGCTTATCCTTAGTTTACATTGTATTATTTAAGTGAAACATGTAAAAGAGCAATCAAATGCATAGAGACGGCATTACCCTCCTAAATTCTGAAAGGGGCATGCGTTCATTTTGTATTAATGTGTATGCTATTCAATGCCCTGGTGGAAGTTTTTGTGTGCTGGGGGTCGGTACGGCACAATGAATAGTTGTGTCCTGAATCATAAGAGCGCAGAATGGCTTTTCTTGACAATAGCCTATGATACAGAGCGTACAATTGAAGTAACCAACCTTGATAGGTACTCAATGAGCCAGGAATACATGGTAAGGTAACTCGCACGAGTCAGAAATGGCATTTTTAGTAGGTAGTGGTAGGTTCCCCAATAACTGCATCTGACTGCATTAGGTTCTACAAGGACACATAGATGGCAATGTTGAACAGTGTAAAATATCTCCATATTGCCAGGAATATCTGTATACGACAGTGTTAACTATCGCATGGTCCAATACTAGCTATCCATAGATATGGCTGAATTATGCAGTTGCCTTAACCAAATCGAACCCGACCGCTGTGCCAAGGAGTGACATATACCACATGAAATAATGAATGGTTGTTCCTATGAATGTTAGCCTAGCTACCCTACATAGACAGTAATGGGTGTGGCAATAAGTGTTCGGTGCCTAGTGGAACCCGGACAGGGTGCATTGAGGAGGTGTATTAAGTAATCACTAAGCATGGCGTTTTAGTAACCCACAAAAAGGCCACAACCGAGACAATGCGTGTTAGGTACTGTACTGAGCACTGAATGGAATATAATACCAAGCTAGTGATGTTAGTTAGATACCATAAGAAGCAAATAATGAATTTTCCGATCACTGTTAGGTACACCGTATAAAATGGTTATTCCAGGCAATGTTAGAAACCCCACAGAGTAATGGCTGTCTAAGCTTAACAAATTTTGCACAATCATTGTTGTTTGAATCTGTTTACACGTTTAATTGCGTTCGTTTGTATAAGTTTTGAAACACTCTGTATGCATCATCTGTCCCTCATCTGTTTTAGTATCTGATCCCCGTATTTCACGTGCCCTGTTCACACTGTCCCTCTCCTTCTTCCTCAACTTTACAACTGTCTGTTCAGAGAGTGTCTTCTTACAAATCACACATAATTCATCCATCTACAATAGAAATGGGACTGTTACATTCAGTATGCATGTTACGATGTATGTTAATCTGACTTTCGAATTTCAAGTTTACATACTACATTAAATGGTTTGTACATACCTATATACACTCATTAAAAGCTATAAGTACACCAACTTGTTACGCTTGTATCTTTTTTATTATACATGATAGATTGTTCTTTTTTTTCATGTGTTCGTGCAAGTAGTATAAAAACAATATCCGATAATTGGATATTTGTATTTGACTTGGAGTAGGCAGTGAGTCGTGAACCCTCCAAATTCAGAAAAAATGCACGTGCACAACACGGCGTATTGTATAATGTCTTGAATTGTTGACTACACATTGTCCAGCAATACCAAAACCCTAAAAAACATAAAATCTGAAGAACTCTGATTACAGAAAAAACAAGAGATGTTTGTAAAACATGCATGTTTTATGGCAACGAATAGTCATGTATACTTAAGGCATTCCCGACATTGACCTTTGGCATATTGACCTACAAATTTGTAGAAGTCTTTTGCTGGTGATCAGCTACCTGTCTGTAAAAATTTTACGACCCTATGACCCAACGTTCCTACCTTGTGGATTAGAAACCATTGTGTATTAGAAGGTCATGGTAATTTTGACCTTTGAACCGTAGCCACCCCAAAATCAATGGGGTCATCTACTGAAGACGAACAATATCCACTGAAAGTTTGTGGGTTCTAGGTCCGACCGTTCTAAAGTCATTGATCGGAAAACATTTACTCTACCAACCGACCGATCGACATGCATTTCCTAAGTAATAAACCCCACATCTACGATACGAAACAACTACTAACAGTTCCTAAGATGTTTAAACAAAATAATTTTAAAACAAACATAATATCCTACGTTTTGTAGTTCTATATTGTGTAATAATTGAAGCTAGAGCCGTTCACTATTCACTATTTGCATATATCGCTTTTTACTGTGTTGGTGTACTTATAACTTTTAATGAGTGTAGTAGAATTCAAACCGAAAGTCATGCTTACTTTGGAAAGATGAGTAGATTATTTGCAAATATCATGAAAAAGCTAATTACTAGCATGTTTAATTTATTCAATAAACACCCGTTTGTGTCTTAAATTGTAGTTAGTGTTATTATTTATATACATGAATTTCACTAGTATTACTTTCCGTGAAATATAAGATCTTTTTCAGAAGTTTTACCGATTTTTCCATTACTCTGTGAAACCTACACGTTCCACGGGATCACAAGGTAATGGACAAAACGACAGAGCCGCGGACAAAGAATTTATATTTTACGGAAAGCAAATAATTATCCCCGTAGCATGGCGTATATTTCATAGAAATCAATAAAGAAATAAAATACTTATGGCTTTTTTATTTTCCAATGTTAACAAATTATTTCTTGTACCTGTAGTCAAAAGTCACATGGTATTGCTACACTGTAATTGAATTCATATAACGTATACTGTCTACTGTGTTCCTGGGTTCCTGTATAAGTATAGAAAAAAATATAATGAGACCTAATGAAAGAGAAACTTTGTGAAATATAAAGTACATTTATTAGATCTATCATGTTCTAAACGAATATCCAATCTGCATTTTTTTGGTCATATTTAAGTGTTCCTATCGATGGACTTTGCTCACAATGTGTGTATATACACAATATCATGCTAGGAATAGAATGACGTGAAAAAATATTGAAGTTTTACCGCTTGTTTAAGAGATAACTTCCAAAACACAACGGCACTTGTGAAAAAATCGTTAAATTGATGGCACGAATACGCTTCCGTACTTATTTTTTTTGTTCAGCATGTCACCTTTATTAATTTCCATTTTTTTTATTTAAAGCGTCTAATCGCTCTTTTCATATTACCGTGACTATTAAATAGATAAATATAGACAAATCTACCATTCAACCAAAAAAAAACCTCAAACAAAAGAATATTTATGTTGACTCTACTTTCCGCAAAATCACGCAATTTCAAATTAATTTTGTTATGTGTGTGTATGTACACATTCCCATAATGTCATGCCTTGTGTAAATACATCATACTTACTTCAAATGAACCCGGTAATCTTTATGTATGATAGAAATCCATCGATTTTTAACCCGGTGATCGATTGTTTATAACAATACCTTCCATTTTATTATGATGTCATCCGTGACGTCATAAAAAAATACCGAGTATGGAAAACCGTTTACGACATCGTCGCTGATGTTAAAAAACGATAATCAAAATCTGTTTTAAACAACTTTCCCCTCACATTTCAAGGTGCGGGTTTTAATGGTAGGTATATATAAACGTATACTATCGCCCAGTATTGAGAAAAATTCTTTTGCAATTTTGTCTAGGTCAAATTTTATTTTGAATGGACTATATTAAACATATATGTATCGTGTTTATCTGATCTTAAATTAAATCACAATTACATCATGAATATTATAAAATGGATACGTCAAATCAAATATTGACGCATGAGGTGGGTCGGCCATGCGCCCTCGAGCTATGAACTAGATCTATCAATAATAGACTAAAGCTGATTTAAATTAATTCAACCGAATTGAAAACTAAATCAAATTAGATTATATGTAGGCCTACATTCTAAAAAACTTTGCATATTGTATAAAATCTACACTTTCTATGATTTTGTTTACTTAAGCCTAGGTTAAAAGTAGAATACATCATGTACATGTACCTATCTCCGCTGGAATCACAGTCGAAAAGAATTTAAATTCCGGGAACGGTAGTTTATATAGGTGCTGGTCACGTGTTCAATGTGAAATGGGCGGAGCGTCATTTTTGATGGGTAAAAAGTTTAACCTTTATACGGTTAAACTGAATATTATATGGTTAATAATTGACATACATCTGAACTGCATGAATATCACTTAACATGCTGCAGTTCGGAATCCATCGAAGTGTCTGAAAAAGACTGTTTGTGAGTTGAACATTTTGCTTGTAAAATACATGTCCCATCATATTCAGGCGCGTAGCTACCTGTACACAGAATACACAGCTGTGTACAAATGCTTCTCAACAAGTGAAAAAAATAAATGATCGAAAAACGCCAAAACGCCTAAGCCCTAAGGGGGCTAAGTCTTTAGTATTTTCTGGATTTTTTTAGAAACACTTTTAAAAAGCTCTGATGCAAACAACACGCCAGAACGCACCAGAGACGTTTTAGCGAACACTTTTTTCCGGGAGCGCATGCCACTGACCCCCTAGCCTTCTTGCGTACACATTCAAGTACCTATAGCTACGCTCCTGATAATAAATGATCGAACTAAAGGAAATTTTAACATACATGGCTTGCCTATACTTTAATCTCCACATATAAATGTCACCATACTAACACTAATACAGTTACCAATACCCGCCTCATTCCTTGAAAATATTGTCATATTGTGATACATGGCTTTCCTACACCGGTATGCCATTACATGCAAACTTTAATTTCCACATACAAATGCTACCTTACTAACACAAATACCCGCCTCCTTTCCTGCCAATATTGTCACCTACTTCAGGAGTTATACAACAAAATGCATGACTTTAGGATGATGTATTTAATAATGCATGTCTAATACCCCTGGGTACAGCTGTTGGTAGGAGCATTAGGGTACATAGATAGGTATTAACTTTATAACCATATTGTAGCAAGAACTTCTTATGCATCACTTTGCATAACAAATGGCACACGTGTTCTCTATATAGTTCTATAAAAAATAAATATATCACAATAATAGCAGGGCTATTTTCTATACTTGGAGATGGGGCAATGGACCTATGGAGATATACTGACATTTTGGTAACATGGGGAACTGATTTTGTAAAGGCAACATTCGTTATGATAATGACATGCTGCTTATTGTACAGCACAGAAGATATATGCTCACAAAGTGGGGGTTTGCTATATATCCATCAATTTATTTATCTGTAATATTGAGGTCTAGCAACAAGATGTACAGTCCTGATAATTTTAATAGAGTATTTAATCATTACAAGTCAGTAGAGGAGAATTATTCCGTCTACAATAAGGCCACATCGTTTTTTATGTTTAGGTTTACGGGAAAGTTTTGAAATGTTGCTGTCGGGAGGAGTGAATGGAAAAATAAACTATTTGGTGGCGCCAGGTCGCACAAACGACAGCGTTTGGTCCTGTTGGTATGTGCCATTCCCGCACCCGGACAGCAACATTTCCATTTGTTTTCCTGCTAACCTAACAAAATTAACTGTGGCCTAATTCAATATGTAATCTATATATCCATCTTTCAGCTATACATCAAGATGATCATTAGAGATATTGGAAATGGTCGAAATTGAGAAGAATTACCAATAGATGGTCATTTTGGTCAATTAGGTAATTCCTGCATATGATAACATCAGTATAATATATACCATTAAAGAAGTTCCCAGTACTGTTGGAGTTATATAGCAAGTTTGACAGTTACGTCCAAGTTATGCATGAAAATAACAGAAATATAAAAGTTGAACAACAAACATTAAACTTCTAAATAATTATTTGGTAATATATTTTAATGAATGGTGAAGTAATTGGGTCAAAATTCTGCATGAATATGGGCAACTGCTTTACAATGTAGGTCATTTAAATGTGCTGCCTCACAGATTTGGCTAAAAATTTTGTACATCGTGATTTTCTAACCTAACCAAATATTGATGGAATAGAAAGCCACTGACGGTTGCTTTATGAAAGAGTTGGTGCAAATAAGCAATTTTAACCACTCTCGATATCGCCCACTGAGTATTTTTTTCTTGAAAAAAAGTTTCCTTCCAACATGCTTTGTGAATTATGTAATTCACACTGGATTGAACTGTAACACCAGCAAACTACAGCGTAAACATCAGTGAGGTATTTGGTTTGTTTTTCCATTCGTTTTCATCAAATGCGAACAAATTTCAGGCAATTTAAGTAATAGTAGTGTTAATTATATAGGGTATTAATACCCTATAGAATTTTTGATGTAAAAATACTGAATAACTACAAAATGCCGATGTTTCGCAAGTTATTTTTTATGTCAGTGTAGTTGTTTATGGCATATACAGGCAACTATACCAAAATAACGCGAATATTTGACAATTTTATTTTATTTTTACAATACACAAAAACGTGAGGCAGTCCCTTTAACACAGGAGACTCTTTAACAATGGTGGCAGCTTCACAACAGTATCCACTAAATAAAGGTGCCAAATGAAGTCAAATAAAGAAATATACAAACAGTACAACAAAGGTGATCATTTGACAAAGTGTCTATGTATACAGTATATAGATACCACAACACAATCGTATAATGAAAACAATATGGGGAATTTATTGTTTTTCAGAGGACAGAGACAATGCGGACCTTGAACATTTTGTATGAGGAATGTAGACCAGGCAGTTATGGAAATACTGAAGCACACAGATAATCCAGAGCCACACAGAAACGACGACAGCGCGTAGCCATCCACGCAAGAGTCAGACATAGAACGAACCATCCACATCCCCAAAAATGGATATTTCGAGCCAGCCTAAATGCTCACTCCGCAATGAATGACACACTGTGGACTTCGAATTATGTGCATAGTTACCCACAAAGGGAGGTAATTATAAATGATAACTACACTGAAGTGAAGTACGGGGAGACTTTTTACAGACTCCAATCAGAGGGACACCTCTTACAGCTTATCATAGATTGCACACATAATAGTCTAATCTCTTACATCTCTATAGACCGTGAGAAAGCAAAACACATCGAGAGACTCAGCAAAGACAAGTGAGCTGCCTCTACCGCCAGCGTTCTCTCAAGATTATGGGTAATGTCCGGACGACAGACCATTAAAATACAATTTTATAAATGAGCATAATAATATATGCTGATGTCGTAAAAGTCCTGCATGAATAGTAAATATTGTGTTGAAGTTGTTTATATATTCACTATTGGACGTGTTTGAACAGTTAAAAGAGGTGAACAATGTTTTAGCACATGCGAGGATTAAATGGAATCATAGATCAATGTGTGTTTCATGGTTTTCAGTCTGTCGGAAGCGGAAACAAAATAATTAACTGGGAAAAAATCATCAAATGACTTCATTGTTAACGTCTCGTGACAGTCCTCGTGGACGAACAGATAATTCTAATACAAGCTCAGAATCGTTTTTATCATTTCTCCCACAGTAACAGATGCGATATGATAGCCGATAACTGACAAAGTTGCTCTGATTGAAATGCATCTTGTTGAAAAGGCATTTAAAAACGAATTATGTTCCAATATCACCAAGGAGGACGATTCTCAAAACGCAAATTTTCTTGCGATTGGTTAAGACAAAACATAGCCAATGAAAAATGGCCTTTCAAAAGCGGTTAGGATATCCCGGATTTCTCACGGGTGCGGCCATATTTGTTGTTGTTGTTACAAGGTTAACTTTTAAAAAAGCTAGAGTGGCTCGGTTCGTATACCTCTGTCTCTTATTTTCGTGTCTTCTCCTGAAATCCGTGCTTAGATTAATTAAGCCAAAACACATGTTTTACATTGTTATTATAGTAAAATTACCCAAAATGATAATCACATAAATAGTAGGTTTAACGCCGTTTCTGAACAATTTATCAGTTACATAAGGTTTTGATTAACCTTACTAGTTTTCCTGGACTTTATTGTAACCATTACCAATTTACTCTTCCACAAGAACCAACAACTTATCTACATGAGGAAATCGACACTACTTCACGGAAGGCTACGACTTTTTGCAGTTGGATGTCGAACACAAATGGCTGGATTGCATATCCAGTGCATTAATAAATGCTACAGCTACCCAAGTAATATGTACATGTAGACAAATATCATATAACCGATAATTCCATGATGTAGATAAACAAAAAAGTCATGAATATTTGAAATTTATTATTATTTTCGACGAACTAAGTTTTTATTGTAACCATAGATTCACAAGCATGCATTACATGTATAATTAGTCGTAGTCTATTAAGTCCGTCTTTCATCCAGAGAAGGATAAACACAAGGCAGTTTATAGGCAAGTGCTATTCTTTGGGTGGGTATTAGTTCTCTAACCAAGAGCATATCGGTCTGATAGGTTTTAAACATCCACTTCCAATAGATATCTATTCCCTGTGACCCATCACAGGTGGTTGGTTAGTTCAAGAGTTAGTTTTGAAAAAGAAATTGTTTTTGACGACCTTGTTTTAACACTTAAAATTTAAGTAATAGAAGGTATGTTTACTTACTTCTTCTTATTTCTTAGTGGTACATGTACTAGTATGTTATCTCAATCAATGGTATTCGTACAACGTTAAACACTATCAACATATTTCCAGATGTTCTCGATTTAAATCCCTTGAGACTATGACTCTATACAGACTGCATGTCGCGAAATATATAAAAGACATTTAAAAGTAATTTGTTACGTAATACTATTTGTAGACAATATCAAGACACTATGTCCCAAGGTGGGTTTAAGTCAGGCGTTTTTCATCATTGTTTGTAGCCATTATTATGTAGAGTCGTAATCAGAACGGAGTACTTGTTACCAAATCCTGAAAATACCTAAAATAGCAGCGATTTCAATCACAGACAATTACGAAAATCTGAAATGTGAACTTTCGATATTCGCATGATTGTTATTACCTATAGGAATAATGGTATTTTAGTCCCGCGTTTAATACAAGCTTTTTTGGTCAACATGAACACTTTCGATGTTCATGAAAATAGGCTGATAAGAAGCGCCTTACAGATTACAAATATGCATGAGTCTAGGTCGTAAGTAATACTGGCCATAAGTTTATGTATATTGTCGTATTTGCTTGAATGTCTATTTTGATTTACACAGCGGTCTTCAGTAAACAGTTGCTGTTGATTATATACCGTCTCTCTCATCTGCCTATACTTATTTATCCATCAATATAAGTCTGCTACTTGAATTGCAGTTTGTTTTGGCTAGTGCATGAGATGATGAATTATCTAGGAATACTTTCTATGTAAATATTTGAAATATGTGACTCATGATATTGATGATTGATGTTTATGTTAAAGGTAGATTTGCAAAATAGTTAGTGATTTTATTAAAAGATTCATATTAACATCGCCATTTGCATTTTGGAGAATTCGAGATTAATTTCTTAGCCATTTGAATGTGTCATTGCTCATTGTGTATGTATTATGATTATAAATGATGAATATTGAAAATGTATTATGTATTTACATCAATATTCACATTTTCATAGAGAATAACTAGTTAGTGTTACCAACACAGGACGAAAAAGCAAGATTTTAAAGCTGAAATTCCTGCTGCTACAAATTAAATCTTCGAGCGCTATGTGGAATCTATACTGACGTCAAGAAAAAAAGCTAAACTGAAAAAAGTGAATAACTTTTTTATTTTCCAAAATATTCCCGTGATTATCAACACACCATATATTTAGCTAAGAACACACCTACCGAAGTGAGAAAATAATCCCGATCTGGTCCTGATGTGCCCAGGTATGATTCGACACACGATTCGCACGTGCGTCCCGAGCTCCTTTACAAAGAGGTATTTCCGGTCGACAAAAGCGTAGTTACATGCTGCAGTTGGTTTACAAGTTGAAATTGACAAAGAAACTTAGAAAATGAAAGCAATTTGAATGTCACGACTAAAAAAGGAAAATCAAGCACGGGTTTTTTTAATGATGGAAAGTGGAATTTCGCAAATTGATGTCGTTGGACGTTTTGTTGCTTCAAAATCTACATCGCCAGATTAATTCAACGCGTAAGTAAATATCACTATAAGCTTATCAGACAGGTCTCACTCTGATGCGCCGCGTGTGACCTCTGCTCGACAAGACGTTTATATCAGTTAACGTCATCCACGTGTCCGCTTGACAACGTCACACCTGACTTCTTCTCATGTGAAAAGTAATTGTGGTCGGACTGTGATGTTTTACAATAACCAGCATTTTTCATGGAATACATCCTTGACTCTTAACATTAGGCGTATGCACGCTTTCTCAAGGTACGTGCTGTTTAACGTGTGTGGATCAATTAGGCGCAGATTGTCAGCAGTTGTTGCCGGACATGGAAGGCATACGCGATACTGACATTTTTGATAGGGTAATGTTTTTGTATCGCAATATGGAAAATGTCAATGGCGATAATTTCAAATGAGAATTTTCAGACATGTTTGCACATCCTTATATTTTAGTCTTTGAGAAGAAATTATATTGTTGCTATCCTAACCTATGAAATATCCAAAGATATAGGTAGGAGCAGCGTTTCTTTTTAAGTCAGTATATTCCAAGTAGTAAATTATGTCTTCACTGTGACTACAAAACTAAGTGAAACTCAATAGTAAATAATTACCAACCAACTTTCTGTATATTTAATTAAGTTCTTCTATCTCTTACAGACAGCTATGTCATGGATTGATTGGGCGATAAATACAGACTTCTATCTCTTACAGACAGCTATGTCATGGATTGATTGGGCGATAAATACAGACACCCCGATGTAGCAAATGTATATTGGTAATAAAATTCTGTCAAATTATAACCATCATGACACTTGGTTTACTGAAGGATTAAAACACCATTTGTTGAAGGTCGTGCATGGGTAAACAATCGATCTGAATGCAAACATTGGGATGAGTAAAACCCAAAATCAGAAGTCAGGGATTTTCTGAAATTAGCATTATTGTATATTGATTGTTGTTTTATCAAGTGATAGATTGTAAGGAGTCTGAATGCTGATTATCTTAACAATATTTTGTTTCATCTGAATCATTGGCATAAATTGCTCAATATTACAAAAAGTTAATATTTTTTCAATGTGTCCAAATTGTTCAACTACAACCCATACTTTATGTTATAATGAGATAAATATTGGTTTAGAGACTATTGATGTAAATGTTGCTGTGTTTTGGGTGAAAGGGTGCAAATGGCAAACGGCTTTTATCCCTGTGGGTCCCGAAGTTGCCAGATGCGCTGGTTGGTCCTTAATTTTCAAATTGTAAGGGATGGTGGTAGTTGAAACTAACCAACCATCTATAGTGGGTCACAGGAAACATATATTAATTAGAAGTTGAGGCGGTCCCAAGCATCTCCAATGCTCTTGGTTGAAGAACTATTTAAAATATAAACTTCATTTTTGTCACCAATTGCTCCTTGAAGCTGGTCGACTATCAATCTAAATGGTAATTTAGGGACATCCGCGCATTAAAATAAATATCTAATCTGGTTATGGATATAGCTATACTACCATTTACATGCATGCTTCATGTCAGAAACAAGAAACAGTCGCAATCATTGCACCAAAAACTGTGTGACTCAAAGCTTACATTTTTATTCACTAATTAGTAACACAATTTTTCAAGTTTGGCAGCCAATATTTTGATACGACTATACAATTCTTGTTTTACTCATATCACCATTTCAAAGTTCATACACAAGGCATTGACATATTTCCTTTTTCTCGGCAATGCATGCTGTAAGTCAGTGTAAATGCTACCCAAACTATTTAATCTACTAGATGAGTTTGTATTGTGTACAGCATTGATTTATTAATCATAACATCTATAGTAGACGTAATCTACATACTTTAACTATATTGTCTGCAATACGACCAGTACGTTCCAAAGAAGCTTACGGTTTTGTATACTAGTATCACAAATTATGTAAATCGAGACCTTGAAGGTAGTCCATTGGGAAATGTGGCTGCAATTAAGTTGTCATCACCAGCAAGAACAGATAATTACGGTTGTGTTTCTGTCATGCTTCCCAGCTCTCAGACAGTACGTGAATCCCAAATCTATCGTTCTGAGGTAAGGTGCACTATTGTATTGTACACACAATGTTTATGATAGCATGTTTATATTTCATTCCATGTTCAAGGTGAGTGATACCTTTACCTTTGTATTTATTACACATGTATTTTATGCCATATTTATGATATTTTCACCATGTCGTAGTTAAGCACTAAAATCGTTTGAAACATCTTGCACAGCTATCCACTAACGTAATGTGTACAATACATTTATCAAAACTATGATATGTATATGAAATTGGACAATTGTATACAAAACTTAGACACAGAAAATAGTTCTTTTTTATTACAAAAATTATTTCTTTATGTTTTTTAAACAAATATTAATATATCTTACATAAATACATATGTTTAAAATTCGTGTAAAGTATATGTTGTTAAAACAACACTAAAAATAACAATTTTGAAAAATAAATAAAGATACAGACAAGATAGATATACATGTTCACCCATTTTAATAAATAATCAATCAAAAAGTTTAAACATCACAAGCATACATAACATGTGTAGTCGTAGTTTCCAAAGTTCATCTTTTGTGGATGTAGGTTCTCCACCAGAGCATATCTGTCTAAATACAAAGCATTCCAATCAATATAAATTTCCTGTGATTAGTTGGTTAATCCCTAAACAATTTTGAAGAAATATGTTTTTAAAAGACCAATGCCCCTTAAAAAATGTTTGGACCAATCAACGCATCTGGCACCTTTGGGGTCTATAGGGATGTAGTAATTTATTTTGCCCCTATTCTCTTAAAACACAACAACATTACAGCTATAGTCCCCATACCAATATTTATCACTAAATGAGCGAGAAATGCTTCCTCATACTTCAGTCAAGAATATACTGGGGGGGGGGGAACAAGGAAACGGCTGTGGGTAAACAGTTCGGACACACAGAAGAAAGGTGAACTTTTTGCACTGCATTGCATGAGCCATTTATGCAAATGTTTATTAATTATTTCAATGTATGTAAATAGTGCTAAAAAAGTCACCATCCAGATTACATGTACTTACAATCTAGCCCCTGACAAGCGTCAATATACAGTAATTCCTATTTCAGCAAAGCTCGGCATTCTGATTCGGGGCTTTGTTCAATGTGCACATTCAGACAGGGTTTTAAAACATGCATGATGATCAACAAATGGTCTTTTAATCCAAGTATTATAAAGCTAAGAGGGCACTCTTAAGCATTTTTAATTATCTACATCAATTTCAGTGTTTGCCATATAAAACGTTTTTTAAATTATTTGATACTAAGATTTCATCAATTATACTTTATGGCTCTGAAATATGTGGATTAAAGTCCATGTCATGTATTGAAAATGTGCAAGTGTATGCATGTTAAAGATTTATGAATGTTAGTATGTCCTCATGTAATAATGCAGTTCTTGGTGATGTTGATAGATACACAAGTAATATAAATGCTCCAAAACGTTAAATAAAACACTGGTTAAGATTGTTAAAAACGCCTGGAGATAGATAAATGTATGACTCTGTTATGACATTATGTTATATTATCGTATCGGTTTTTGTAACTGGGCAACTGATGTTAGAAATAATTTATATATAAACGGATTTGGGTATTTTTGGCAATCATAATTTGTCGAAAATGAACCAATGTTTCTTTTACAATGTGTTCAGAGACTGAAAAATCAGTCTGTTCAAACTTGTAGATCAGCATTAGCAGAAACTAGTAAACTTAGTCATTATATAAATTATAAACATCACTTTACATCTGATATGTACATAAATCTTATTGATATAGCAAAATTTAGACGATACATGGCAATCTTCAGAAATCCGTCACATTGTTTAATGATAGAACAAGGACGACAATATCATATTGATAGACAGTATCGTACATGTATTTTTTGTGAAGGATCTATAGAAGATGAATATCATTTGTCATAATTTGTCCGCTTTATAGTGATTTAAGAAGTAAATATCTTCCTGTATATTTTACAACAAACCCATGTTTAGATAAATTTTACAGACTAATGTACTCTAACCAAATTGATACAGTACGAAACTTGGATATATTTATATATTATGCTACACAAGACAGGAATCAATATATGTCTATGTTTGATTAATATGTGTATGCAATTATGTTTTTGTTACACGCATGTTTGAAATATTTTTATAGTTGTACTGGTGCTATGATTCATGCATGTTGAAAACTTTATATGAAAAAGTCTATACTTGATTAATATATAGATATATAGATAATATGTATACATGTTTGTGTGATTTGTATCATTTCATGTCTGACCAGTGAATGCTAGTTGTGTCTATCTTTATAAATCCATATGCTGTAATTGATGCCTTTGTTTAGACTGACTGATATTAATGCTCATTTCGCTTTGTCTATGATTGACGGCTTATCCTGCTAAATAATGTTTGCTGTCTTTGTGTAAGTGATATGTATGCTTGTAACATTGCCTAGGTTTGATTGGTACATAATGCTGTTTGAGTGATCTGTATGTTTGGTATATACACTCAACCACTTTTCTAATTGGTCACTTTTCAAACCCAAAATAATTTTTGCTGTAACATATAATTTTACACATACGCATTTTATAACATTCTCCATACTATAAACACATATTAAATATTTAAAAATCCCGTGCCGAATTACACATGGTCAACCATGCGGTCATTTTAAGATTTTCGCAACGTGCTGCACGAGAAATGCGATTTTTCAGCGAAACTTCTGTAAATTGTTCTGTGTTAACTCACCATGCTAAAAACTAATAAACATGGCGAGGATGTCTATCGAAGAGCGTTCACGAGCCGTTGGTATGCTGCAAGGAGGCCGAGGTTTGAGACAGGTATGGGCGTTTTAAGTATAAAATTATAATTTGAATAAATCGTAACTTGAAAATAAGACAAATTGTTCTTTGAATAGCATTTTAAAGAAAACTAATGTATTTCGCAGGTTGCCAGAGCATTCAATATGCGTGTATTCACGATACAAAGGCTGTGGGACAGGTATAATGCCACCGGAAGTGTTGCGGACCGCCAACGAGATTCAAGAATGAGAGTCACGACTCGTCTCCAAGACCGATACATAAGACTAATCCACCTTTGGGATCGTTTTACTAATGCTGCATTAACAGCATCAAATACAGTGTGCTCCCATGGTCGTAACGTTCATCCTGAGACCATACGGGGCGGTTACGCGAGGCAGGACTTAGATGTAGACGGCCAACAAGTTGCGTTATTCTAAATGCAGCGCATCGCAATGCTAGATTAGACTGGGCGAGACGTTATCATCGATTTACCCGCGTTGATTGGGCAAACGTCTAGTTCGTCGATGAAACTCGCATCTCATTTAGAAGAGGAACTGATGGGCGCGTTCGAATCTATCGCAGACGTGGTGAGAGATTTGCACAGAATTGCGTTCTTGAGGCAGACCAGTTCAACGGAGGTTCAATTTTGATCTGGTCGGGTATCTCTATGCAAACAAAGACTGATTGCGTTATAGTACGTGGCAACCTAAATGCAAGAGAAAACCAAAATCAGATTCTTAACCCAGTGCTTATTCCCCATATCACGAACAACCGTGGTATGCAACTAGCGCAGGACAATGCCCCATGTCATGCGATCAGGGCCACCCAGCAATTTTTGCGTACACAGCATGTTCAAACTATCCCGAGGTCACCCAAAAGAGCCCGGATCTTAATCAAATAGAGAGCATGTCTGGGATCAGCTGAAGCAATCAATTAGAAGACTTCCGGTTCCCGTAAATCTTGCCGCTCTGGAAGTGCTGGTGCATCAGGCATGGAACAACATCCAACAGCGTCTAATTCAACGTTACATCACTTCTATGCGAGCCCGATGACAAGCTACCATCCGAGCTAACGGTGACCATACACGTTTTTGACAATTGTGTGACTTTTCGTTTTGAGGGTGGTTATGTTGCTGCCCTCGTTGCGCTTCAGTGAACAAAATGATCTCATTTGTTTTTCCGATATTGATTGTAATATTGTTACTAAATAAAATAATACCATTATATCATACATCATGTTATTTGTTATAATATAATACAGCATTAATACAAGTGACCAATTAAAAAAGTGGTTCAGTGTATACTAGTATATATAAATTTATGATAGATTGGTTATACTAATTGATATTTTTTATATATATGTGAATGATCCTTCCTTGATTATATATGCATGTAAGTATGTATGTATATTGTGAATGTTTGATTGTGTATCGGCCGGAGTGTAAGTATGTATGTATATTGTGAATGTTTGATTGTGTATGGGACCGAGTGTAAGTATGTATGTATATTGTGAATGTTTGATTGTGTATGGGCCGGAGTGTAAGTTTGTATGTATATTGTGAATGTTTGATTGTGTATGGGCCGGAGTGTAAGTATGTACGTATATTGTGAATGTTTGATTGTGTATGGGACCGAGTGTAAGTATGTATGTATATTGTGAATGTTTGATTGTGTATGGGACCGAGTGTAAGTATGTATGTATATTGTGAATGTTTGATTGTGTATGGGCCGGAGTGTAAGTATGTATGTATATTGTGAATGTTTGATTGTGTATGGGCCGGAGTGTAAGTATGTTTGTATATTGTGAATGTTTGATTGTGTATGGGCCGGAGTGTAAGTATGTATGTAATTGTGAATGTTTGATTGTGTATGCATGTAAGTATGTATGTATATTGTGAATGTTTGCATGTGTATAGGCCGGAGGCCTATTTAATTCAATAAACCTTTGAACTTTGTGTACATATAAAATGATAGAACTTCATCATCTTTTGCTACTTTGGTGTACTTATTTATCTAACCAATCAATACCTGACATAGCTGTCTGTAAAGCTGTCAGTAAGACATTAAAGAACTTAGTTAAGTATACAGAAAACTGGTTTATTAATGATTCACTATTGAGTTTTATTGCTAACATTAAAGGTGGGGTTTCACTTTCTTTCCCAGTAACAGTGTATACATATCTTACTAATTGAACTGGATTTTATAAAGAACCAATTTTCAGCTGCAGGAAAGTCAGCTAAAGATCTATAACGTCGACTTTACAACGCGTGTTGGTCACACAAGAAAGTTATCCTTTATTGAAAATGTGTACGTCTCCAATGTCAAAATAAGCATATTGCTTTCAAATATATGGTAATGCTTTATTGACACGTTCAAATTACATAGACATTATTCAAGAATGTTACAAACTGCAACTGGCAATGATTATATGAATCTTTTAATAAAATCACGAAACATCTTTCAAATCTATCTTTAACATAAACATCAATCATCAATATCTGGAGTCACATATTTCAAATATTTACATAGAAAGTTTTCCTGGACAATTCATCATTTCGTGCAGTAGTGAAAAGAAACTTCAATTCCAGTAGCAGACTTATATTGATGGATAAATAAATATAGGCAGATGAGAGAGACGACATATAATCAACAGCAACTGTTTACTGAAGATCGCCCGTGTAAATCAAAATAGACATTCAAGCTAATACTACATATAAGGCCAATACCTATCACAACCTTTGAATATACTATTGTTCTCATATCTTACTAATTGATATATTTAATATACAATTGCTGGCTTAGAATTAAAAGCTCGACCTTATAAGACTGATACATATTTGAAATCTGCATCAAAAGGCACTTCTTATGAGCCAATTTTTATGTAAATCGGAAATAGTCATGTTGACCAAACTGAAGTTGAAAAACCTTGTTTTTCCATACGTAAACAGCAGTTTTCAGACAGTTTTTTTATTGTTTTCTCAAAATATTGATTTTGTACTTACGACTTTCTAATTCTAAGCCAGCGAAATGTTGGTCTGAATAATAGAAATATTTAATACTTTATGCAGTGAACATCAACTGAAACATTGTAGCAGCGACCATGAAGTGAAATGTTTCAATACTACAGGTATATAAATTACTATTTCCTTCACTGTTAGTTAAGGTTGACATACACTACTCAACACTTATAACCGATCACTTCATATATTAATACAATTCCAGTCTAGTTAGTATCTAATTAATATTCTGACGATCGTTAATGTATAAGCCAGGTGTAAGCAATATAAAAATAAAAGATTACTCTATTTTTTCAAAACAAAATTATTCCACATAATTGACAACCACCCTCAAAACCAGAAATAACACAATTATTGGATTAAATGTTGGTATCCCATTTTGTAAACATGAAACATGATAAGCAATACTTTATATGGACGATATGACAACAATAAAAGAATACCACAAAAATTTACTGCGAAATGTTGTTTAGTCGAGAAAATGTGAAACAATTTAAAATCATCGACTGTTACGATTTAGCTGGATTTTCAAAGTGACAATGTAATTCACCATAGGGAGCTCAGTGTCGCCTATACAAATAAAACGCACATATATTTTGATATAATTCAGTTTGATAGATGAGAATTCACATAACAGAGAGTGTATGAAATTTGACTAATCTATCACCACGCGTTATGACTATTTTGAGAAATTATTTTTTGTTCTATTTTCAATTGAAAGGGAGGTAATTTCACATTTGTTTTCATTTCCTATATTTCAAAGCTGCACAGATTTATAACGTGTAATTATTTAAGCAATGTTGTATGTTTTTCTGTTTGGGCGATCAACATTGAGTCAACATTTTTAATATGTGTTTGACATTACTCGAACAAATGTTAAATTTCACATAAAAACTGTTTCTTATAAACAACGGGCAATAACTCCGCATAGTTGACGACGCTACATAAAACATGAACATTTATTGCTAAAGAGCATATAATGACGATTGAGATAAGTACCGATATTTCCCTATTGCCATGAACAAAAATGTTCGAGTTCGAAAAGTCATCGGTTATAAGTGTTGAGTAGTGTAAATCTGAAATGCATGAATATCACTAAACATACTGCAGTTTGGAATCCATCAAACTGTTTCAAAACACGCATGTCATGTTAATTGAACTTACGGGAATGTTGTCATACATAGCTTTCCTTTATGTCATTAAATGCAAACTTTAATTTCCACATACAAATGCTACATTACTAACACAAATACAGTTATCATTACCCGCCTCCTTTCCTGCCAATATTGTCACCTACTTTAGGAGTTATACAACAAAATGCATGGCTTTAGGATGATGTAATTAATCATGCATGTCTAATACCCCTTGGTACAGCTGTTGGTAGGAGCATTAGGGTACATAAATAGGTATTAACTTTATAACCATATTGTAGCAAGAACTTCTTATGCATCACTTTGCATGACAAATGGCACACGTGTGCTCTATATAGTTCTATAAAAATTAATTATATCACAATAATAGCAGGGCTATTTTCTATACTTGGAGATGAGGCAATGGACCTTGGTAGATATACTGACATTTTGGTAACATGGGAAACTGATTTTGTAAAGGCAAACTTCGTTATGACATTGACATGCTGTTTTTTGTACAGCACAGAAGATATATGCTCACAAAGTGGGGTTTTTCTATATGTCCATCAATTTATTTATCTGTAATATTGAGGTCTAGCAACAAGATGTACAGTCCTGATAATTTTAATAGAGTATTTAATCATTAGAAATCAGTAGAGGAGAATTATTCCGTCTACAATAAGGCCACATCGTTTTTTATGTTTAGGTTTACGGGAAAGTTTTGAAATGTTGCTGTCAGGAGGAGTGAATGGAAAAATAACAGAAGCTATTTGGTGGCCCCAGGTCGCACAAACGACAGCTTTTAGCCCTGTTGTTATTGTGCCATTCCCTCCTCCAGACAGCAACATTTTCATTTGTTTTCCTGCTAACCTAAAAAAATTAACTGTGGCCTAATTCAATATGTAATCTATATATTCATCTACTAGCTATATATCAAGATGATCATTAGCGATATTGTAAATGGTCCAAATTGAGAAGGATTATCAATAGATGGTCATTTGGGTAATTCCTGGATATGATAACATCAGTATAATATTTATCATTAAAGAAGTTCCCATCCATTACATTGCAGTAGCATTCTATAAAAAAAATATGCATCACTTTGCATGAAAAGCTTATATGTATTTCCTGATGAAGGCAAAATGCCGAAACGTTAAATATACTATATAATTAATTTCTACACATGTTTTTGTCGACATTTATCTTTGAGTAGCATTCTATGCAAAACCGTTAGGGCCATAGCATACTAGTATGTGTATGTTGGTTTGAAACGCGATGCTTCACGTCAATACGATCATGAGAGCAGGAAAGCACAACAGTATGATAAACAGGAGGTGAGTCCTATAAAAATGTCACTGTGCACTGTTGGGAATTCGGTTTGGTAATTTTGGTAGATTATGTCCAAGTTATGTATGGTAGATAATGAAAAATATGAAATAACAGATCATAAAAATATAAGACCAAACAACTTCTAATTGTATACTTGTTTTGTTGTGTATTATAATGAACCTTGGGAGTAATTGGGTCAAAAGCAGCAAGCCTACTGCAGGAAAATACATGTATTCAATTGGAAGAGACGATATGGGCAACTGCTTTTCACAATTATGAAGGGACCATTTGGGTGACTGCTTTACACAATTATGAAGGGACTATTTGGGTGACTGCTTAACACAATTATGAAGGGGCCATTTGGGCGACTGCTTTACACAAATTATTATAAAGGGACCATTTGGGTGACTGCTTTACACAATTTTGAAGGGACTATATGGGTGAATGCTTAACACAATTATGAAGGGACCATATGGGCGACTGCTTTAACCAATTATTATGAAGGGACCATTTGGGTTTCTGCTTTACACAATTTTGAAGGGGCCATATGGGTGACTGCAATACAAAATTATTATGAAGGGACCATTTGCGCGACTGCTGTACACAATTTTGAAGGGCCATATGGGCGACTGCTTAACACAAAATGCAAAGGGGCCATATGGGCAACTGCTTTACAATGTAGTTCATTTAACAAACACAGGAGCTTAACACAGGAGACAATTTAACAATGGTGGGAGCTTCACAATACTATACACTAAATAAAGGTGACAAATAAACAAATGAAGTCAACTAACAAATATGGTCACTCAATAACAGTGACCATTTAACAAAGTTTATCACAAACACATGCCTGTGTTACACCTCAACAAAGATGGTCATTTAACAAAGTTTATTGCAAACATGTGACACCTCAACAAAGGTGGCCATTTAACTAAGGTTGCCACTAACATATGTCTATTTACCACCTTAACAAAGTGGCCATTTCACTAAGGTTGTCACTAACATATGCCTATAAGTATGTAACAGCTCAACAAAGTGGCCATTTCACTAAGGTTGTCACTAACATATGCCTATAAGTATGTAACAGCTCAACAAAGTGGCCATTTCACTAAGGTTGTCACTAACATATGCCTATGTAACAGCTCAACAAAGTGGCCATTTAACTAAGATTGCCACTAACATATGTCTATGTAACAACTCAACAAAGGTGGCCATTTAACAAAGTTTTTCACAAACACATGTCTATGCAATAGCTCAGTCGTGATAAATATGACAAGGTGGCTATTAAACAAAGGTTGTCACAAACACGTGTCTATATAACGGCTCAGTCCTGATAAATACTGCTATCAGCGTCATCATCTGTATTATTATCATCTGATACCACAGGTAGTTTCTCCTCCTGTAATAGTGGAGTTTCTCTATCTTTGTCCTATAATAAACACAAACTGTCAATATAACATGATGTCTATACAAGCCTTGTAAGGGGTTGAGAGTATACAAATACAACTATAGCCTAGAACATTTAACTTGTCATCCTTGAATATCCGTGCTAATCAGTTGTCCAATCAGAGTAGTTATTTTAACTAATCAAAACATTCTTACGGTACAATAATGAAAACACACAATGATTATTTAGTGACAAGTCAAATGTTCTTGCCTTTACAAACATTGTACACCTATTCTCAAAATACACAATCAAATCGCATAAAAGTGTATCGCTCCTACATACAATATATATCTGCAGTTGTATGACATCATTTTGTTGGTTTAAATGACCATACTTACTGAACAACTGGAATTTGCAGAGATTCAAAAAGTTAAAAGGCTATTTCTGTCGGCTCAAAAAGCCAAATACTGCAAAAAACGAGTGTTGCCATTTAGAGTGCTTATATTAAAGCATGATTAGGTATCCTTCATTTACCTTTATTAACATGTAAGGGTACGTTTTGTTACACTTCAAATGATGAACTTAAGGGAAAACAGTGAGTTTTTACAATTTCTTTTGTTTTGCTGTTTTTATTCTATATAAAGGGTCGTATTACATCTCATTGTTTGTGTTATACTGCATCCCACGAGATACGGCGTTACACAAGCATTACACACTCTAGGTAATACGGCCCAACGGGTCAACACACTGCAGTTATATTCTGTATGTATCGTGACGGTGCTTACTTAAATACTTATCTTGTTTATATGAATATCAACGTTTAGTGTCTGTTATGTAAATGTTTATAAGCGGAAGTTATGAGTCAATATACACTTCTTCAATTAATTAAAAGAACTGTACAAAACATAAAGCCTGTATATAATATTTTTGGTGCCATAATGAAATAGTATTGTTTAATTTCATATTGTTTGAATTGAATTTTCTCATTGTTAAATTATTTTAATTATACTGTGATAGCATGTTTAATTTATTTTTAAATTATAATCAGCAATATTATAATTATTTATGGCAAACCTGATATGTTTTACTCATTATTAGTATTCTTTTTATAATAATTTTACATGTGTGTCTATCATGTTCTATTTATCTTACTATAATAGCAATTTAACTGTGATAGGTAATTTTATTTATTTAATATATATCTTTAAATATAATTTATGCTCAAATGTGATATCTTCCTATGTCATTCAACACTATATATATCAAGGACCACAATGGAAATAAGGGTTCCTTTGAACCCTTTTTTGTGTTATCCTTAACATTTAATGTTGATTTGACATGGCTATTTTATTGATTCATGCTTAAACATGTATTAATTTACTGTATTTGTATGTTTTGATATTATCATTGCCAATTGTGAATGTTCTTTTTATGTCGAATAAATCTATCTATCTATAGTAGCAGAAACACGTCAGAAGATCTTGGTAACACAACTATTTTCTATATTGTATCAGTTCTGGTCATTTGTCATTAAAGTTGTGATGATACATTAATTAATTACAAGCTTCGCATCCGTATCTAAAAAAAAATTCGCCTGCTGTAGACAAAGTATATTTTAATATGATTACATGATGATAATACATTGATATAATAACACTTATCATACATATCTTGTTCAATTAGTCTGTAAAACATATAATTGAGTAATTAGAACAAAATTAGGACTGAGAATTTTGGTCATCACTTAAAATTATAAAAACTCGCTTAAAACTATATTTTTTACATTTGAGTCCTAAAATTTGGGAAAAGTTTTTGTAATATATTTTTGTTTGGGAAATTAAATGATAGAAGTAGAGGTTAATAAATTTTATTTTTAGTGTTCTTTAATTTGGAAATGACTGTGTATTCTGAGAATAGGTGTGTAAGGTGTTGAGGGCATACAACTATCATAATGGTGTCCTTATAGTGCAAACAAATTAACCTGATCCTCAAACCTTATATAAGCATAATTTAACAGTTCTTGTGTATAATTTAATTTCAGACTTTGTTTTCATAAGCAGTGAGTATTACGAATGTATACGAAGTGTATTATAAACACTAATCTAAGAAATTTATACATTCCACGCAAGAAGATATATCCATGCATAAAGGTCTAGGACCATGTTAATTTGTTTGTGCTATACAACTTTCTAACCAAATCTCATTTATGTAAAGTATGCCATCAACCCCCAGTTGATAAATATTCCTTAACTACATTAAGGTGTATATGTAAACAAATTGATCATACTGGACCTTGTAGGCCAAATTGTATCAAATATTATAGAAAATAACTGATTTCTAAATTTATATAAAAAAATACTTTTCTAGAAGTTTTTTCAAATTGTAACAAACTTGAATAAGCAACATCACACTATCTATGTGTATTTCCAAACAGGAAGTAACACATATGCAATTAACTAGAATACAAAACTCATTTTTACAAGGATGGGCAATCAATATAAAAAATAGAATAATTGTTGAGTAGTATCATGACCAGTTTCTATAATTTGAATATAATATGATTGTCATTAACAATGCATTACTTCTATTATCTGATCTTAATTATACAAACATATTTGCTAAACAAGAAATCGAAGGAGTGTTGACTGTAAAATTCTATCATTTCATTATCCTTTGTAATAGAATCAATTGTTCATGCTATAAGGCTGGAAACCAAATATTATATACCACAATAGCACTATCTATGCAACAGGTGTCCAAACTATTAATTCACATAAATATAAAATTACTAATTAGTTGATGTATGGTCCCTATTCGCTGGAGCAATGTTGTACATAAACCAATTAGAAGAGGTTTTGCAAAGTATCAGCCGATAAAAACACTTGTTTGCAAATTATCAGCCAGTGGGAACAAGTTTGCAACATATTGACAAATAGTGACAAATTGTACTAATAAAATACTACAAAAATGCTCAAATATTTGTTGGTATAATTAATCCAAAACATGTTTGTATTCAGAGTCCTCGTCGATTGTTTAAGAAGATAAATAGCTTTACTAACATGAATCCAGTAATTCATAGTGGTCTAGTTAGTCCTAATGCTAAAATTTGAAGGTCATGGATTAAAGTCTTAGTGTGAGACAAAGAGGAATCAGTCTCTGTTTAAATTTGCCAACAAATAATATTGAATTAACAGTATAGTAACATTTAATATTTGCAATCAATGGATTATGGAGGTTTTTCAGTGTAAATAACTGAAATTATCATTTTGTTATTTTCACTGATTTAGAAGCTGGTTCCAGAATCATGCAGAAAAAGAAACGTAACGCCTACGGCACCGGGCTTTAAAATATGAGTTACATCATCATGATGTCATAATTGTCACGTTGTGACGTTCCAATTTCAACATGTTTTTTTTCCAAATAAGCCAAATACAGTACGGTACCCTTTTAAGAAAAATTGAAGCATATAATAAACAGAAAATTTGTTGATTTTTGGTTGAAGATCAATTTTATTTCACTTGTGATCACAGAAAATTCAATTTTCACTTTTGGTTACGCCACTCGTGAAAATATTGATTTTCTGTGATCACTTGATGAAATAAAGTTCGATCTTTCACCAAAATCAACAAATATCCTCTATTTATTCAGGTATGGCACATGACAACTATTACACAGTACTGCACATAGTCCTGCATCAAACTATTACACGGTACTGTACATAGTCCTGCATCAAACTATTACACGGTACTGTACATAGTCCTGCATCAAACTATTACACGGTACTGTACATAGTCCTGCATCAAACTATTACACTGTACTGTACATAGTCCTGCATCAAACTATTACACGGTACTGTACATAGTCCTGCATCAAACTATTACACGGTACTGTACATAGTCCTGCATCAAACTATTACACGGTACTGTACATAGTCCTGCATCAAACTATTACACGGTACTGTACATAGTCCTGCATCAAACTATTACACGGTACTGTACATAGTCCTGCATCAAACTATTACACGGTACTGTACATAGTCCTGCATCAAACTATTACACGGTACTGTACATAGTCCTGCATCAAACTATTACACTGTACTGTACATAGTCCTGCATCAAACAATTACACGGTACTGCACATAGTCCTGCATCAAACTATTACACGGTACTGCACATAGTCCTGCATCAAACTATTACACGGTACTGCACATAGTCCTGCATCAAACTATTACACGGTACTGCACATAGTCCTGCATCAAACTATTACACGGTACTGTACATAGTCCTGCATCAAACTATTACACGGTACTGTACATAGTCCTGCATCAAACTATTACACGGTACTGTACATAGTCCTGCATCAAACTATTACACGGTACTGTACATAGTCCTGCATCAAACTATTACACTGTAATGTACATAGTCCTGCATCAAACTATTACACTGTACTGTACATAGTCCTGCATCAAACTATTACACTGTACTGTACATAGTCCTGCATCAAACTATTACACGGTACTGTACATAGTCCTGCATCAAACTATTACACGGTACTGTACATAGTCCTGCATCAAACTATTACACGGTACTGCACATAGTCCTGCATCAAACTATTACACGGTACTGCACATAGTCCTGCATCAAACTATTACACGGTACTGTACATAGTCCTGCATCAAACTATTACACGGTACTGTACATAGTCCTGCATCAAACTATTACACGGTACTGTACATAGTCCTGCATCAAACTATTACACGGTACTGTACATAGTCCTGCATCAAACCGTTTGTATGCATACTTATTTTGAAACAAAGCGATGACTGTTTAAAATAGTGAGTTGCTTAGCATAAAATTAGAGAACACAATTAGAGACAAGGATAACACAGTCATATATTGTAAACATGTATTTATCATAGAGATACATGAGAGACTGGGCCTTCCTATTTGCATTAAGTTGTTATTAATTAGGCTATAATCATTATTATTACAAATGTTTGCAGGTTGATTTGTAGGAGTTTATTAACTGAATCATGGTATAATATATTGAGATCCCTAATTTGCCACAATTGAAAGTTGTTAAAGAAATATAGAAAAATTAAATTTGGAGGTTTAAGATTTCCTTAAGTACTTTGATAAAACACATTACCCGGGGTGGTTTTCAATATTGATCTTATAAGGACAACCAATCAGATCACACCATATTAAACTCTTGGTCAGTAACAGGCAATATGATTGGCTATCCTTATTCTCAATATTGAATACCACCCCAGAAGACTAGATTTGAAACAGACTCATTTTCAGATAGGTTAAACATTAGAAATTGATTATGTAGCTACCTTTTTTATGTTACAAACACACAGGTTTTGACGGAGTTACATTACTGACACGAGCACATAAAAATTATGTGTTCACACATACATGCAGTGTTATGCACAAATACAGGAGAATTAGCATAAGTATATGTTCTTATTCATAGTACAGGATCACAAATATACTGGTAATTAACATACTGAAAAATGGACAATTACAAATGTAAATGTTTGGTCAATGTTAGGCAGCGGTCACATGACGGATGACAGAATGATATGACTCGACAAGCAAAATTGATGTCCAAGATGTACTGCATTATACTATGCTAAATCTCCCAATTATAGAACAACCAGACAGACAGACAATTACCAAGGGTGTCAACACTCTGTGCTGTATGGAAAAAGCCAATTTCAATGAATACAATTTGCAAAGCAAACATAAACAAATACAGTTCAACAATACTTGTCAGTATACATCTTGATAAATGCAACAACACAGCAACACACATCTACAAAACTGTGAACAATCTGGATATAAATTCCACAGAGAAAGCATAATGTTGCACAATTAACAACCCAGAAATGACATGTGACATTGTCATGCCATTACATTATGGTCCAATCACTTTTTTCTGTTTGTTTATTTGGGTTTCACACCGTTTCTCAACTATTTTTCATGTAAATACAGCAGCAGATTCTCCAAGCCAGTTTTCCTGGTCAGTATTCTAAGCCAGTACTAACTTCAACAAGGAACCAGTAACTCAATCTCTACTGTCATGTGAAGCAAATTGACACTGTTGTCATATTTTCGTGAATTGAACCCAGATCACAGATTTCAAATCCAGTGCACTGTAACCCCGCAGTAGCTCTGTCCAATCAGTAGCAATTATGTCTTGGGTAGTAGTACGGCACTGAATACAACTGAGGTGATACAATGTGAACAGATTATTGTCCAATCAGAAGTGTGTGTTGGGTAGAAGTCCAGCAGTGAATATGTGATGTCACCATTTAATTGTCATGTGGACACATTATTGTCCAATCAGAAGTGTGTGTTGGGTAGAAGTCCAGCAGTGAATATGTGATGTCACCTTTCAATTGTCATGTGGACACATTATTGTCCAATCAGAATCAAGTATTTAAAACCAAAGAAGTATGCTAAAAAGTAAAACTGTTGGACTAATATCATATTTTTATGGTCCAATTTGTAATTCATTGCCTATTTGGTGCGAAGTATTACCTGTGCGATCAAACTGCTGAACAAATGGAATATTTATGAATAGATCTCTCTTAAGCACCAACTCTATATAATTATGATATGAACATGATCAAACCCCTTGTTTGGCATCAAGATAAAATAAATCATGTAATTAATTCTAACTTGCAGAAAAGCTTGCACAAATTGGCAATGGAATATGATATAATATTTAGCTAGGCAGCACAATCAGAAATGGAATATGATATTGTTCTTATATTAAATTATGTATATTCATTATCATTTAAATGTTAAGAATTTGTCATTTTAAAATCTTATATGATTGACTAATCATTTGATTCACATAGAAATCAGTATTTTTATATATTGTAAAGATAATAATATCTTATCTATCTTAATCTTGTTTTATCCTATCTTATTTTTATAAAATAAGTGTGTTGTCGATGCTGGAAGCCAAATGAAGACAGACAACAGCTACGAAAGCACATGTTGCAGGTAATTATGTAGTCAAACAATCATTTAGGACACTCGGGGGACATATTATCTGACTACATTACAATGAGACTCTACTCATTCCAATCTGACAAGTCTCCGTATAGTGTGGTTTACTAATACAAGTCTACGTATAGTGTGGTTTACTAATACAAGTCTACGTATAGTGTGGTTTACTAATACAAGTCTCCGTATAGTGTGGTTTACTAATACAAGTCTCCGTATAGTGTGGTTTACTAATACAAGTCTCCGTATAGTGTGGTTTACTAATACAAGTCTCCGTATAGTGTGGTTTACTTATACAAGTCTCCGTATAGTGTGGTTTACTTATACAAGTCTCCGTATAGTGTGGTTTACTAATACAAGTCTCCGTATAGTGTGGTTTACTAATACAAGTCTCCGTATAGTGTGGTTTACTAATACAAGTCTCCGTATAGTGTGGTTTACTTATACAAGTCTCCGTATAGTGTGGTTTACTAATACAAGTCTCCGTATAGTGTGGTTTACTAATACAAGTCTCCGTATAGTGTGGTTTACTTATACAAGTCTCCGTATAGTGTGGTTTACTAATACAAGTCTCCGTATAGTGTGGTTTACTTATACAAGTCTCCGTATAGTGTGGTTTACTAATACAAGTCTCCGTATAGTGTGGTTTACTAATACAAGTCTCCGTATAGTGTGGTTTACTAATACAAGTCTCCGTATAGTGTGGTTTACTAATACAAGTCTCCGTATAGTGTGGTTTACTAATACAAGTCTCCGTATAGTGTGGTTTACTTATACAAGTCTCCGTATAGTGTGGTTTACTAATACAAGTCTCCGTATAGTGTGGTTTACTTATACAAGTCTCCGTATAGTGTGGTTTACTAATACAAGTCTCCGTATAGTGTGGTTTACTAATACAAGTCTCCGTATAGTGTGGTTTACTAATACAAGTCTCCGTATAGTGTGGTTTACTAATACAAGTCTCCGTATAGTGTGGTTTACTTATACAAGTCTCCGTATAGTGTGGTTTACTAATACAAGTCTCCGTATAGTGTGGTTTACTAATACAAGTCTCCGTATAGTGTGGTTTACTAATACAAGTCTCCGTATAGTGTGGTTTACTTATACAAGTCTCCGTATAGTGTGGTTTACTAATACAAGTCTCCGTATAGTGTGGTTTACTAATACAAGTCTCCGTATAGTGTGGTTTACTAATACAAGTCTCCGTATAGTGTGGTTTACTAATACAAGTCTCCGTATAGTGTGGTTTACTAATACAAGTCTCCGTTTAGTGTGGTTTACTAATACAAGTCTCCGTATAGTGTGGTTTACTAATACAAGTCTCCGTATAGTGTGGTTTACTAATACAAGTCTCCGTATAGTGTGGTTTACTAATACAAGTCTCCGTATAGTGTGGTTTACTAATACAAGTCTCCGTATAGTGTGGTTTACTAATACAAGTCTCCGTATAGTGTGGTTTACTAATACAAGTCTCCGTATAGTGTGGTTTACTAATACAAGTCTCCGTTTAGTGTGGTTTACTAATACAAGTCTCCGTATAGTGTGGTTTACTAATACAAGTCTCCGTATAGTGTGGTTTACTAATACAAGTCTCCGTATAGTGTGGTTTACTAATACAAGTCTCCGTATAGTGTGGTTTACTAATACAAGTCTCCGTATAGTGTGGTTTACTAATACAAGTCTCCGTATAGTGTGGTTTACTAATACAAGTCTCCGTATAGTGTGGTTTACTAATACAAGTCTCCGTATAGTGTGGTTTACTAATACAAGAAACAAGACTGTGAGTTTATTAATTGTAAATCCATATAAGCAAACAGTGATTCAATGAAAACAGTCTATACAGTGATTCAAACAATAGGATTTGAAATAATTGAAATATTTCAGCATGCAATAGGGTGGGTGGGGTATCGTAAGAACTAGCTCTATACATGTACCTTGGCATGAGTGGTTTTCTATAATCAAATATTATTTAGTATACATATAGAATATATAAAGTAACAATGAAACTATACACCAGAAACATATAATCACTACATATAGGAGATATTTGTTTGGCACTTTATTAGTTCAATACAATACATATATATTAACTTTGGGTCCCTTGCTTACTTGTGCCATCCTCAGTAAATTTCTTGGCAGGTCAATTTTACGGTGTTATTTTTTTAATTCTATGTTACATAGTACATACCTATCATGAAAGTAAAATGAGATAAAATATCTGTCAATGAACTGCCAAAGATATTCAGACAAACTCTGATGTCACGCAAGGTATTACAATTTAATCATTTATAGGTTTTTTTGTGCCTCTTTCTGGCAGCCAATTAGACTTTTATACAGAAGATCTTGACCTTTGACCTCAGCAGGTTTGTAGACTCATGTATTCTATATGCATCAATCAGACATGGTTAAGGTCAACTAATGTACATATCATTGGCTTAGAATTAGAAGGTCATAAGTACAAAATCAATATTTTGAGAAAATACGAAAAACTGTCTGAAAACTAGTTTTTACTTATGGAAAAACAAGCCTTATTAACTTACGTTTGGTCAACATGACCACTTCAGATTTTCATGAAAATAGGCTCATAAGAAGAGATCTTTTTGAAGTCATATCATTCTAATTCTAAGCCAGCAAATTACTGTAAATACAACATTTACATCAGATCCTTTATCACATGCCCATGCATTTTTGTACAGTGCAATAAATTTTTGCAACATACATTATGCATTAAATATGCAATGATGTCATTTAATACTCATTGTTTATTATAATGGTGTCAAGTATGTTACGTCAAAGATCATACACAAATGGATAGGCATGTCTAAAAAGAGCCAAATTATGACTTGAAGACCCATAATGCATTGCTCGCGCTTCGGTAATTATCGGCCATGTCCGTTTTATCAAAGGTTTAACCACATTCGGTTAACTCCGTCTCTTTCCTTCATTATAGTTTACCGTAGTTGTGTATCGAAAAGTAATCATGTCTTCATGTTAAAACCAAAAAACGAAGTGGTTTGATCATTTACAAGGCTCATTTCATATCATTTGATTCAACTTGTTCTGTAAATTCAACTAGAACTGCCACAGAGTGACTAATGATACCCCCACATACTGCTTTGTCACAGACGTAGCATGGTGGATAACAATTGCACAGTTATTTTTAATTTTAACAATACCATTTTTATGATAAAGTTATGGTTCAGACAACATAAATTATGGTCATTTCTGACCTTTGAACTCTTAAGTGTGACCTTGACCTTTGTGATATTGAAATAATTGTTTTGTATGACACATCATTTGATAGGGGTGAACAATTGTACCAGGTTATTTTAAAATCTCACAATAAATGACTTAGTTACAGCCAGGACACGGCCATTTTTGACCTTTGAACTCCAAGTGTGACCTTGACCATTGAGATATTGACGTTATTGTTTCGCATGATACATCGTCAGCTAGAAGTAAGCGTTTGTGCCCAATTATTTTCAAATCCAACAATAAATGAGTAAGTTATGCTTCGGACAAGCTCAATTATGCCCATTTTTTACCTTTGAACACCAAGTGTGACCTTGACCTTTGAGATATTGACATAATTGTTTCGCATGACACACCATCCAGTAGAAGTGAACATTTTTGGCACATTATTTTCAAATCCAACAATAAATGACTAAGTTATGCTCTGGACAAGCTCAATTATGCCCATTTTTGACCTTTGAACTCCAAGTGTGACCTTGACCTTTAAGATATTGACATAATTGTTTCGTATAACACACCGTTTGGTAATAGTGAACATTTGTGGCACATTATTTTCAAATCCAACCATAAATGACTAAGTTTATAATGCTCCGGACAAGCTCAGTTACGCCCATTTTTGACCTTTGAACTCCAAGTGTGACCTTGACCTTTGAGATATTGACATAATTGTTTCGCATGACACATCGTCTCATTAAGGTGAATAAATATACCAAGTTATTAAAAAATCCTTCAATGCATACAGAAGATGTGACTCCTATATAGCCCCCCCTACTTTAGTAGTGGGGGTATAATAAGAAACCAACACTCATTGAATATCCTCTATTTACTTGATAGTCTAATCACTTATCATAATAATTATATTATATTTATTATACTCACTCTAAGTCCTATGATTTTATCGCTAAGTATACGCAGATCTACTGGATTTTTTGTGAACATTAACTCTCTAGTTAGAGAATTAAATTCTTGATTTGTGTCCCTCTGTTTTTTCTCCAACTCTAATATTTCCTGGTCTGTTTGATCGCATATTCTGTAAAGTACACAACATTAGAGTCTGTTAGTCTAAGATTAATAAAACCTTCAAGGTTTTAACAATTCAATATTATGAGAGTGCATACATAAGTAACTAAGTTTTGAAACTTGAGGCTCAACCCATTTGCCATTGAATTTGGTTCATTATTGCCAATAAAATGTGTTTAAACTAAGTTAATTCAGACTAACAATATGAAATATACATGAATAATTATTAGTTATTTCTAGTTTTACTCATCTTTTTCAAAGAAATTCCAACTATTAATACCCGAAGATAAACCAGTAAATCACAGCCTTTAATTAGGCGTATTAATTAACCTTAATTAAGCATATAATTAGCCGTAATTAAGCATATTAAATCAGTTCAATCAGTTGAGAGTTCCCATTCCATAACATAAACATTTCAATGCTTGTTGGATCATACCAGTTATATGTACAGAATTATCAGCATATCATGTCATGCATGTTCATAGTTTGTGTGAGTTTTGGCTCAGGCGTGGTATTCAATATTGATCTTACTGGACAAGGAAAACCAATCAGATCACACCATATTACTCTAGGTAACTTAGTTTGCGCTAGACTGATAAAGCAATATGCACCCTCACCAAGTATGGGGGGCATAAGAATAAATATCTTACCTACAAAGTTAACATTGGAATTTCTTTGGAAAAAGAAACTCAGTGTATAATCAAAAAAGAAATTTCTCACATTCTTTCAAATAATTATATCACTAATTATCAACAAAGAGAATGCAGATATTGTCTAAATTGTCAAAATTGCTAAATTTTGCACAAAATATTGGCTTCAAAGTCATTAATTATAGAAGATGTAAGGAGTAAATTATGATTTCATAATAACCTATCTACATTAGGCATACCTGTAGTTAAAACCTCAATAACTATCTAGTTAGATTTGACAACTAGCAATATTCTCAAATTCAAAGCATCTTAAAGCTAATCATGCCAAGCGTGTCTGGAATGTTTCAAATATTGCAGTCTACTGTCAGTTTGGTAAATATTTATTCTATAAATGTTAACTTTCCCACTTACAATTCAATGATTACCGAGTTTGTTACACAATACAGATACCACACCTGTTACAGTGGCCATAAATGCTACAACTGTCATAAATGCTACAGGTGCCGTAAATGCTACAGGTGCCATAAATGCTACAAACGAACCTGGCTCATATATGAATAATTTTAGTTTCTTGAATGGGAGATGTCTGAGGTAAAAAATTCCAAATAATAGAATTGGTTTATTTGTTACTTGTTTAAACTTTGTATATAACTACAGTATCATTTTAACTTTGGGCCCTATGTCGCTCACCTGTCATAGTAGTGCATGCAAGCCCTGTGATTTGACCTAGCCACCTCACACTTGACCTAGATTTTGTTGAGATGATCATTGTGACCAATTTTCATAAAGATTAGGCTAAAATGGTGACCTCTAGTGACTACACAAGAATTTCCTATGATTTGATCTAGTGACCTAGTTTTTTTACCCAGGATGACCCATATCAAACTTGACCTAGATTGCATTAAGATAATCATTGTGACAAAGTTTCAAATAGATTAGGCCAAAATTGTGACCTCTAGTGACTGCATGTACAAGGTTTTTCTATGATTTGACCTTGTGACCGAGTTTTTGACCCTGGATGACCCAATATAAATCTTGACCTAGATCTTGCTAAGATGATTAATGTGACCAAATTTTATAAAGGTTTCGTCAAAATTGTGACTTCCAGTGACTAGACAAGGTTTTCCTATAATTTGACCTTATCATGATCTAGTTTTTGACCCCAGATGACCCAATATCGAATTTGACATATATTTTGTTGAGATGATCCTTTATAAGACCAAGTTTCATAAATATTAGGTCAAAATTGTGACCTCAAGTGACTACACAAGATTTTTCTATGATTTGACCTTGTGACCTTGTTTGAGCTAAAAACAGAAACATACAAAAATAATCAAGAGACCACCATGCTAGTTTTGGAGTTATCTGCCCTTGAATATGTTAATTTGAAGAAAACACTAGTTTCAAGGGCAGTTAACTCTGACATAAATAAGTTTGGTGCCATATGATTATTTTTGTAATTTTCTGTTTTTTACATGATGCTGTGTTCATATTCCAAGTTTGAACAAATTCTATTATAATAAATAATTAAGAATTTGTTGGAGGAAAACAAGAGCTGTCCACGAACAGCGCCCTCCACTATTCGCAGCGCCATGCTAGGATAGTACAATTATTATGTATTCAAAACAAAATGCATCATAACAGCAGCTTCTAAGTAGAAAAAGGGGGATAATTTGGATAAATTATGCAGGACAGTTACCTACTCATGTGTAGGTCCCCTTGGTCATGAAGGTAAACAAATAAGCATTTCTTAGTCCTAAAGGGGGCATAATTTCAACAAAATGCTAAATAGTTATCTTCTCCTGTGTAGGGGTTGGGGTCATGATGGTGAACAAGTATGCAAAGTATCAAAGAAATATATCAATTCACTTTGAAGATATAAGGGTTAAAAAACATGTACCTAAACTTCAACATTTGCATTCCAAAGTCCAAAAGGGGGCATAATTTCAACAAAATGCTTGATAGAGTTACCCACCCCTGTGTAGGGGTTGGGGTCATGATGGAATACAAGTATGCATAGCAATATGTGAATGCACTAAGAAAATATTAGAGGTGAAAAAACCTGTACCTTAACTTTAACATTTGCACTAAGTTGAAAAAGGGGGCATAATTTCACCAAAATGCTTAATAGAGTTACCAACCCCTGTGTATGGGTTGGGGTCATGATGGTGAACAAGTATGCAAGGTATCAAAGCAATATGTCCACACATTTTTGAAGATATTAGAGGTTAAAAAACCTGTACCTAAACTTTAACATTTCCATTTCCAAGTCTATAGGGGGCATAATTTCACCAAAATGCTTGATAGAGTTACCTACCCCTGTGTATGTGTTGGGGTCATGATGGTGAACAAGTATGTAAAGCAATATGTGAATGCACTTTGAAAATATTAGAGGTGAAAAAACCTGTACCTAAACTTTAACATTTGCACTAAGTTGAAAAAAGGGGGCATAATTTCACCAAAATGCTTAATAGAGTTACCTACCCCTGTGTATGTGTTGGGGTCATGATGGAGAACAAGTATGCAAAGTATCAAAGCAATATGTCAATGCACTATGAAGATATTAGAGGTTAAACCTGTACCTAAACTTTAACATTTGCACTATTTGCACTAAGTAGAAAAAGGGGGCATAATTTCTACAAAATGCCTGATAGAGTTACCTACTCCTGCATATGGGTTGGGGTCATGGTGGCAAACAAGTATGCAAAGTATGTAAGCAATATCTCAAAGGACTTAAAGAATATAAGAGGTTAAAAAACCTGTACCCAAACTTTAACAAAAGTGTTACGCTGACGCCAACGCCGAAGCCGACGCTCGGGTGACTGCAATAGCTCCCCTTATTCTACGAATAGTGGAGCTAAAAATTATAAAGATACTACATTAAGGTTGAAATGGGCAACTTACCTTAAAGAATCATCAAATCAATTAAAATGAAACTGAAAAACAAACTATAAGTGAAGAGTCTAGTTTACCTTTGGTACTCTTTACTTAGTGCGTCGGTCATAGCGAGTGTATTATGTATAAGTTGTTTGTATGTTGGACCTGGTGATGGTAACTTAACAATCTCAGTACGTCTAACTTTCTTTCCTGTTTGATTGAGATCTTTGAGACGTCTCACATGTAGATAGTGGGATATCAGTGGACTTCTACCTTGTGTGTTGAATTTCACTCTCTCGTAGGTTGGTCCTGGTCCAATTTGATGTGACTGTAACGTCAAAATAAATTAGCTAATGATTTTCAGTAAGTTTTAATAAAATTAAAGAGCAATAACTCCAGCATCTCCTGATTTTTATATTTTTTGGCATTTGACTGAGATAGTCTCAAGGCTGATGTGGCCGTTCCGTTTAATCCCTGCCTAATTGGCCAATGACCTCCGGCTTTGAGGGAAATTACAGAAAGTTTGTGTGATACAAGAAATCTGGGCGTGCTGCCCTAGCTCTGTCAGGATAGACTCCTTGATCTACAAGTCGCTGGCTTAGAATTAGAAGGTCTAAGTAGTACTTACGACCTTTTAAGACCTATGCATATTTGAAATCGGCATCTCAAGGCACTTCTTATGAGTCTATTTTCATGAAAATCAGAAGAGAAAATAAAAATTTGAAGATTTTTTTTTTATAAAAATGTATGTCTCCCACAAAAGGCCATAATTCTGACAATACTCGGCTTATTTGGTTGGCTTGGTGCCAAATATTCATGTGAAGCTTCAATGAAATCTGACCAATGGTTAAGGAGAAAAAGTGTGAACAACATTTATGTCATCCAGACAGACAGACAGACGTCCAGCACTAAATCAATGTAATTTGACTCTATTTGAACTGGAATTTCATTGACCAACTTCCCTGAGTGAGGAAACTCTGTGAAACTTTGATAAAAAACATATATACCTCCACAGGTTTCCTTCGTTCAGTACCAGCAGTAGCCATTCTAGACTGTGAGATAGTTGTCTGCCCTTGTGACGATGCATACGTCATTCTGGTTAAATCTCGTGTAACACCAGGTGGCGTTAGACCATATGTCACCTGATCAGAACCAAGGCGATCCACCATCTTGGCAAATGACTCAATGTCCAGAGAATAATCCACTGCAAATAAAAAAGAAAATAATAGTTCACTGGAGTTTGGTATGGTATATGAAAACAACATAACAATATGACTGTTTAATGTCTTTCAATAAGTATTTCTTTTTTTAAACTTTTTTAAAACTTTTTTAAAAATCTTGAGCATAGCCTTTAATTATGAGCAGGCATATTAGTGCCTCCACCTGTATTTGAACCTTAGGTTGCCAGTTTAGAAGACAAGTGCTTCAATAATCACTGAGCTAAGTATTTCTGATAAATTATTAAGTTTTTATGTTCATTAGTCATTGTACCACTCTCTGGAAGATCAATGACCCCCAATTACTTTCAAACAAACAATGAAGATAACACACACAAAGATAACATTCAATATGTTCAGTATTTAAGGGATTTATCATCCCAATAACAGGATTACCAAGTCTATAGTTATTTTAATGAAACATTTCAGAAACCTAATCAACCTCACAGCAAAGCTAATATTTCGAACTATCCCAACCATGACTTCTCAACTAAATTTCTAATGTCTTTGCTGCAAAGTCAATTCATTTCTATTAACATAACAAGATTATCACATCATAATAGCATATAATCCAGTAAGGGGAGTGAGTTAGTGTTGGGGAAATTGGCCGTGACAATTGAGGCTTCTGGGTTAAGAGCCGCAGTAAGCCTGATTCAGCCCGGGGGACAGACATGCATGACATGGAGAGTAATAATGTAGCTTGGACATGCAAGTCCAAAATTCTTCGGATTGGCCACCAATAATTGCTGCAGGGAGCCATCCCCATAAATGTTGAGGGGAACCATCCCTAAAAATGTTGCGGGGAGCCATCCCCAAAAATGTTGCGGGGAGCCATCCCCATAAATGTTGCGGGAAGCCATCCCCATGAATGCGTATATGTTGCTAGTAGCCATTAACTCCCTGACCAAATCAAGCTTCACCTCGGGGCCCGCCAAGCAAATGCTTATTCCGGACAAGACCCTGAGGTTCCCTTCCAAAACCCTGCCTATTGAATACTGAAGTTAGGATCACCGCGCTGAGGATATGTGCCGTCAGACCAAAAATCAGCCTAAATTACCTCCCTTTTGGAAGATTATATAATTACTACATGCATGTCTGTCCCCTGAAAGTATAATCTTCTTCTGGCAGTGCATATGTAAACAAATAAAATGAAAGTGACAGTACACACGACTTTGTTCATAAAATAACTGCAATTATTTTGGAGATAAACAATTGAATATATTTAGGGAAAACCTGGCCCCACCCACTGACGGCCATGTTTTTTAAACGAATCGCAATAAAAATGTCAATTTTGTAAGAAGGTCACCCAACAACTATTTCTGTAAAAGTGTTTTGAAATCTGGCCAGCGGTTGATTTTTTACAATTTTTTAGAAGATTTTCCTATTGGGTGCCATGGCAACCAGAGTTCTGCATTATTAGGTAATAATTCTTTTAGCTATTTTAAGAAAGAACCACCCAAGGAACAATTTTACCAACTTATAGTGAAATCCAATCAGTACTTTTAGAGAAGATCTTTAAAGACTTTACTATATATATTTAGGGAAAATCAAGACAAACATGTCAATTTTGTAAGAGGGTCACCCAACAACTATTTCTGTAAAATTATTTTGAAATCTGGCCAGCAGTTGATTTTTTATGATTTTTTAAAAGATCTTCCTATTGGTTGCCATGGCAACCATAATTATTTATAGATTGCAATTATTTTAGCTATTTTTAGAAAGGACCACCAATGGAACATTCCTGTGAAGTTTAATTGAAATTGGTCAAGTGGTTTAGGAGAAGAAGTCGTTTGAATGAATTGTTGACTGACATAGGACGCACGGGCACACGGACGCACAGACTGACTAACGAGGGACGAAGAGTGATCACAATAGCTCACCTAATCACTATGTGACAGGTGAGTTAACAAGAGCTGTCCACGAACAGCGCGCTCCACTATTCGCAGCGCCATGCTGGGATAGTACAATCAATATATATTCAAAACAAAATGCTTCATAACAGCAGCATTTACCTCTGCTGTGTAGAGGTTGGGGCTTCTAAGTCGAAAAAGGGGAATAATTTAGACAAATTATGCAGGACCATTACCTACTCATGTGTAGGTCCTCTTGGTCATAAAGGTAAACAAATAAGCATTTCTTAGTCCAAAAGGGGGCATAATTTCAACAAAATGCTAAATAGTTTTCTTCTCCTGTGTAGGGGTTGAGCTCATGATGGTGAACAAGTATGCAAAGTATCAAAGCAATATGTCAATGCACTTTGAACATATTAGAGGTTAAAAAACCTGTACCTAAACTTTAACATTTGCATTTCCAAGTCCAAAAGGGGGCATAATTTCAACAAAATGCTTGATAGAGTAACCTACCTCTGTGTAGGGGTTGGGGTCATGATGGAGAACAAGTATGCATAGGAACATGTGAATGCACTTTGAAAATATTAGAGGTGAAAAAACCTGTACCTAAACTTTAACATTTGCACTAAGTTGAAAAAAGGGGGCATAATTTCACCAAAATGCTTAATAGAGTTACCTACCCCTGTGTATGTGTTGGGGTCATGATGGAGAACAAGTATGCAAAGTATCAAAGCAATATGTCAATGCACTATGAAGATATTAGAGGTTAAACCTGTACCTAAACTTTAACATTTGCACTATTTGCACTAAGTAGAAAAAGGGGGCATAATTTCTACAAAATGCCTGATAGAGTTACCTACTCCTGCATATGGGTTGGGGTCGTGGTGGCAAACAAGTATGCAAAGTATGAAAGCAATATCTCAAAGGACTTAGAGAACAAAGAGGTTAAAAAACATGTACCTTAACTTTAACAAAAGTGTTACGCCGACGCGGATGCCGATGCCGACGCTCGGGTGACTGCAATAGCTCCCCTTATTCTACGAATTATGGAGCTAAAAATAGTAAATGTGCGAGTTATCTTCTATAAAAGATCTTGACATAGGGTCTGTACAGACTCCCACTGATGGTTGTAGACCAATGACATTGATGAAATAGTGAATATGTATAATAAACTAGTAGCCTACATTTCTTGTTGAGTGCCGCAGCATGCATCATCTGTTCAGCTGTTTTTGTACTCTCCTTCTCTAGTCCCTTAGGTGGCTTAGATTGTAACCTTCTCACCTTCCAAGACTTGAATGTACCTGGTACAGGCTTTACACCTAATAAACAACATTATAACACATTACACCATAGACAACTAATCTTTTAACCATCAGTATCCTGATAGATCATCTCCATACTGGCTATCAGAAAATGATTGCTATACACCGGCCAGTATATTGATTGGCATGAAAAGATAGCAAAAACCTTCTTTTGCAATTTAACCCGGTAATACCACTATTTTGGTCATGTCAAAGAAATGGCATAAACAAGTCTGACCGATACCATTATTTAAAATCATTTACATGTAAGAAGTATACAAAGTCTATTAAAATATTTATTTATCATGATTCAATATCTTTGATCGCATGTAACTTGCTGGCATGTATGTTGTTTGTGTGCGATCAAATGAGATAGTCTTCAAGTGTGTGGTCATTCAGTTTTTCCCTGCCAGTGCATCCTGTGGCCTCTCACATTAAGGGAAAATGTGCATGTATAATACCTGTGGTCCATTCGCTGATCATATTGACGAGATCTTGTCTCAGAGTATCATCAAACTTGGAACGGGATTCTGGAAATGCTTCCCAATAAGCAGAAAATACAGCTTGAGCTAAACAATCCGGATATGCCTGGAAGAATGAATATACAAAATCAGCCAAGATCAAAATCAAGTAATAATATTGTAAAATCCCTAGTTTTTGTGAACATTGAATGTTGTGGTAGAATTTGTTTGTTTGGGTTGTAAATTCAAGGAGAACCCTTGTTCAGCAAAAGGAGATCAATGTTTTATGAAGATTAGAATTCATGATGAGTTCATTCATTAATGAAATAAACGAAAATTTAACTCACACAAAAAATATTTTTTTGGAGTATAATGTAAAAAAACGCTGTTCAACAACTTTTATATCTCTACTGTATACATGTACTTAAAAATTCCGGCCTCTAAAGAATACTGTATAAGAAGATATTTTTATATTAGCTATTGTTTATTTCAAAGTGAAGTTTTCTGCAGGCGAAAAGTTACGCTAGATGAAATATTAACAAATTCGGTAAATATGAGAAATTCACTATTATATCATAGTTGCAAAATGAACACAGGTTACAGGTTCCACCATGAAACTTATCATGTTTGAAATGCAGAAATCTGACTATGGACTACAGGAAATCCTGAAATTTAGAACTCTGTATCAAAAACAGTCCTGAATATTAGCAGAATTAAGAGCGTAAAGCAATGAAAACATGTACAGTATAACCTCTCTAAGAAGCGACAACCTCTGAGAAGCGACAACCGCCGAGAAGCGACAACCTCTGAGAAGCGACAACCTCCGAGAAGCGACAACCTCTGAGAAGCGACAACCTCTGAGAAGCAACAACCTCCGAGAAGCGACAACCTCTGAGAAGCGACAACCTCCGAGAAGCGACAACCTCTGAGAAGCGACAACCTCCACAGAGCTGCAAACCGCCGTTAAAATTCTTTACCTTTAGTATGGTTTTACCTGTGAGAAGTGACAGGTGTGTTTTTACAACCGCATATTCACACGTGTTTACTCCATGCGATGTTGTTTTCTATTTTTCGCACCTTCGTGAATTATAATAATTATCGCTCATCGAGGTACCTAAACCCGATGCCGCGGCACTAGTAAATTAGCAACTGTCTATGGGATCATTTGACAATGATGACACAGTAACTCCCTGCAAACCATGCACTTGATGAGATGCATAAAATTTGATTATTTTTATTCAAAGTCGTTATTAATAATTGTAAATGACATATCAAAACACGCTTATCAATCAGTACACGTACATGTCGTGTTAATGGTTAATCGCGTCGTCTAAAACTGTCAATTTCAGCATAATTTATGCACTGACCAAGTTACACGCGAGAGGTAAACCAATAACCGATCACGTGAACAAATTGTGTAGTGAGCGATATGACGTAATAGAGATTTTAACACTTTGAAGGTAAACATTTCAATTTAATACGGCATGTGCGTAAAATAATGTGGATTCGGTTTATTATGTTGAGAGTAGCGTTTAATAGCAATAAATACTAGACCCGTGGATTGTACGACATCAATTTAAGATTACTGTGATTATGTACACTCAAAAATCTATGAACCACATTCTAAAACAATCTACCTCTACAGAGCGACACCTCCGCAGAGCGGCAGTTTTTTCTGTCTCCGCCGGATGTCGCTCAACGGAGGTTATACGGTTTTTTCTCTCAATTACAATAATACATACACTACGCCAAAGTTCTAATTGGCCACCCTATAAAATTTGATTCCGCATGGATGATTTTGCACAAAACACGTGTTTTATTTCTGTGAATTGATAGATTAATGTGTGGAATGAAAACATAACGCAACTTCATATGTATTGATTAAATATATCACATAGAATCAAATTTTATAGGGTGGCCAATTAGAACTTCGGCGTAGTGTATTACTCAAAACACGATACAACTATCAGCTGTCCTGTGATTGTAGTTTCATTATGTTTACAAGAAAGACAACTGTGATATGATGCAATATACAGTCAGTGAGAATTATCCTTTCCAATGAACTTCAAACGACAACAGTGATCAATGGGTAGAGCCCCTGACTCCTGAGAGAGTGGGTTCAAATCCTGGTTTAAGCAAGGGTTTAATCTTGACCTTCACATGCATTCAAGATTGCCTGTATCATGTGTAGGTTGCACACACTGTAGATTCTATAATCGTATGCACGCTAATTAACACAAATATCATTTTTGGACTTACTGGAACCTGACATTTGTTGTTAACATTATGAAAATTATCACAAATATTAGTTTCAATTGCTTTAAGAACCATCATCATTGCATGGTAGACGAACAACAGTTTACTGTGTAATTATGACATATGACATTAGCTTTAGTCACAAATTCCAGAAAGGAAAACCTCCTGCATTTTATTGAAATATCCTGCATTTCCATCACAATTCTCCTGTAAAGGGTTCTGTGAAACTTGGCATGTATGCCTTCACAATCCTTAAGGCGGACCAAGCTGAATTAATAGACAATATAAGTAATTTCCTCAATTTACAGATTTCCCTGACTAATTTCAATAGACCTTGACTTTTCCTGATTGTGGGAACCCTGATTGGGATACACAAAGTTTGTTTGTAGTACAGAGGTTGTAGCTCCGGAGAGGTAAAAGTAATTTACAAATGGTTACTTCCGAAAGAAAATAATAATGTAGCCGAAAGGGACGGCTAATCTATCATCTCAGGACAGTATCATAATTGTCAATCACATAAAATATTTATCACTTAATAGCACACATTGTTACCATTAAAAACTTGTCCTTCACATCTTCATTAATACTCGTAAATAGAGCCACGTAACTGTCAGCTATCCTATCATACAATAGATTCTTGTCCACAGGATTTGATTTCTGAAATATAAACATATTCAATATCTATAAAAAGATGAAATAACATAAGTTTTTGCATTTCGCTATTGATTTTATGTATGCTAATTTTTTTATTAATTCAGTGAAATAGCCGATTTTAAATTGATAAATTATAACTTAAATTTCCTAGGGTATCCCTTTGTTGGATATCTCATGGTAGAAGAAACAGATGTCGACCAAAGGAGCATGGAGGTGAATCGCAGAGCGCTATAATCTAGCGTTTTCCATGATTTTTAACATGCCCGGTGTACAGCATCGATACATGCGATACTATCTCAGGCAATCTCGGTTGCCAACCAGTTCACCTCTTGTTGGGTTTGGGTGAGAAACACTGAAAAGCATTTCAGAAATGACCAAGAGCCCTGACCTCATGTGTATTATAAATTGGACTTACATCAAACCTATCAAGGAAGAACCACCAAAATGAATCTTGCATCACTGCCACTGAAGCCTCTGACAAAAATAACTTCTTCCAAAACTTTTTGAATCCAGGCTGAAAAAAATCACATGTAATGAGAGGGTTGACACAAAATCCTCATGCTAATCACATGTAATAAAAGGGTTGACACAAAATCATCGTGATAATCACATGTTAGAGAGGGTTGACACAAAATCATCATGCTATTCACATGTAATAAAGGGTTGACACAAAATCATCATGTCAAAACTACTGATTTTATCAGGCTATACCTGCTGCCATAGGGGATTAGTACTTAGCCTTACTAATTTTACTGGAAGGATCGAGTGTTTTAGGTCCAATAGGCTAACTACTGTTCTGACCGCCTATGCCTATTATATATAATTATAGTAACTTGTATTGAACAGCTCTCCTTCATAAATATGTACAACACAACTTTTCATTTCTTAATTGCAACATCTGAAACCCGTTGCCTAACCAAACCACTACCGAGCGCTAGATAGCGCTATGCTAGGAAACAGCTTGTTCCAAAAATTGCTATGTAGCGGACGAAGCCAAAAATTTATATGCTACCTGCAAGCGCTCATGGCTAGCAGACCGTTGGGCAGAAAAGTGTTACTGAAGCGGTCCAGTGCATAAAAAAACGCTTGGTAGCCTAGCAAAGTGCTGAGAAACAGTATGCCATCGGCTAACAGTGCTCGCGCTTGTAGCCTGTTGTTGCGTAGACGTAGTAATTTGAAGCACTTCCAAAAAGCCCACGGTAGCCCCTTAAGTTAGGCAACTACAGGGCTCCTGAGCTTAATTTAAGAAATGCTAGATACTAAAACATGTTTTATTAAGAGATAAGATTCTTAGGACTCTTACATTGAAATCCTGTGCCTTGGTTACCCTGTGTAGAATTGGTGGTGATTCCAGTTGTCCAGGTAATTCAACTAATTCCCCATGTCGGAAACCAGGAAACTGACAATATTCCAAACTTTTCTTCCGAGTCTCGATCAGTGAATCAACAAAGTCCTACAAAATTAAGATAAAAATACTTCTAATCCCAAGCAAACATTGTATGTACCACTCTTGAAAGTCTTAAATTAAGGTCAGAGTAAGTAAATTCCTAGATTATCATCCTGTCCTCAATTTTGTCCAAGATTTTCAATATCCTTTCTTTAAAATTCCTAACCGTTTTACAATATACACTGCCCACCAAAAGTAAGTATACAAATGTTATTTGCCCACTTACTTGCCTGTAATTATACTATTTGCAGAACAGTAAAGCAACAATATATTTGAAAAAACTGAATATTTTGTTTATTAAATGGAAAGGCCATACATTAATTGGTACCCTAGGTGCAAAATGTAATGTTTCATTGTCCCCCTATAATGGTAACTTTGTCACAAAAGGATGGAAAAATTCAGCCTTTTTGACCACATGGTTATTTTAATTCCGAACATTTTTATTTTTATTTCTATCTCTATTTTGACTCATTTAGTAAGTGTAGTTTCAGAAACTAGTCTAATTATGACTGTCTGATAAACAGATATTGAATTATTAATTTGACCAAGTTTAATTTTGCAACAATTATTAACTGTATACTTATTTTTGGTGGGCACTGTATATACTAGTATAGTGTAAAAATGTTTCTAAAACATTAGATCAGTAAAAAACGAAAACTACGAACGCTGTTGAAGAATTGGATGATAATCTAGCCATCTACTTAGAAAGCCTTTGGGAAAGGATAAAGGTAACACACATCTAAATTTGATTAAAATCTTTTATAAGGAGGAAAAGGGTAAATGAAATCAAAACAAAATGACAACTTAAAAGGAATATACATGTACTGGTTTGTTTAACAATATCAATTTATGTACATTTAACTTTATACATAATATACTGATTTATTCAAAATTACGAAACAAAAATATCATAAACAGGTAATATGATGGTAGAAATATTTTTTTTCAAACATGAATAAAATCATTGTGCACCTTTTAGTTTCTACACCTAATCATAGTTGTTAGTTCATTTACCATAAAATAACTACTTATATCTCTTCAGCAGAATCTACTATAAAACTATTGTATCAAATATTTGCTAGTACATTGTAATTATTTAATACAATCAGTAGACAATAAGGTCACTGTAATAGCTGATACTCCATTTACAAACTCATTAAAATCAGACTCTTATTACACTTCACTACTTTACGCTGATATAGGATCTGACGACACTCCGTATGGGGTCATATCGATGTGAACTTTACGTCATCCAATTAAATCGCTGCTTTCAAAAATCTGAAAGTATGGTGAAAGACTGCTGTGGCTACATGACATCATTGTGCGCCAGAGAGGTCATTTGAACATGACCTCTTACAAAGTGTAGTCTGATCAGCGTAAAGGAATGGAGCAAATGTTAGGGTCTGATTTCAATGAGAATTCAACCAGCATAACCTTTTAATATCGTTGCTAACAATAAAAGTTTGAGGAATATTTGGAGTTTGTTAACTGGCAATCTTTCTGTATATGATAGCTCTTTGGACATAATTGTGTAGAGTGTCAAGAGTGCAGACAAATGAGTTTGCACCTAAAGGGAGATACGAACCTCTGAGACCACTCAACTTTTACAATAACAACCCCAAGATTGCCCGAATAACCAGTATCAATGTGACTACATTACACTACTTCAGTAGTCGTGCTTTAATAGGAGTAGAAACTAGACAGTTCTAACATCCAACTAAAAGATATGAACAATATATTCAGCTTATGATCAAAGTTGAAGAAACAATCAGAGAATGCCATGTTTGTAATTTACAAACACTAGATGAAGACTTACAGGGAATGGTAGACATAACCAGACCAACAGATACATCAGGGAAGTTAAGGAGACCAGTCTTAGAATGCAGCCTCGCTACTGGTCAATCATAATGAAGTGATTCAAAACAACCAACCAGAGGCTTCAATTTTCAGACTGGGTTCAAAATGCAGCCTTGCTATTGGTCAATCTTAATGCTGTTATATGAAACAACCAATCTGAGGCTTGAGTTTTTAGCTTGGGAATACAAGCTTATGGCTGTATTCTAAAGAAACTGAAGTCAATTTTTTCTACTAGGCTATATTTAAGTGACAATGCAGCACATTAAATCCTATAAAAGCGGCCAGCACCTTAGAGTATATACAGTCATGCAAAATATTCTTATACTGGTTATTCAAGACATAATGTTTAATGTATATACTTAAAATAAACACAGAAATATAGTGAAATGAGAACTGCTTATTATATTTCTTAGTTATTATACTGAAAAACAAAAAATAATAATCATTGGAATCAATAGATGCTCCCCGATGTACCGGTATGAGAAAGTCAGTGGACAGGAGCCTGCCCAAAGAATACGCACATCGTTTGGTAGAGAAAGACTTGATCTACATTTCTTTCATTCTTGGTCACCAAAGTTACCCTACATCTGTCTCCTATGCTCAGGTTCAAACATCGAAACTTCTAGTGAGAGCTGTGAGCGTAACACGAAATTTAATTGGCCGGTGGTTTTATCAATGGGATTATTATAATTAGACTTCTCACTTGAATACAGACATCTGAATCCGAGTATATATTACAACGCTTTACTTGTTATAGTTGAGCATGAGAATGCAAATCTATAGGTAGAGCGTTCCAGCAGATTATTTAGTCACTTTTTTTATTTTCTAATGCAGATTGGTGAAACTAATAGATAAATACAGATAGATAGTTTTCTTGTTTGGTACATATCAAGTGCCCTGTTACCTGATAGAGTTTTCTATCACCCTGCAAATGAAATACAGCAACAAAAACATAAGAAATGCAAAAATATAAACCATGCCCAATTTTAGATTACACAATTAGACTTCCGGAAAGTGTCAAACATGTTCCAGACTTCCAGAAAGTGTCAAACATGTGTCAGACTTCCAGAAAGTGTCAAACATGTTCCAGACTTCCAGAAATTGTCAAATATGCGCCAGACTTCCAGAAAGTGTCAAACATGTTCCAGACTTCCCGAAAGTGTCAAACATGTTCCAGACTTCCAGAAAGTGTCAATCATGTTCCAGACAGTGTCAAACATGTTCCAGACTTCCAGAAAGTGTCAAACATGTTCCAGACTTCCAGAAATTGTCAAACATGTTCCAGACTTCCAGAAAGTGTCAAACATGTTCCAGACTTCCAGAAAGTGTCAAACATGCGCCAGACTTCCAGAAAGAGTCAAACATGTTCCAGACTTCCAGAAAGTGTCAAACATGTGCCAGACTTCCATAAAATGTCAAACATGTGCCAGACTTCCAGAAAGTGTCAAACATGTGCCAGACTTCCATAAAATGTCAAACATGTGCCCGATTTAGACACTCAGATAATGAAATGGCTGAAAATCTTCAGCTAGACGAAAACCTCTGTTTGACCAAAACAAATGGACAAAACAAAAAAGTCAGATACTGAATTTGGATGAATGTTGATTCAAAATCTGTTAGTTTGAGATCCAAAACACATATAAATAGGCAATTTACAAACAATTAAATGCCTGATATTTGGATGCTTTCTGATGAAAAAATCAGAGATAATAAGTATTCCAATTAAAAAAAAACCATGCCATACGTGTAGACTGAATCTGGTTGAAGCACTTTTTGTCAGACTGAATGTTTCTGGAAGTCGTTACAGCACAATACATTAAGTGAACATGTTAACACATATAGGCTAATGAAATTGTACAAAATATAAGTCTGTTCCCTTGTAAATATATGAAATAGATGTAATAAAATTCCATATCCCTGCAAATATAATAAGTGACCAATAAAAATGTTAAAATACAGTGTGTTGGCCTTGATCCAGAATATACAGTATATATAGTACAACAGCAAGGATATGGCATAGAACCAATATCTTCAGCCAAAGCCTTAAAATAGCATAATGTGAATTGTGTGTGCATAATAATTCCTCCTCCCTTAAATATTCTACAGTTACAATGTGTATGTATTTACAATACCGAAATCATTTCCTTTCTAACTCCTTCCTTTTCTAGTTCAGCAGTCCAAGACAGTACGTCATTCTATCATTTGAAGATATTGTACAGTACATACATGTATACAAATACGGTACAAATACGTTAAACAATAAAATAAGGACAAGATAAAAGTCTAATATCAGTCATACATCTGCCCTGCCTTCAACGATATATTATGTGACACATGTTTTGTACCTGTTTTGTATCTGTTACGTACCAGGTACGGAACATGTATGAAACGTGAGTCATACAATTCTTCGTTAAACACAGGGCTGTTCAGTGCGTGACTGTGTATTTACCCCCTCACCTTTCATGATGAATGTATCACATTAAACTAAAACTAAACATAATAATTTATAATTGCATAGTGGAAGAGTTCCTGGTCACCTAAGATAAATAATACGTTTGATATCAATTTCAAAGTCAATTGTCAAACTCAATTACTTCCTATGTTGAATTTTGTAATTGAGTTTAAGATTGATATAGGAAGTTGCCTTATATTTATATAATCCTGGGGCAAGGACCTGACCAATAAATTGAGGGTTCTTTAATTTTTGTTCTTCATTTTCTTGAAACCTTGTCCTTTGCAATGAACAGTATGGTCTGAACTAGAGCACCCACAGGGTCGTGGCTTCAAATTACTAACAGAAAGAGGAAGAAAAGTTCAATGTTCATAAGATTAAAAAACCTTAATCCAACCCATCATTGGTAAAAAGGTCACAGCGTATAAACAAGTCGACTTCCGGTTATTGCAATAAGTCATGCATGTTGAATGATATAGTCTCCCAATAAGTCATACAGTGACCCAAAGTAACAGGTGCTTTTGCTCACAATAAGTCATACAAGATGAATGGTACAGTCTCTAATAAGTCATACAGTTACCGAAAGTAACAGGTGCTTTTCCTTGCAATAAGTCATACAAGTTGAATTGTATAGTCACCAATAAGTCATACAGTGATTTGGTTTATATGCTGTGAAGGCAGAGCAAACACTAAAGAAAGCTGAATCCATAACAACAGTTGATAATGTATCATGAATGTTATTATGATCCATATGTACAACAACTCAAGAAAATACAAACAAATAATCTTCTAAATGGGTTTTAAAGCCTTGACACAGAGGATGCTAAGCCACTAAGTGAGGGTGGTTTGACAGTTTTATGAAAAATTTCATGAGCGATCATTTAAAATTATTGGGCTATTCTTCATGCATTATGTCCCCAGACAACTCAAAACTATCAAGGAATTTAAAGGAAACCCAAGTCAAATTTTATATAGAAAGGACTTTTGTTTTACTCGTATCATCTGTCAAAAATTGGTGTAAAGCATGCATAAATATATAATATTATACTCAAACATCAAGTGACACCTCAAAGAATTATTTTTTTAAATTAACGAAATGAAACAAAAATATCACAATGAAAATGACCAGCTGGAATGTCGCTCTTTAAGAGCTCAATACTCATTGCATTAAGACTATAATTATACTTAGTTTCAAATACTTTAACAGTGATAATGTTCAGGGATAAATTAAAAAATTGTAAAGTACAAAAAAAGATTTCAATTGTTATCAATATTATTGAAGGTATATATATATATATATATATATATATATACATTGTCTGAATGTATAAATTTACTTGGAATTCATTATTCTTTATGTGCTTTTGTTATTCATAGGATGTTTTGACTAGTTAAGAAATCTGCTAGGACAACAGATAAGCATTAAACAATCATGAGTCCCAAGTAAATAACTTTGCACGAGTTGATGCTCCATCAGCTTCCTACCTATTTTAAGATATAAGGACAGTAAAAACCACATCAATTAAAATAATACAAAATGATTAATCATCATAACATTGCAAAACCTTCACCAGTATACACAAATGTATATACATACATGTATATTAGGAGCATGTATCATTCAAAGGGTTAACATTTCAGAAAGAATTTCACATGACAATAAAAAACAACAATGCAACCGATATCTTTTAATATTTCTCAAATCACACAGCATCAGCGTAGTATTTTACACCAAAAGCAACAAAAAACATCAGTACTTGTCAGGTCTGCAGAAACATTTCTATTTAATGATTAAAACTATCAGCAAAACACCGAAGTGCAAATGTAGCGACACAATCAAAGCAGGTTGAGTTTTCCAAATTTTATTTCTGATTATTTAATGATTAAAAAAACAAAATAAAAAATTCAGCTTAGAGCCAAAACTTTTGCCGCTTCTTTCAGCTGTAATAGTATAATATATCCTTTTGTGGTAGCATAATATACCGGCTACTGAATGAGATCTAACATTTTGTCTAGGCAACAGGCCCCACCTCACTAAGCCTCGCTCCCCCAATGTAAGGGAGATAGGCACAATGATGAGGTTGCCAGTACTGCACATTAGCAGACAGCAACTATTGTGTGTACAATTGGATATAGTCACTCATTCTGACTTTTATCTATACATATAATATGATTTTTATCATTCTAACAGAGTTCACTACTCAGCCATTCGTCGAACGTTATTATGCGAACCCATTAAATTAAGCAAACAATTGCAATACTTCCAATGTTTTTACGACCTAAATAAGATCCTTTCTACATCCTTTCATTGGTCATCTTATTTTTCAATTTACATAATTTATGTAAACATCTTGTGTATGACCAGTTATATAATCATACAGCTATGAAGGACAACAAAGTTACAGCAACATGATTTCACAGAATGTCATTGTTTTACACAGAAAGCAAATCAGCCAATATTAGCACATTTTGAAATAAAACACACAGTTGAAGATTACAAATAAAATAGCAACTTCAACCAAACTTTTGTTAAGTTATTACTTAAGTACAATAAACCAGAAAATAAAAATATGCCAATGTCATCAATACCTTCATGTTAAACTGGTCTTCCTAAAATATCACATTTATAATACAATTTATAGACATGAGATACATATGAGTCGTTCTCCAGGAAAACTGGGCTTAGTGATAAAATTATGAAAAAATTAGAAAGTCGAGACATATATGAACAGCTTCTGAAATTAGCGTCAAATATACCATCCATTAATCTCCCTTACTATAATCATATTGGAGACAAAATGATGAACAATTTCCCCTGTTTTGAGCTATAAGACTCAGCCTAAGAGGAATTAATTTGCATTTTATACATGAATATCTAATATTAACTAATTTCATTTTAAATTATATTACGAAAAACTAAAGCTTCACATATGAGATACAAATGTAGACATATTTTTCATCAAAACAATATATCTCACTATGAACAAACTTTCTGAAAAACTTTTATGAATCTACTGTATTAAAAATAAGATATCTTTTACAAACTAAAGAAGATTAATTATAAGATACCAGACCTTTTTTATCAACAGTCTGGTAAATATGTATGAATCTATAATTATTACAAAATGGTTTTCTTTCACATTTATATTACAGAAGACTGATTGATAGATAAAAGATCGGACTATGACTTACCAAGCTTTTATGTCCTCTAGAACTGTGATGTGATTTTACGGCATCAGATCCAGAAACCTCTGTCATAAATGCTGAAATAATGGAAGAGAAGTCAAATAGATTTTTTTAGCATGATTGTTATCACCCACTGTACACGTCTGCCAAATTATAGTAAATTCAATGTATTCAAAACAGTGAAAAGTAGATTTTATAATAATAATAAAACAAGACTGCATTCAATAAGCGCTTATGCCCCCATGGATGCCTTGCCCATTAAAAAAGCTAAGTCAATCAGGAGCAATAATTCGGTTAAAATGTTGGATAGTGCTGAATGGCTTTGATAATGTAAGGGGCTTATGATGGTAAACAAGTATACCGAGTTTGAAGGCAAGGCCTTGTTGGACATGATGTAAGACGCTTAATAAGTCTAAGTCCAAAATTAGGTCAAGGTGAAGGTCAAAATGGGGCCAGCTGATACAGGCGTGTGGAGAGTATTCATATACAACATCCATGTAAGTATGAAAGCTTTGTAGCAAGCCATATTAATGCTAGAAGAAACGGTCAATTTGGGTTAACCAAGAATTTGGCCCTTCAAAAAGTCAAGTCCAAAATTAGGTCAAGGTGAAGGTCAAAATGAGGACAGGTGATACAGGCATGTGGAGAGTTTTCATATACAACATTCGTTCAAGTATGGATGCTTTGTAGCAAGCCATAATAATGCTAGAAGAAACGGTCAATTTAGGTTAACCAGGACAAAATGACTGATCAACGTACAGGACAGGTGAATCACTATATGCCTTCCGATCTATCGATACAGGGGCATAAAAATTATCTTCTGAAGGTAACACGTTAAGACATATGTATATAACAGAACAATACATATCTCATCTGAAACTCACTAGTTTCATACCTACGTGATGATCAAGATCAGTTATTATAATTCCTAAATTTAGGTATTGTCTTGATTAACATATTCAGTTCTTGTAGGTATAAAATTAACATTCAATTAAAATAGCTAGTTATGCAATGTATCTTTTTTAAAAGTAAAATTAACAATTTCGAAATTAAAAAAAAAAAACCTGAAAATTTGTTGTGGCAATCACTCTTACTAAAACATGACTACATGTGAATGGTTCTTTTTTATCTCAGATTGAGTTATTTCAATATTATCAGACATTTGAACTGATTTAACACTCAACATCAATTTGCTCTGTTTAATGCAAATGCATTAAATTAATTGTTCTGAGGATGACCTAAAAATTTACTTTGTTTGGAGTTCCCAGAAATATTAGGTGGGTTGGTAGGTAGGTAGAGTTTTTTTTCAAATTATCCTTTTACATTCACTGATTTTATACAAACATAAATGGCTATTTATACAACATTAAAGGCCAGAAACAAAGTTAAGTTGTAGCGGTTTTCATGCGTAGGTAGGATAACTCCATGATACAAATCATTTATTAAAATCAGCCTGATGTGAACATAACAAGCATACATACTTCTAGATGGTGAATAGAAAAGACCATCATGAAGCCTTGAAGTACGTTTTCCTTCTTGTACAATCTGAGAAGCATAATAGTTGAGTGTATCCTCCAGATTATCCAGTCTCTGTTGCATATCTTCCAGCATATGCAGACCAAGTGCTTAGATTTGTTAAGGTATGTAACTGTTTGTCTCAATATACTGTAAACACCCAAAATTCAGGAATTTTGCTGTCATTGATACACATGCATCCCAGACTAAAGGATATCACATGCCCAAGGTCCTGCACAGATTTTTGGGCCCGCTGGCCCCTTTAAAGAGGGCTGTGAACATAGATTTTCGAATACTGAAATTTCTGGCTGCTTATACCAACCACTGCGGTACGAGTCCCTGTGGAATTGCATTTACATTATTAATAATAGCGCCAAAACGTTTATATTTTTCTATAGAAGGAAAATAAGGCTAGACAAAGCGGTCAGGATCAATGCCCTAAACATAAAGTTATTCATGCATGGGTCACTGTCATATCATCCGATGACCATTTGTGCAATGTTGACAATTTGCCTTCTTTCACTTTCGGTCAGGTGAGTAGCATCAGGATGTATCCAGTTTTAATCAGTCAATTATATCTCAGGGACAGAATATAGGCTCCATGTGAATTTCACCTAGGCCTGAAAAAAGCTTGGTAGTGGGAAGGATATCAAATATTTGGCTATTCAATTATATATTTTATATTCTGCTATCATTAAACCGGTTATCTGTGATTCAGATTGTGATTAGTAAAAGTCTAATGACTTCCAAAAATCAAAGATTGTTAAAGCATTGTTTAGATATACAGCAGCATAGAGGGGACAAACATGTGAAATTTCTGTTGTTATATAACATATTTGGAAAATACAAAGTCTTCCAAACCACTGATTAAAATCATGTAAACAAGAGGGCCCTAGGTCGCATTATCCCTAGTTAATATTACAGTAAAATTTAAATGTCTTGAACTTCAAATTGATCTCAAATTCTGACTCTGATCTAAGTAAAATATCAATTTGAGATGAGATTTCTGCTTGAGATGCTTCAGGAGATCAGGGCCTGAGTACCTTAAATCTGAAATTAATGGGAGTGAAAAGTCTCTGATATGGTTATAGGAAATATTTAGGTGTAAACACATAAATTGTCAGGTGTCATGTGCAAACCAAGGATACGAGCTGATTCCCTCAACAATGCAGCTATATCTTCCTTACTACCAAGCAACAAGCCTTCATCCTGGATATCCATAGGACCTTCTGATGTCAATCTTTGTGGCCACTCATCCTTCAATAACGAATAATTCGAGATATATAAGAGATTCTTAATAAGATAAATTAATTGATGATACACGTGGGCTCATTGTAATTACTCCAAATTGAAACTGGGATAGCCTTAAGGCTCGTTTCAAAGTTGGGACAGCCGAAATAGATATTTTATCAATTAAATGACGTCTAAGCTTTGAGACGGCCAAATTTGCAGTTGAGACAGGCATTTGGGCATACTGCTGCCTTTTGATTACAACCTATTCAAAGCTTAAATAGAGGATCGAATGCACATTTATAACATTAAAGTAAGATCTTGTACAAAAGCAGTTATAAGTATATAACAGTTCTACCTGAAAAGGGTGTAAACCTTGATACTAGTATTCTATTCTAAAATGCATTAATATAATTATGTAAGCTTCCAACATCAGTGCTAACTTCATACAAAAACAAAATTAAGACTAAACTCATGCTCACATGATATGATTGAAAGTCTGACTGAACATCAATAGTTCAACATATACTCAACAAAAAAAGAAACTTTACATTATTTAAGGTAAGATTTCCATTGACACAATTTTAGTTGACTCTGTATTCACCTAAAGGTCCCGTGCATTGATGTAGTGGTATGGTATGGTATGCAGTGGACTACAGCCGGCACATTTCGTTCAAGAAATTAACGGTTTATCCAAAAGTTGACCATAAACAGTAAATAAGCTCTTATTTTAATTCAAAGGGAGGTAATTTGAAACTTATCAATGTTTGACCTAAACTGCATCAATCAGCGTTCGACATTTTCAGTATCAAACTTGTTTTTCTTAACAACAATGCATATATTGATGTTGAAAACATTAAAACAGGTCAACAGCCCATGAAAGGATAGTTCGAATATGCATAATGCTGTTTTAACAAAATCAGTTATTCCCATTTCCATTCAGTAATTCTGTGTTGTTTTCCCTGGAATTCTTCAACGGGATGGGCAGTTAAAATGTTATGATGTCTGAACTTGGTTATTTCTTTAATGAGCATGGAAATATCAATATATAAATAATGTAAAGTTTTCTTTTTTTGTTGAGTATATATTATTATTGTTTGCAGCACAAGTAACTGTATCATTGAACAAGAGCAAAAAAATCAAAAAAATCATAACAAGGTAAATTACCTATAGACCCAACAGTCACTGGGGTGCATTTGGTTTTTCATAATTTACAGCATATATAGCATTTATTATCTACATAAGGTGGTAGGTTAACATAAACATCTATGTGCATTGAAAGCATTTGAAAACATGCTTAAATTTACCTTCATACAATATATAAGTTTAAACTTTGCTTACAATTTTTGACGGGGTAAAACGCTGAAGGGACGTCCATGGTGGGTTTTAGCGAGACCGACTGTTTTCTTCTAACGGTCATTTTCATCGGTTAGCGTATAAAAATCAAATAATGAAAATTACTGTCACAAAAATCATCATTCGGAACATTTTGACAATAATTTGAAGATGCAGCCGATTCGCTACAACATATACATTTTACTGAAGTTAACATGTGTCATCCAGGTAAATCTGTTCCAACGTTTCTGTGTTCTTTAATTTTACCACATAATTATGTTTATACACAACGGTAAATACAACATATCCTCAATACTTTTCTTTCTTGTTTTCTATTCAATGCACCCCAGTGATCGAGTGGACACCGTAAAATACATTCATTGCATAACTTTTTAACTAGTTGATTAATTTCGATGGGATTTTGCATGGAAGTAGTTATAACAATGTTTTGGATGAATATAATTACTTTATGAAGATATCGAATGCAAATTCTTTTTGTTGATACCTTGAAAATCTAGTCAAAATCTAGTCAATTCCTATGTAATTTACCTTTTTTTTTACTCTTAATTAATGATACAGTTATCTGTGGTTGGCAGTGCTGTAGAAACTAGAAATATATCTGCAAAATATCTGCAAAGTTTCATGAACATATATCAAATATTCAGAAAAGTTTTAATACATATACCTGGAAATCATACAAACATGTAATTTACCAGTTTTTCGTGTTTCATAAACTCATCAAGATTTGTTGGAGGCTTTTGTTGTTCTTCCATCTTTGCTTTTGGAGCCTCTTCTTTCTTTTTGTCTCCATTTTGCAGTTTAGCCATAATGGCAGCAATTTTTGGATCCATTAACGGAGCAGTCATTTTTACTGTCTTTTCTACAATATTAAGACAAAAAGTTCTTTAGCCTGTTTGCACTGATTACACTACCAAGTATTTCAAATTGATTCCATAAGGCAGCATAAATAAGGAATCAATATGAAATTAATTACCGGACCTCTAGCCTTTCCTTTAAACATTGTCAAGTGGTCTGTTTACCGGACCTCCAGACTCCAGGTCTAGAGGTCCGGCTATTGGACCTCTAGCCACTTCCTTTTTCTAAAGGCTTTAACTTGCTAATATGAAAATAATAACTTCTTAAGAGGGTTCTCGTCCCCAAAAAATCCATAAACAGTGTGCAGGGGTCTTTGTGGGCCACAAAAGGTACCTCTGTGAATCGATGGTGAGGTCACAGGATGCCAAGTCCCCTTGGTGCTCCTGGATCAAGCAGGTTCAGGTTCAATCATTGGAATATCTTAAAATCAGTATTATCACAATAGCCTATGAATAATAGTATTATCTAGATGACAATACTGTAGTGCAAGACATTGGCTATCGATTTGTTAAGGATTTTGCTTTGAGAAATTCAATTCAATCAATCAATGGTGAAAAATAAAAGGAAAAATGAAGGAATAGGAAACCCTGACTATAGACGACACCCTAAATAATAGTACAGTACCACACTGTACTTACAACCTTTTGGTCTCAACATACGATAGCGTACCATTTCTCAGCACTTTGCTAGGTGAGCGCTACCAGTACCAGAGACAGTAGATTATCATATATAAATCTAGTATACAAGGCACTTTCTTGTGCAACGAAACGCTTCGAATCGGTACCGCTAAAACGGTCTGTTATCTGCAAGCAATTGCTGGTAGAGAATTAATTTTTCGCTTCCTCTGCTGTACATCGCTTATTTTAGGCAGGCCGTTTCCTAGCATAGCGCTATCTAGCGTTCAGTAGCCCTTTTATTTTTGGCAGTGGCTGACAGCGAAATTAGTCGTCCTGCATTGGACAACTAGCAAACGCTACGTGCATTGGCTAGGGAACCGTCATTCTATTTCTATGCATTAGGCATTCGAAATTTAGTTATTTTCTTGTGATAAGTATCACATATGTTTCTACCTTGTAATAAACTACTAATTCGGCAAGACATGTCAGTGCATTTATCTGCATCCCTTTTGTGACCGGTTGTGTATCTCTGTATATTGCCCGCCATATTGGATGGTATAAACTAGTACAAATGAATGCGGAAAGTGTTTCAATTACAGTATTATGAGGATGGGGAAAGTATATTACTTCAAGCTGAAAAATGAAATTGCTGTGTTAGGTAATGGACAGTTTGGAATGTCACTGGTTACAAAGACATAAATATACACAGATTGGACACTTAATTGAAAACGGAGAGAAAATGCAAAATAGCATGCAGCAGATTCTAATATTTTGCATGAACACTTTTGTTTGTCATCCTTTTTAATGACCAATGTCTCATTTTGAAGAGCTAAGCTTCTTCTACTGCATGATGTAACTTATTTTTTTCTATCTCTTATAGACTTAAAAAAATAGTGTTAGAATGAGGCAGATCTGGTATTTTCTGATAAGATTGGAATTTCAATTAAAATGAGAGTAGGTCTTGCTCTTTGAGGTATATTGTTTTATTCCTTAGCTGATTTCTATAAATTAGGTATCATTTTAAAGCCGAATAATAAATCTATTGCATAAACTCATTAGTTTTTTCCTATAGATGTAAATTAAAACAGGATATATAAGGTATTAAGAACAAACAAGATTTCGTGAGATTTCAGAAATCTGCCGCGAGATATTGTGAGATTTGGTAGATTTTTCCAATCTTTGTATATTTAGGTCTTTGCTGGTTTAATATAATAGCGTGAAAACAATGTTGCCGTTTATGAATCGTATCATGGTAGGCCCTATTGTATATTGTATTTAAAATAAAAATTACAATTGTAAATCGTATTGTTTTGTATACATGTGCCATTAAAACTGCGAATGAAAAATAATTAATTGCCATATTAGCTTTGTTTGTGACACCTTCCAATATGGCGGACAATATACGGAGATACACGGCCGGTCAAAAAATGGATGCAGATAAATGCACTAACATGTCTTGCCGAATTCGTAGTTTATTACAAGGTAGAATCATACGTGATACTTGTCAGTATCACAAGAAAATAACTGAAATTCTGGATGCCTAATGCATAGAAATAGAACGACAGTTCCCTGGCCAATGCACGTAGCGTTTGCTAGTCTTCCGATGCCGGACGACTTATTTCGCTGTCTAGTCGTCCGGTGCCGGACGGCTAGCCACTGCCTTAATTTTTAAATAGTTAGCCTCACGCCCTCAGGCTCAGTTAACTTAGGCAGCAGATTTGAAGATCCATTGTAATTCATTCTTACTTCAGTCTTCATTTGTATTAACGATATTTATGAAAGTAATTATAATCTTACAGTGTCTATTGGCTTGGAAATGTCTAATTAATCGAAATTAAAGTCTGAAATTTCGTCGTCAAGAACGCACTAGCCGGTGTCATTATATTCACTGAGCGTGATAACTAGTCACAAAATCCGGACTGGACGGAAAAGACAGTTTTTATCATGATTGGAAGTCGCAAATTAACCAATCAAAACGCGACCTTTTAAAAGAATTTATCAAGCCCGGACAAGTTCAACACAAAAATAGTTCACAAAGTGCGTTAAGTCACAATGTCTGCCAGAAACATTTATTATTCTGACAAATATACAGACGAACAGTTTGAATACAGGTATAAGACACGTGTAAATTAAATATTTCTTCTAAAAAGTGTTCAGATTTATTTCAAAACAAAAATAAAGCATGGTCCCAAAATCTATATGGCCCAAGTCAAAACGACCCTGGGTTTTTCACGTGTTTAAATCCCTTGCTTGATTATTAAAAAAACGATTGGTTATCCATCTAGTCATACCAAAGCCCTGAATTCAAAAAAACAATGCGATTCATTTCACCAAAGAGTTAAAACTGACCCTATTTTATTTCTGCCATAATTAAACTTAAAAATTTTCTGACTGATCAAATTTCTAAACTTGAAAAAATTATGTCAGCCAAAAATATTAAATTAAAAAAATATTTATATAACAGATTGATAAAAATTTAAATGCCCTTTTATGTGAAAGGCACAGGTATTCGGCATGTTGGCTTTGACCCTGCCAGTGAACCACTCTACAAGCCATACAGAGACTGAGAGAGCTTAAACATGTTTAAATAGTGTCCGAACAACATATCCCCGTGGTATTGGAAATGGCGCACTTAACAGTTTAGGTCATTATTTTGTTATAAATATAAAACGTTCATAATTAAAGTGATTGAGCAATGATAGGGCAATTCAATGGGAACATGTTGACACTAAATATCAATAGTCAATTCCATCAATGCATGTTGTATGACCATTACAATGAAAGACACGCTCAGCTTATTATGTCAAGTCCGCGTGATATGAAATGGCGCACCTATCCTGTAGGTCCCTAGTGGTAAAAAAATAAAAGGATTCATGATGTAGTTGTTTCCAATTTTATTTTATGGCTATATAGTCCATTTTTATATAATAGTTAGCTTACTTTGTTTACTTCTTAGATAATAAATCAATAATTAGTATCGAGACAGAATTGCACTGGTTACTAATTGCCATTATACTTTTTGAGTCACCAAGACAACTTGAAGATGTCCAAACAAGTGTTAAATCATCTATTACTGTCATGTAAGAATCATTCATGGCATTTGCATAGTCTGATCTGTCACCAACTTGACTTGGAAATGCCGAAAATATCAATGACAGTTAATATTAACAAAATTTTCAAAACATATTATTTCGGATTTTGACAAGTTTTTTCAGTTTTTCTTAATAAGAAAGTTACATCCTTCTGGACACCATTTTCTGTGTTTGACAGTGTGTGGGACAGTTTAATCATGTTACATGGTGTTAACATGGATGCCAGTGCTCTTTACAAAAAAAATTTGAAGTTAAAATTTCATTTTACAAATTTGTGGGATTACGATATTTGAGGGAATAAAGTGACATAAGAAAATAACAACAAATATGGGTACAGCATACCTTTCGAGTTCTAAAAGCACCGACTTTTACTTTGAACATTGTTTATTTGCATTACAGACCAAAACCATACATCCTTCCAAAAATATACTGGAAATGTATGTCATTTTGGGTCTTAAACTCAAGAAGAGACCACTAATCTCAGGTGCGCCATTTCTGATACCGCGCCACAACCCATACCACCACGATACATAACATTTCATTAAAAATCTGAAAACACCCGTTGGTGTCTTATAACATAAGTAGAAGGTAAATGAAGTTAGCTGGGCAATTATCGTGTCAGCTAGTTCCCCTCCGTTTAGACACTGGTCATTAAAATAAATAGGGGATTTGTAAACTGAGTTAAAGCTAGTTGTCGTTGATAGCTAGTCGGTCAAAGTCACTACAAGATTATATGACAAGCTTAATTTTGAATAAGTTAAAATGACACTATAATTTTCTACTTTTTGTTCCTGCTGGTTTAAAAGCAATTAGTGGTATAGCTGTTTTGAAGTCAAAACACTAGATTTCAGTCTGGCAAGTTGTTGCTACATATGACTTGAGTATAATCAGTTGAAAAAAGAAATATTTGAACTATTTATGATATAAACTAATATATATTTTTTTATAACTCCAAATTTTAGGAAGTGTCACACTAAATTTTCCAATTGGTCCAGACTGTTTCATTTTGTTTAAGAAAAAACATTGTAACATATATACCTGAATTAAAAAGTAGAAAGGCATGTAATAAAACCAAGAAGTCTATTCCAAAAGAGCTAGGGTAGTGCACCCAGGTTCTTGTTTCACACAACTCTCTTGAGACTTCCCTCGGAGGTCATTGGCCGATCTGGCAGGTAATAAACTAAATGACCACGCATTTACGACCGTCTCACTCAACTGCAAACAAACAAACCAAAAAATTAGAAATTTAATCTATGTCTTCCCACTTACAAATCCTTGGATTGAATGGATTCAGCAAGTAAAAGTGATTTTAGAGAATTAACTTGTTTCAGTTCATATTCAACACTGTTACACATTGTATGAATGATTTTTATCTGATTTATATTGTAGACATGTTATGTTACCAAAGGAAATTGCTAAACTTGTACCGAAGTCACACTTGATGTCGGAATCAGAATGGAGAGGTATTGGAGTCCAACAAAGCCAGGGATGGGTGCACTACATGAAACATGAACCAGGTGAATATCCTCATTTCCTCTTCACAGCTTCTCATAACTTTCCAAGAAAATTTAACATCTGGAGAAGTTGCCGGTTCCTCGTGTATAGATCAAATTGACCTAGATACAGTCCATGAAAACTGGTTAGGTTAATCGGCTGCCATATACAGTAAAACTTCGATGCCTCGAATAGTACTTGCCTCGAACACCCTAGATGCCTCGAACTAGTTCTTCGGTCCTGGTAAAATCCCTTCTTTATTGATATGGTAAAACAGTAGATGACTCGAACAGTATCTAGGTCGAACACTCAAACTGATTGGACGGTCCCTAGCTATGATTTACCCCTAGATGTTGACTGTGAAATCCATTGTTCGACTGTGGGTAGTCGGCAACAAATTGTGATAAATACTGTACCCAACAATTGTTTATGTTCGACTGCATTGTATAACGAGTTTTTAAACACTTATACATCCATTAAATAGTTAATGAAGGCCGTCCAGGAAATTGTAACTTATTTATTTTTCGTAAATAAAAATCAGAAACAACAATAAATCGGAATAAAATAATCCTTTTTCAAAGTTTGTCAAAAGAATCTGTTACATTAAAGTAACATTTCCATTTATTATTTGTAGTCGAACTTGACCCAGGACATGAGGATATTCTGTGGCTCGCAGCTTTATACTCGTATAAAAATATGCTATTTAACGAGAAACCTTACACATGTGAACACTCGAAGAGCTTGTAGGAGACAAATCAGATTTACTATCAATTTTGTCAAACTATATTCAACAATATAAACTATATATAAACATGAATTATGCAGTATACACACACGATTTGTACGTGTACACATACTGACATCAGTTCGAACTTAAACCCATGCATATTCTTGAATACCATAGATGTCTCGAACAGGAAGATGGCTCGAACTATTTCCCCGGTCCGAAGGTAGTTATAGGCATCGAAGTTCTACTGTATAACAAACAAAGGAACTGACTTACAACTATAATTCCATTGTAAATCTGAGCATCTCATGTTCCAAATAAAGTCAGAATTAGATTTGTAAATCAGTGGAATAAAATTTAGTTATTTAATACTGAGTATGTATATTTTTTTCCAAAAAGTAATAATGTTCAAAATTGATTCACTGAAAAGAAAAGTTGCCGTTTCTTCCAGAGAATAGCATTAACTTAAGTGTATGTAGTATTCATGGGCATTTATATATTTTTTTTTTTCAGAGCCACATATCTTACTCTTCAGACGAGCCTTGCCACAGAACTAAGAATATACTACCTGAATATTTATATCAATTCCTACAAGAGCCTGTTGTGATCTTTAAACTATTCTGTCGATGAATAATGTAAATCCATGTATGGCTTTTATTTCATATCATGTTTGTACTATAACAAGTGTATATTGTGTTTCATTGAATAACTCGGTATCTGGAATATTGGGCTAATCATGGTAGATGCTTCACAAAGTGTCCACCAAGGAAACCATTCATGATTCAAAAATGAGTTCCTGTGTAAAAGTGGACTTAACAGGGGATAACCAGGGTTGGATACAAAACTTAGTCTATCTGTACATACATAATACATGTATATATTAAGTATTAAAATATGCATATAGGTTTGTTTCACCTCCATGCCAAGAAATGATAAAATGTCATTTTAAGTTGTATGTGTCACTGCAGGGGTGTCAATATTCCTGATTAATCCGGAATTCCAGATTAATCAATCCTGAAAGAGCTATCATTTCTGACCAAATTAAAAGTTATTTGATAAAAATATCTCACGAAATGGCAAAGTTATAGTCAATTTAACCTGCACTAAAGGATTTTATTCAATAAAAACTGAGTTAAACATGGAAACAATGTGGTTGAAGGCCTATTGTTGGGCAAATGTAGTCGACCGCATATGATTTTCAGGATTTTTAATTTGGTTCTATTGACACCCCGGTGTGTGATGTTGGTTCTATTGACACCCGTTCTATTGACACCCCGGTGTGTGATGTTGGTTCTATTGACACCCCGGTGTGTGATGTTGGTTCTATTGACACCCCGGTGTGTGATGTTGGTTCTATTGACACCCCGGTGTGTGATGTTGGTTCTATTGACACCCCGGTGTGTGATGTTTTACTTTGAGGTAGATGAATTATTCATAGAAAAAAATCTTCGCACAAGATAAAATAGAGATTTGCAAATTGAATGCTTGGGAGAATTTTTTTCTCCAAATATTTTTGCAGAAAAAGGTGTGTTAAAAACTGCTGTGTGTCATTTACTGAGTTATTGGGTTTTATCTTGTGGTGTCATCTCAATATCATATAATCATTGTATCAATGGTTGGTATAAACTTGAATCACCGGTATGTAACATTTATAACTTTTATAAGTGATGTTTAGAATTCTGCCATGTAGTGAAACTTGGACACTATTAACATTGTTATGTCTGTTATAGTTCTGTTATAGAAGTTACTGAATACTGTGTATTATTTCAGTACCTTATATTTAATATATATGCACCATTTGTTCTGATTTTCTTCCTGTATTTAAAATTGTTGACCTTAGTTTGTGGGTCATGTGGATTTAATCCTTTTCTTCTTACAAGGAATATGTTGATTTATTAATTGGCCATTTACTCAATGTAAAATCATTAACTTTCCAATAACTAGTATAAAGATTATGTACACAATTTGGATACTTGAAGTCAGTGTAGTATGTTTTCATTTCTGATATAATGGACAAACACAACATGAAGCATGTGTTTGAATCTCATCAATGTATACATTTCCTTTCCTGTCAAATGTAGTTGATATGATCGATTGATCATCTTGTTTTTATGTCTGATCACCTCATGTAGATGAACAGTATTACAGTCATTCAGCAGGGGTCCTACAATTTCAGAATTTTTTAAATACAGATTTGCTGCTAGTAAGAACGAACTTCTCTGCAAAAAATGAGTTATTTGATGAAAATGTTAAATGAATTGACAAAGTTATTGTCATTTGAAGTTTCATAAGCTGAATTATGACCATAGAACAATGTTTGAAATAGAGTTTTGCTGCAGGGATGTTTGCACCCTAAACAGACTTGCGACTTATTTTGAGGATTATGAATTAAGCCTCGGCAGGACCCCTGCCATTGATGAGAACTATGTTATATCATTCTGTAAAATCAGATGTTTTCACGAGGCCAAAATTTCGCGAATGTGTTATTCTGAACAAGGGTTCTTCAATTCTGAAATTCCGGATGGCTGCATGAGAATTTCAAATTTCAGACAGAGAAAAACCTCATTACACAAAGTTTGCAAGCATAAAATTACATGAATAGAGTGAAAATTAAAACACGAAAATTTCTGATTTTGCAGTATGAACTTTGAGATTCACATTTTTAGTGCTAGATAATTGTACATACGTTACAGACTATGTATACAGTGTATTGGGTAGATGTTGTTTTCTTGTCATCTTATCAGTATTTTCCCCTTGGTTCCTTACAGCCATTGCAATGTAGTGCCTGGATACTAGATGTTGAGTAATGCCTGCTTTGTGTTCATGTAGATCATCAAACGTTATAGAAATAGATATACAACTATACCCGCTTATTGGCCAATCTGGTTTATGAAATGCACCAAGACATTTGTTAGACAAATTCAGATTTTTGAAAAGACACTTTTATAAGCTATGTATATGTGGCAAGTTACAAGTTCTATATATTCAGTGAGTTTAACAGTTTCACATTCTGAGCCGTTGAAAATTAATTTGATAAATTATAATTATCCGAGTTCAGTAGAGGTGTATATCGCAATATTTACTTTAAACACTGTCTTTGTTAAACTTACATTCTAGGCACAGTGAGTGCTGCACATGTCAGTGAGTGCTGCACACGTCAGCGAGTGCCGCACACGTTATCGAGTGCCGCACATGTTATCGAGTGTTGCACATTTCCGTGATTGACTAGTGAGTTCCAAACATGTCCGTCAACCATCGTGAGTGCCATAATAATTCGAATCTTTCAAATACTGTATGAGAAAGAGAAATGTATGCTTTTGCCAAATTTACTTGCTCTTTATATTGAGTGGTAGAAAATGTATTACTTGTATCAACTTCTTCGAACATCATCAAATTCATCTTTGCTTGTAAATAAGTTGAAAACTGTTATTATCATTCTTAATTTCAGTTATCAATTTACTCAAACTAAATTTTAAGGCACATTTATATACATAAGTTGAGTTTGATAAGTGATTTCAAACTTCAATTGTTATGATCCAGGGTACTGTTTTATCAAAGCACTTATGAAAATCTTACGCTCAGTTTTAAATTCTTAATAATTATTTAACAACTGCCAATTGGTGATGGATATGGTTTGTAGGAGTTCATTAACTGAATCATTATTAGTATTGTAGTTCCATTTACCACACTTTATGATTGTAAACAAATAACAAAGAATTTAAATTTGATCTTAAGTTTATGAATTCCGTAAGTGCTTGATAAAACGATACCCAGGTGTTGGGTTTTGTCCAGTTTATTCTTTATGCTAACAACTTGTGCTATTATCAAAACTCATAACACTTTTGTGTGATATTTTAAAACTACTTACCAAGTTAGAGCAGTAACCATGTCTTATCAATTCGTACAGTTTTCATATTGCTATGACAGACATGAAAATCATCGTAACACTTGGATGGTACTGAGATGTCATGTATCCTGCGTTCTGTCTAAGAGTTTCATGCTGTTTTTCAGTTTGTCATAACAATCTGAAACTGTAAAAATCTTTGAAGGAACTGAGAAGCGGTGAATTGGTATTACTACTTGGGTATTATTTACAAAATAATTTAATCTGGTAACTGGTAGAGTAATTGACTGCCATATTGAAAGTGATTGATGACGTCTAGATGAGGTTTAGTCTCTCTGGCAATATGCTTGAAGCCATAGTTTAGAAATTTGCCTGTAGTATTTGTAATATTTGTGTTGCACATTAAGCATGTTGGTAGATGGTAAACAATGAAGGAATGAATCTTGTCTCATCTCCTCCTTATTGATATCAGTACTAGATGTACTTGATTACTCTTATGTCTGACCTTTATTAATTTGTTTGTAAAATATCAATTTCATTAAAATCAGATCCTAACATTTGCTCCATTCCTTTACGCTGTTAGAGATCTGACTATAGTCCGTAAGATGTCATGTTCAAATGACCTCTCTGGCACACAATGACGTTATGTAGCCTCAGCAGAGTTTCACCGCACTTTAAAATTTGTGAAAGAAGCAATTTGATTGGATGACAGTTTACATCAACATGACCCCAAACAGAGTGACGTCAGATTGTATATCAGTGTAAAGTAGTGAGGCGTAATAAGGGTCTGATTTTAATGAGATTGGTATATAGTATGTATATGTACATTGTATGTCAAACCAGATATTCCAGCAGTAAAATGGTTATTAACTTTGGCGAATTCAGCAGGCAGATACGAATACTTTAGTGCCATAAATATCTCCCATCAGCGCTATGATCATGAACCTTTTATACATAATGTTTTATCAGCTTGAAGTTTGTACCAGAGATTACATCCTTGCTCAAGTTTCAATAGAGTTACAGAACTTGTTTATGAACCTGGATTTTGTGAAGTTTTCATGTTTATCATTTCATTCTCTCATTTATTCATATTTTCACATATTCACCCATTGTTTTCATGACATTAACAGTCCTGTTTTTGTTGCTTAATGTGCAAAGTTTATTATTCTATTCAAATGCTACTGTATATATAACTCCAGTGTTTTCTTTCTGTATCTTTTGTGTTTGAAAAGTGAAATAAATTTTGTTTGCATTAAAATGATCCAAGTGTTAGTGTTTTTTATGTCCCCCCCCCCCCCCCCCCATCTTTGATGAGGGGATATATTGCTTTGCACATGTACAGGGTGTCCCAAAAAAACGGGGACCTACCTATAACTGCTATAACTTATTTAATTTTTAATGAATTTGACTGTGAGAGCGTGTAGAAGTGATCTCTACTTCTAAAATAGGCACTCATTAATATGTTTTGCTTTAAAACAGGAAGTGACGTCATCATTTTACCTATGGTGCCATTTCCTGTTTTGTTTGCTGACTTACGCTGAAAATGTCATCACTAGATAAGACATTGTTGTCAGGGCGTTCATTTTCAAGACAGAAAGGTTTTTAAGTCACAGAGGTGATGAAACTCTTGCGAAAATCGAAGAACTTTGCAATGAAATAATGAAAGCGGGGAGAAAGTGGTGAGTTTACTAAATTAAGGGAAGGAGGCAACCTTCAAAATATTCATAAACAATCACCTAAGAAGCAAAATATGAATGTATTGTTCTTGAGAACAATCAACAAGAAAGCTTAGTAAGAAATAAAGGTAATAAGGTGAACTTTTATCTTATCCAAATCAACAGTTCAGAGTCATTTAGCATGTCAGCATTGATAAGAAAGCTGCTTTTAAGCAGAAACCGCATTACAGCAAATCGGCAGCAAAAATAAGATAAGTTTGCAAGAAAACACTGACATTTGACGTTGTACCTAAGGGCAAGGGTCCTAGATATAGCTCGGAGATGAGCCATATATTGAATCTGTTTTTATACGCCCGTTGAAAACGGGACGTATTATGTGAACACCCTTGGCCAGTTAATTTGTACTCTCAGTTTTTGTGCGATCGTCTTCAAACTTGCTGACAATGCTTATGGACGTAATATCTAGGCCAAATCAGCCCAGGCCTTCTTGGGTTATGGTCCTTCATTTACCAAAAAAAATGTGAAATTGGCCTTGTCTGTACTCTAACTCAATCAGTTTTCGTGCGATCGTCTTCAAACTTGCTGACAATGCTTATGGACGTAATATCTAGGCCAAGTTCGATTATAGGCCAAATCGGTCCAGGTCTTCTTGGGTTAATGTCCTTCATTTACCAAAAATATGTGAAATGGGCCTTGTCTTAACTGAGAGAGTTTTCGTGCGATCATCTTCAAACTTGGTGACAACGCCAAGTTCGATTATAGGCCAAATCGGCCTAGGTCTTATTAGGTTATGGGCCTTCATTACCAAAAAAGCAGTCACAATGTCAAGTGACATATTCCTGAGGGTCGTGGGTTCAAACCCCACTGCGACCATATTTTATTTTTTTAAGTGCTGAGGTAATGTTTTGTCTTTAAAGCATGAATTTGAACAGTTAATAGAGGAAAATAATTTTTCCAGAAGATTTTGTTTAAATTATAGGTCAAATCATAGAAAACCCAGTGTTTTCATTCGATCGTTTTCAGATTTTGTGACAATGCTTATGGGCATAATATCTAGGCCAAGTTAAATTATAGGCCAAATCAGCCAAGGCCTTCTTGGCTTATGGTCCTTAAATTTTTTTTTTTTGGATTGTTTGTTTTTTCATTGACCATGTCCGAGACGGGCGTATTTTGTGACATTTTGGCTCTTGTTCATACATGACGAACGTTAATGTATGCAGATCCATTATCCTTGACTATGGGATGCCTGAGATGTCTTTTGGGGTCAGCATGTAAATATGTTGTATGAACACGCTTAAATCACCTGTTCACTGTATGCTAATATACTGAAACACGTGATTGAAAACAAGGGAGGTACTTCTGGGTATTGGACTAGATAATCACAATAATGATGCTGGTATTTTGAACTTTGTTTATCCCTTAATGTTTTGTCACATTGACAATGTGTTATCGATAAAAGAGACAAAGTAAAAAATGTTTAACATAGGTCCCCGTTTTTTTTGGGACACCGTGTAGGTCTGTCTGTCTTGTCGGTCGGTAGACCAAATGGTTTCTGTTCAATAACTCAAAATACTTTGCCCTAGGATCTTCAAACTTTACATAGAGGTTGGTCATCAATAGTAGATGACCTCTATTGATTTTGAGGTCATTAGGTCACTGTGACCGCTGACCCTGTATTCTATAATAAATTAACACTGTACTTTTTCACTTTGATATATATACTTTATTTCAGTATCATTTGTACATACATATAAAATAATAAATATTTAATAAACAAAACATATTTAATAAACAAAACATATTTAAAATGTGCACAACCACTCAATGACCTATAAGTGGTATTGTTGAGTTTTTTTACCTGTCAAAACTAACATAATTACACGGAAGTGGCACAATATATAATAATATTCCTAACCTAAGTGAAGATAACCTATCTATAGTGTTCAACTACTTTGAAGTTTGGTTTTTTTTTTCAGGTCAATAAAACTCATTTATAACAATCATATAAAGCAACAAATGAATTGCATTACATATCAATATTTATGCCTCCATCTTTGATGAGGGATATATTGCTTTGCACATGTCAGGTCTGTAGATTCGGTTAAATTCTGTTCAATAACTCGACAATGCTTAGCTAAGGAACCTCTAACTTTTCATGGAGGTTGGTCAGCAACAGTAGATGACTCCTATTGATTGTAAGGTTGAGGTCACTAACCTTTTACATGAATAAATGCACCAAATAGCTTCTGACCAATATCTTTAAGAAAGTTGGGCACTGTGAAGCCAGGATCTTTAAGGGAGGTTGGGCATCAGCAGATGACCCCTAGAACCCTATTGATTTTCTGGTCAATTAAGGTCAAAGACCTTTAACATCAATGACTCTTTGGCTGCTATGGGGCGTACACAAACATTGTTGCATGATAAAACTTAATAAGAGTAAGGTCATAGACTGTTGATGAATCCATTCAAAACTTGTCTTCGAAATTTGATGCACAGATTCAATACATGTAACATTATATATATATATATATATATAAAATTATACACATATACAACATTGTATGACAATTGTAAAATGCATGCATCATATAATATACATAAAAAAAGTTATTGCACACCAATATCTAACAACTTGACGGTATGGTGCAGTTGTTTATAATATTCAATAAAAGGGGAGATAATATACATCCCTGACATAAACCTATACAATATAAGTGCTCATTCTGAATATTTAGGATAATTACTGATATTGGTTCACCTCAAAATGTCACCAATGATTTCAGTAGCTATTACACCACACATGCATGGGTTAAAGTTTTTTAAGGCATATGCCTGAACTTCAGGTTTTTGAGTGTAGTAAGAAGCATGTTTTTCTTTATTTTTCCTTTATAAATTGTCAATTTTTGAGGATATCGGGTTTTTCAGAATTTCTAACTTTCACTCATGCCCATGCATAATTTCGCTTTTCGAGGCTCACTGGGAAGACTGGGCGTGCCTGAACTGTGCCAGAATAATTATCAACAAAAAGCAAATATTTTCCGTGTATTTTCATTTATTCAGCTACGTCAGCAATTAATGGACAAACAAATTCTGTATGACGGACACCAAGGGAATAACTAGGTGCTGCAGGCCGATTAATTCTCACATTCTCCGGAGAATATGCTCCTGGTCCCGGTTTCTTCACACTGTCGGATGGCATGAAGTTACGTGATCTCAGTGAATAATGAGGAGCTTGATTCATGTAAACATCTGGATGAACCTTCGTTGTGTGTCCTGGTCCTGGTGCCTTCGCTAAATCTTCTAAATAGCATCCAATCTTAGAGCGACCTGATATGAAGAAAAAAGGTACTATATTTATAAACTATAACAGCGTTAATAAATCAATTAAATGTTCAATGCGTTGTATTCGGTCGTAAAGCCTAGGTCCCACTGATGAATTCCACATCGGCGATGTTCTCCCGATTTCTTCCGATACCACCCAATTCATCACAATTCCTTCTGATATTACAAACTGTCTCATCACTTCCCCGAGGATTCTCCTAGACCACAAGGAACCTGTTCCCGATGTCCTGATAGCTCATTAGTTTCAATCAGGAGTACATCGCCCAAGCAAAAAATGCTCAGTGACACCTAGGCTTTATTAATAAACAGTTTCAAACTCAAACCTTCGTATAATGGTTATAAAATATGGCCGTACTGAAGAAATAATGTTATATTTATAAGGCTGAAAGGTTGAAGCCTCATTTATCAAATTATGGTACTACAGAGAATGATATTTGCATCTAATGCAGTCATGGAAGTTCTCGCTCTATGTTGGTAAAGTTCCAGTAACATAATATAAAGAATTAGGTTTTCCAGTAACATTTTCTTCTGTTACAAAGCGGCCATTACTTGAGCGACAATGAAACATGAACAAACTCGAGGAATTTCAACAATGTTTGATGAATGATGTTAAATTTGTTGATATTTTCTGTTTCCACAAGAACCCACCAGTAGTAAGGTTTTTTGCTTATTATATAAATTATTGAGAGTTTAATCCAAATTCCTTAGAGAAATAAGAATTGCCGCAGAGTGACAAATGATACCCACACATACTGCTTTATCACAGACCTATGACAAACCACAAGTTGCATGGTGGACAACAATTGTACAGTTATTTTTAAATTCAACAATATAAATGACAAAGTTCATAATGGTCCAGACAACATAAATGATGGATATTTCAGACTTTTGAACTCCTAGTGTGACCTTTGAGATATGTATGTTAAAGATATGCTAACACACTGTCTATGGAACAAATGAAGACCTCAAGAAGACAACTTCCTTTTTTGCTGTGACTGGAATTCCAGTATTAAGGTTGTGTACACAAATAAGAAGAAATACCTCACTAGCAATCATACATAGTGTGGAGAATTTGATGCAATCCTCAACCTTCGAGGTGTTATACTAACACAAATTTAAAGGACTGATATTGCATGATTTGCCAACAGAAATCTATATATTCAATGCAAGAACCTTGTAATATATTCATGCATAAAGGTCAGGATCAAGTCAAATTCTCCGCACTATCTGATCTTACCAGTCATAGAATATGACGCTGCTGATGTTTTATAGGCTTGTTGTGGACCAATCACAGGGGGTAAAATATACTTGTTTGGCGACGGGTTCTGGTCACACTTCCTGTACCGAGATCGGAATCCTATCGAATGTTTCGGGGCTATGATCTCTCCTTGTGGATGAACATTTTCTGGTTGGTATGTTCCAGGACCTGGAGTCTTGAAATTTTCTAAAATAAAGGTCAGATGATATTATAATGTAAAGGGATAGAATCACCAAGTTGTATGCATGTCTAAAATGCATGATAATAGCATCCCATACAAATTTTCATGATTTGATATTAAAGAAAAGAAAATGAGTAATTAACAATATTAAATTAAATAAACCACTTCAGTGAGAAGCCTAATTAGTCTCCTTTGGTCCTTTTTATCAATGTTGTGTCTTACAACCCTTTTTTGAATCATCTGATTAACAGTAAATTAGAATGGTTTTTGACACAAAAATTGTATGTCTCCTGTAAAAAGAGACATACCTCTAGCAATATTCATCCAACCTAAAATTCATTACAATATACACAACTAGCGGTAGACTTGGTATCAACTGTTCATTGTAATCTGACCTGTGTATAAGACTATAGTGCAGCTGACAAACTTTGTGACATCCATCCAGACCAACGTCCTGCACAAAATCAATATGTCTCAACAACTAAATGTGGGAGACATTATTATAATAATGAATACTTACTTGGGTCTGATTGCCGTGACAGAAGAGAATATACAGGTGTACCATCCCGTCCATGTCGTGTTATCATAGGATTGATGTAATATGCAGGTCCAGGTCCATCTTCTACAATACACAATTAAACAGGCTAAAGGTGGAACCAGTGGATTAAAAAATGTCGGAGTCTATATAAACATTTGGTATCATTGTAAAATTGAAGTTATTTCCAATTTAAAACTGAACGTTAATCTTCCGGTTTTTAGACAATGACGTTGCTATGACGTCGTGAAGTTGCTATGTTGCGCACGTTTTTACATGTATTATAAAGCTATGTTAGTTGTTAAAATAATAATATATCTGCAATTATTTGTTATTAATACATCCACAGAGTAATACTAGTAGTGCACTACAATATATTGAGATTGATTTAGAAATGATGATGTTGCTACAGAGAAGCTGTTGCTCAAGAGAGGGCGGCTCTGAAGAGGTTGCACTGTACGTTATAGTTAGAACATATTAAGTAAATTTTAATGATTAAAAAGGGCAGAGCGAGCGAAGCGAAGCGAGGCATTTTTAGTCATTAAAATTTACTTAATATGTTCTAACTAACTTAGAATATAACATTCTGCATTCTGATTGGCCGATAGAAATTAGCGCCAACGCAAGACGTCAAGTCTGTTAAGAGAAAATTTTAATGATTAAATTTTCATTTAACCGCGAAAATGCGGCGTTTTCATTAGCTCATAATGTAGGTTATATTCTAAATATATTTAGAAATCATTGAGAGCATAATAATACAGCAATTCTTACTCTTGTCTTTGAAAATTAAACGTCTCCCAAATGAGTATGCTGGATCTGTCCTTTTTGTAGCATCATGGGCTTCGAAACCAACAGTAGATGGTAGAGCGTACCGACCAGGACCAGGCCCTGAAGAAAAACATGGAAATATAAGCACACTTGCTAGGAGTAAAGATGTTAGTTACATTTTCATTGTTTCAGTTTGGTGTCACAGGCAACTGTATCATTAATAAGGAGTATTTTTTTTATAAAATTTATGATATCTTAGAAAGGTTCATAACATGGGAAATTGACCACACAGTCACTGATTTAATTTCAATTAAATTTGAGTGTTCTATGAAATCATTCATACCCACAAAACTTTGGTGATTTTTTATGTTTACAGTTTTATGTTATAAAATTGCATAGAAGATTCTCTCAGTTAATTGCAAGCGTTTTATTAATATATTCTGGCACTTAGATAAATTTCATTTCATTGTGCAGAGTTGAATTTATTTGTGAATAGAATTTCAATTCAATATATCTGAAGATGTAGATTAATTTTATGAAATGCTTTTATCCATCATTTAATAAAGTGTTAAACAAACTCAAATGTTGGGATTTTAAATACATCAAGTACATTTCTCCACTTGAAAAGGATGTTCTAACTAGACCCCTAGTCGATCCTTATACTTCATTTCAATACATATATTATGGATTACGGTGTGATTTCAAGTTTGTATAATATGTCTTTAAACACACGAAGCTTACCGGCGTACCACCATGAAATTTATTTTCAATTGATCAACAAAAAAAAGTTTAACATTAATATTCAAATTATAACAAATTGACCTGGGGTCTATAGTTTGAGCATCTTCTTAGTGTATTCATAAACAAGTCAATTGAATATAAACTTCACCAAACACTGTAAAAATCCAAACATGCCAGCAGTCTGCATTCAATAGTGTAAATAAGATTAATGTTATTATTGCTGAGTTATTGCTGAATATTAAATTAGATTTAAATACCATCTGATTTATACATGTGAAACTTGTAACTTTCTCAAAATATCAAATAAATAGTTTGCTTTGATAAAATGTCTCAACTTCAATATGTTTTGTTTAATACAATAATTGAATTTTAGCCTTTTGTCCTACCACTAAATTAAATACATATCTTCCACAAGAAGCCGCCTCCTTGATAGCCTAGTGGTAGCACATGCAAGAGATTCCGGGTCTGATCACGGATACCAAAGATGAAATAATTATGGTACAAGACTTCCCTTGCTAGACACTCAGCATGAAAAGGGAAACTTCTCTTCTCTCATACCCTCGTGGGGATGGATAACATCAGGAATGAGGTGTCGAGAGTCATTAATATAAATTGGAAAAACTTATTTCACAATGGACCATAAAAAAGCTATGAACAATGATAGAGGAGTGTAGTGTATAAACTTTATACACTACACTCCTCTATCATTGTTCATAGTTTTTTTATGGTCCATTGTGAAATATTTATTAAACTAAATAGAAACAGTGATGCACATATCAATGTTTTCCCCCAGGGGGGAGCGGCGGGCATACACAGGACTTTTGACAGAAGGCTGTTCCCAATAGGTGGGAATTTGACAGACAGAATGGTGCCGAGTCCCGGGGAAATAGATTTTGGCCGAAATTTTGATCCCGGGGGATATGTAAAGCATCTCCCAGTGAGGGGATTTTGACCAATTGCCCATGCTCTAGGGTGGGAATTTAGACTTTGAAAAAGTAAAAATGTCAAATTCCCCTGGGTCAGTTTGTTGGTTTGTATGGAATTTGATAATAATTTTTGTGATTTTGCATTAATTTCCATTATCTATCTTCTATCTTTCTTTACTGCCTAACGCCTCTTCCGAGTATTATTTTGTTATGTAGAGACAATGGCAAATTTAAGCTAGATTATATTTCAATTGATTTCCATAATCCGCAATTTCCGATGTTTGACTTTTTTGTTACCTCCAGTTTAACATGGGGAGTTTATCTTCATAATGATTTTAAATTCCAATAAGATAATAACATTTGCACAAAGAATGACAATTCACAAATGTTATAACCATAGCCAAACAAAAAATTTAGGAAGTGGCTAGAGGTCCGGTTACCGGACCTCTAGACCTGGAGTCTAGAGGTCCGGTAACCGGACCTCTAGACAATGCGTGTAGGACAGGCTAGAGGTCCGGTAATTGATTTCATATGCATAAACCATATATTTTATTTCGTGTCAAGAATTTAGATGACAAACAAGTGTTTACCATGTTGTATTTGACAGAAATGTAAAACATTGACTGGGAATAACAGTGATCTCGAGTGTTTCGATAGTTTCGTCTGTGTTGAACAACAATTGATACACATTGATAGCGACTTGAAGTCTAGAGGGGTACCACACATTGTATATATTTTGGTCACTTTTTCACACACACGCCCGTCAGTACAACAAACTGTGCAAACGTCTCAATAAAGTTATATGCAAGATCCACCCTAATAAATGTTGGTACCACGGGAAACAGCGCATGAACAACGATGACATTGATCTCGAGAGCCTAAAAAATTATCTTAAAATGAGTTTGTACAAGCGGGGTTTTTTGATACAACAGCACACGCACATTTTGTGTTTAATAACATATGATGACATAAGTAAATAAATAATAATAAACAATTTACCCCATCTTTGATATATTCCATAAAAAGTAGATCTACATTCCAACACGCACGTTTTGATAAAACTTCGCGATCCCAATATATCAACATTTAATTGAAACATGATTATTATGAAGATCTGATTAAAACTGATAAGTTTGTTTGCAGTTTCAAAACTGATGTGTGAGCAAACACATATTATAGCAAATACCATCGAACAAACAAAATTAAATTCAGCAATTACCGGCAGCATAATAACTTATTTAAGTGTCGCACACTTCTAATCAACTTGATTGCTAATCAATTAACTATTTTTTACAAGATTTCTGTCAAATACTTACCTGTATAGCAAGGTAAATGCATTGGAAGTCTCGACAGGATAAAATAGATATTGTTTATACACATGAAATAAATTACCGGACCTCTAGCCTGTCCTTCAAGCATTGTCTAGAGGTCCGGTAAACTACAGGTCTAGAGGTACGGTTACCCGACCTCTAGTCACTTCCAAAAATTTAAGTATAATTTTATAAACTTAGTTGTAATTAGATCTAGATCTATCCATACCTCTTTCCTTTGCCGCAATCATAGGTCCGTTTTGAGGCATTTCTTCTCCTAAATGAGTTAATCTACTGCAAGCCTTTTACGGGAATAAGAATCAATTACTTTGAAATTCCAATTATCTAATTTGACGTATGGCGGGAAATAACTTCTTAGCGTCGTCTGTATCCAAGGCAAGATAACCGGAATGTGTTTGCTTTTATCCAGCTGTCCTAAAAACTCGCGAATTCACGTCGCGTACGATATTTGTGTTTACTTCCTGGATGGTCGCCTATTTTTCCACAGATATTGTAAATTAAACCATTTTCAAGAGGTAAGAATGCTGCGATTCAACTCTTATTATGGATTATGTTATTGTCGATTAAAACAAATGCTTGCGATTGTATGACACATTAGCATAGTCGTGAAAATCGTCAGTTTATCAACCACATTGGAGAAGGTGGGTGGGGGATGTAAACTTTCTCAGCTCATGTGATTAATAACGTCTATAGGCCTTGTATATGTGTCAACCATTGTATTCAGATATAACAAAGATCGTCCATGTAATTTTGAATTTGGTCTGCTTAGCTTAATCTGTCTTCGCTACCGGAAAATACATAGGCAGTCAGCACGTACCCAAATACTACCCCGGCCAAATCGGATTTTACCACTGTTTACTATGTTATGACAAGGTGAATCACGAAGAATGGAGTGCCTGTCACATAACTTGTCGTATTCTTTTATTTATTCACTCAAATGCTATCTTACAGGTATCATCGTGTAGCCAAGATATTTTACTTTCCAGATATATAAACAGTTTAGTCTTTAAATACACACCCTTAACACAATATAAGTCAAATCGCGATTTTTTTTGGTCATCAATTAAGAAGTTCAGTATATACACCGGACACAAACGGAAATGGCCGAGCTTACACGATTGAACAACTATGAATGACGTGACACACACTCTAGCCAATTAAACGATCGCTTCGAAATCTGTTGAGGTCGAAAGGTTATCGGAATACTAAATAAAATTGGAAATTGACGGTGGCGAAGTTCGTACATTTTTTTTAATTATCGATCTAGTGAAATATTGCGATGTTTAATTGGCATGTGAGGTAAATTATTTGGTTACACTAACTGAAAGGATGACTAGCTAGGCCCGTTTGTGAAGCATACATTCTGTTTCAAGGCAAAATTCACGTTTACAAGCGTGAAAATCTGGGTTTTGCTGAACGTCTTAGTTAGCGACCTAATTAAGGAATTGTATTCTTGATTCTGACGTTCGGTGTGTAAACGGGTGTGTATCTAAGGACTAAAGTGTTGATATATCCTGAAAGTAAAATATAGTAGCTACACGTTGATACCCGTAATATACCATTTCAATGAATAATAAATCTACACGGCTACAAATGTGACAGGCACTTTTATAATCGGAAATATTGAAAGTAACCTTTCTTATATAGGTAAACAATGAGAAGGTTGATATGACTTGTGAAGTAGTAGGGTACGTGCAGGCTGCCTATGGGAAAATATACAAACTAATTCAGATTAATAACAAAAATATAACGTTTATATAATTGCTTTAAAACTTTATTTCTCGCTTCGACGGCTTTTGTCAAGATTCGACTCTTGTTAAAGCCAACCCAAGTTCTCTCCCGTGGATTTGTCACCGTCATTTTTTGTGTTATAAAGTCAACACTTGACATAATTGTGTTGGTATTTTGATTTTAAAAGGTTGTAAATAGCCTCTACACCTACAAGTTCGTGCATCTTAGATTGAAAATTGGTGCATCTGCACAAAAACAAATACGCTGGGACCAACCATGTGATAAACAATATCAATTATCTGTCTATTAACAAAATTCAAACACAAATTGAATGCCAAACTGCAAAAAGTTGAAAAATCGGCCTCAATGTTAGCTGCAGTCTAAAGATAAACATTTGTGACCTGTAAGTTCGTGCACATAAACTGATGACATCATTAAGAACGCACGGGAAAGATTTTGCTAATAAAAAGTTTTGTAACATAAAGTTTGATCTTTTGTCAGTAAATTAGCACATTTTCCCGTTCGTAAATATATCGCATCTAATGCAAATTATGAGATTAACAAAATTAATGTCTCCAGATTTCACGACCGGAACCGTTGATTATGTAAACAATAAAATCCCTCCTCGGATAAAACTCGCCGTAAACGTAACAATACCTGTTTTAGTCGATTTTTTGCATTGTTCGGCTGTATAAATGTTTTGTTAGTAATTTAAAATTAATTTTGGCTTGGAAATGAGATTATTAGCAAAGCAATCTACGTTTTACTAAAATGCACGAACTTGTAGGAATGCACAAAGTTATAGGAATAGAGGCTACATATATTTCGACATGTGTGACAATAATATAACGCTTAATTGCTTTAAAACTGTTATTTTGGGATTCGACGGCTTTTGTCAAGATACGACTCTTGTTAAAGCCAACACAAGTTCTCTCCCGTGGATTTGTCGTCGTAGTATTTTGGGTTATAAAGTCATCATTTTACATATTGTTTTAGGTATTTCGATTTAAATTAGTTGTGTATACATATATTTGTACTTGTGTGACAATAATATAACGTTTAATTGCTTTAAAACGTTTATTTCTCGCTTCGACGGCTTTTATCAAGATACGACTCTTGTTAAAGCCAACCCAAGTTCTCTCCCGTGGATTGGCCATCGTACAGTTTTTGGACTATAAATTCATCATTTTACATACTTTTTAAGATATTTCGGTTTTTATTATTGACAAATATACATATATACACATGAATGACCCCAAACCTAACATATACATGCCTAAAAACCTTTTTTTTTAACTTCGACAGCCTTCGACTGCATTAGACGGCATTCGACTGCTTTTAGTAGCACCGGCCTTGTTGAATTATGTTCTGGTCCAAAACTAGTGAAGAAATACTGAAACTATTTCTTAAGTGGATCTCATAAATTTAACTTGATGACAGTCAATCGGAAATACACTTTTACAGCGACAAGCTTGCTGTCTACCAGGTGTAGTAAAGTGCTTTATTTACAGAATAGAGAGCTCAAATAACAAGAAAACAAGTTTAAGTCCGAAATCGCAGTTTCATTTGGTTTAATATTGAAAGTAAACCATTATTAAAGGCAGAAAATGTGCTTCATTTTCCAAAATATTGACTTTGAAATATTCATAAATGCATCTTTTTTCGACAAATTACATCGTATTATGTATTATACATAACATTCCCATTAAAATAAACTTGAACCAGTGTTTATATCTTAAAATATATAACTTTGATTTTCATAATCTGTAAATTTACAGATTTAACTTTCTGTAAATTTACAGAAATTGTGTAAATTTACAGATATTCTGTAAATCAAACACTTTACTAGACATGTCTACTAGCCTAGACAAGCTAGACAGGTACTAAGCTGTCTGCAAGTGGCTGCTTTTAAATTCTGACGGTCCAGCCACTACAGGCATCCCTGTATAGATTGCGTCGAAATGGTTTAACTACTAGACAAGCTTTTTGTCTCGTTGTGGCAGCCTTTTCATCATCTGTTTTTATGCCCCAACCAGTGGCATACTAAAACTAAACCGTCTGTCCTTCATTTCAACGCATTGAAACTTGACACACTGATTTATTGTCATTAAGTCAACTCCGCTAGACAAGTGGTATAACTCTAGGATGATTTTGTAAGGAGTTAAAATAATTGCCCTTTTTAACTTAGATATTTTGGTTAAAGTTTTAAATAAAGTTCAATATTTGTTTACTCTCTAATATGCTATTGTAATGGTACACTAACTTAGTCATTCTTAACATCTTTAGTCAACTTAACTAGATGAGTCATATAATTATACATTGTACAAAATTTACAGAAAGTCAGCGTGTGCTCCTCTTGTTTTACAATATCACTGGATCTATTATCAATAATATCGAACCCGACTCAGAAAATTCTTTAACCATTCTTAAACGCTTCTTAATCAAATCAATCCCAGAGAATGCAAGCAAATTTGTAATTTCATTTAAAAAAAATGGTGACCAGATAACTACAAGGTGTTTTAGTGTTTCAATAATGTTCTATATTACTTTGAATGTATTGTTATATGTATTATCCCATAGCATGAATTGTCTCGGCAATACCCAGCTATGTATGAAAGACACCATTTCATGTGGTTTTCTGAATAAAACATATTCTATTCTATTCTTCTTTACATGTAGGATTATTTTGTAAAGAGTTACAGCCCTTTTTGACTTAGACATGTTGGTAACTTAAAGTACTTGTGTTTACTATCAACATCGCATTTTGGGGGCATACATCCCTTACTTACAGTGACAGTTCTTGTTAATTTCTGACTTGAGCTGCCATAGAGACCAGTCAAATTGTGTAAATTTTACAGTCAGTCATTCCAACAAAAATCTCATCTGAACTTTTGGAAATTTGAAAGTTAATGAAAACGTCTAACCACCCTGAACTATATATCATTATATAGGTATTTAGCATTAATTAATATATTCGCTAATGGCTAGGGTATCGCGGCCTGATTCCTTGTATCACACAACTGTCTGAGTCTGTCGTCTCTTTCCTCGAAGCTGGAGGTCATTGGCCGACAATCTGGCAGAGACAAAACTGAATGAATTACAATAGCCTCAGTCAAAAACAACATTATTAGCTGACAGTTTCTGACTTGGTGAGAGGCAGATTTGACCGACACATCTTATGAAAGTTTTCATCTTGTCAGTTGATGGCAACATACTAATTTCTGATTTATGTTTTAAATGTTTGCGTATTCCGCAGGAAACTATGAAGACATAAATATGAGTGAAATACAGAACTCCCAAGAGTATCAGAGCTTTAGGAGCTCTGTTCCACAGAAAAAGGTAAAATAAGAACATACTTTTATACCTTGTCCTTAATTTCAAAATAGTGGTGGACTAACAATTGAGTTAAATATATTTCAACTGATCGATAAATTATTTGCAGGTGTCCTACAATTCCGGAAAAATCCGGAAACCGGGATTTGCTGCACAAAAAAGAATGAACTTTTCTGCAGAAAATAAAAGTTAGTGCGCCTAGGATAATAAGAAAGTTGGGAAATTTTGATATATTCCACCACGATGGATTAATCTGATGTGTACGATTTATCAGTGATGTTTTAAGTACAATACTGACCTTATCGTTTACTTAAGTATTTTGTGAAACCAATTTTGCAACAGCTGACCAAACTGATTAATTTTTGTAAATAATTTAATATCACGTTATCCTGGGCGCACTATATCTGATGAAATTATTTGTAACGTTCTGATTGCTGTATGAAGTGATGTTCATTTACCTTAATTTTGTGATGTTATTTCAGCTGATTGTTGATGATGATGATAAGAAGGAATGGATATTGTATGATACAGGTCCTCGACAAGTGAAATGTCCGTTAATATGTCTTCCTCCGGCTAGTGGTACTGCAGATGTGTTCTACAGACAGTTGCTATCATTATCAACGGCTGGCATCAGAGTCATGGCTGTATGTTATAACTCAACTATAAGTCACGGGTTTTTTCTGCACCTTCTATATGTCCTGAAATGGACCCATTCCCAAAGCAAAAGGACCCATTCCCAATTGGATGTATCATCCATTATTCCCAATTGTATAATATTTGTGTTACATTTTTTGACATGGACATTATTTGAAGCTCAATCACCAGTCATTAAAGTGTTTTTCAACTATATAAGCATATTACCACATTTTAAAGATCAAAATATTGATTGGGATACAAAATAGATGACTTAGAATTAATGTTGGGTATACGTAGGCAGTAAAAGTTTCCTTAATACCGACTGGGTTATTTTCCCATAAGAGCCAGGAAAACTCCTGTAAATAATTGTTAAAAAAATCTTGGTTACATCTGGCTTGGGACTGACTTGTGCACCTGGGTAATGTTTCAGCAAAGCAATTTCAGAAATCTTTAATTTACACTCATATAGGAGAGATCACCGTATTCATATGCAAAATGACCACCAGCAATCTATTGGATGATTATGAAAGAACAATAAAAACCTGCCATTCACCAATAGCTAGCTGGTGGTATGAATACCTTTGTATACAAACATGATCTCTCCGATTTATATTGTTTATTATTCTTTATCAGTTGCAAATTGTGGTAAAGATTTTGCTCTTGTGTAGTTGTTAAAGAATTTAAACGAAATTAAGTTGTGTGTAACTTTAACAGTGTTTGATTGAAAACTGTTGCCAACTAGGAATAATATATAAAGCCTGTTTTACTTTGCGAGTGTATGTTGTTTACTTTACTTGTTTATCTGCATTATATCATAAAAACGAAGTGATGTCACTTTCATTGTATATCAGACATTGTACAACGCTATGTTTGTTCTTTGTCTATATTTAGGCAAAATAGTCAGTCATGTTAGAATTAACTGTATAACATCCACTTGACCGTACATTTGTATATTGTATTGCAGGTTGAGTTTCCTATATATTGGACGATGAAAGAATTTTGTGAAGGATTTAAAAGATTATTGGATTATTTACAGTTAGACAAAGTAGGTGCTAATTATAGTTATAAATGTAACAGTTTTACATCTTCAGCTAATAGTCAGAAAACAGAGTCACAACCAAAAGTTGCACGTGTCCTTTACACAGCTTTAGATATTTTGTTTAAAGTTTTCATAATATCTCGAAAATTTTGCAATTATTTACCAGTTCCCCAGGGGCAGAAGGCGCTGTGGTACCCCCAGTGCCTTAAAAGCCAGAATCAGCTTTCCCCCAGTGCCTAGAATCCTAGAATGGTGTCTTTAAATCAGAATGGGTGTTAATATTTTGATCTAAAGAAAATATAAAGAAAATTCCTAAATTAGTCTTTAAATTAAGGAGCATTATTATCTCTCTTACAGTGACATCTCGTTTGAAATAGTTTGAATGCGATTCTTATGCAGACATTGCGTAATGAAAATGTTTTTGTTTTTATTGACAACATGTCTATTTTATTTATTGTTCAACATATACTACAGGGATGTAGAAATGTTTTCATGTAGGCTAAGCCAGTTAATCTTCAAAAGTTGGTGGTTTGTTTGAAATCTCTCTTAAAGTTACAAAGTGGAAAATGACAAAAAGTGCCGGCAAGTCAGTGGATTTTACTGCCCTTTGGCTAATTTCTACAACTCGGCATATATATTTTGTAGGTGCATTTATTGGGTGCTTCATTAGGAGGATTTCTGGCTCAGAAGTTTGCTGAGTATACCCATAAGTCTCCTAGAGTTGCCTCCATCATCTTATGTAATTCCTTTTATGAAACAAGTATATTCCAGCAGACTAATTCTGCACCCACGTAAGTTGACACTTTTATCCTATACATGTATTTGTATTTACCTTCAAAATGAATACATAGACTCATGAAGTTTGTCTTAAACATTTATCCACATAACCAGGTTTTTTTCAAAAGTAGGGGAAGGGGCCTTTTGGGAAAAATACCTGCATGATATGAAAGAATTTCCGGAGGGGAAGATGCCTGAAAACGTCCCCTGCCATAGAAGGAAATAAAGGCCTGATAATTGAATTATACCATGAAGAGCTGCTGCCAGTTGTTAGTACACTGATTTTGGAACCCAGAAACTATTGTTTGAAATGTGGCAGATCATGTATAATACAACGTCATGGTCACTGTGGCCCTCAGCATGTATAAAGGATGAAAAATAGTTTGCAATCATGTTGAAGTTATGGCCTATTGTGATTGATACACGTTTGGTTTCTGTGTCAAATACCCTTGTACTTGAGGTGACCACTTACTCTTCTCTATGTTAAATATATGGTGTTATCTTGTATAGGTTCTGGATGATGCCAGCATTATTTTTAAAGAAGATGGTAATGGGAAACTTTGATAGAAGTCTTACAGATCCAGAAATTGCTGACTCAATAGACTTTATGGTAGAAAAGGTATGCTCTGTCCATATTTGTTTGAGAATCGTTGCTATAACAACAATAGAGACAGTAAACCATTGAAAACATGGTTTACAAACAATTGACCAATTGATAGTTTGATTGGCTTGTGACATTAGCATATTTCCTGAAATTCATTCATTAATCACCACTGAAGACCACCACGGTCAATGTGTCTTCTCTTGACAAACTTTTGTCAGGAGAAGAAACATTGACCGTGGTGGTCTTCAAATAAGCACCCACCTTTTTAAAATGCCTTATCAACGATTTTCAATAACAGACTTTAAGACTCTTATCAGTGATGGTCAATCACGTGCTATGTTGGAATAATAAATGTTTAATTATGGTATATTTGCAGTTAGACAGTTTATCACAGCAGGAATTGGCCTCACGGTTAACTCTCAACTGTATGAATTGTTATGTGGAACCACAGAAATTAGCAGGTGTCGAAATTACGATAATGGATGTAAGTTTTTTTACTAGCAGATTTTACGGATTGCTAATATTGGAACTAACAGTTTGATGAAATATCTGTTGTTTGATTGAAATGACAATATTCACAAGATATACAGGATCTATCACAAGTTGTCAATTGATGGAGTATATACAGGATCTATCACAAGTTGTTAATTGATGGAGTATATACAGGATCTATCACAAGTTGTCAATTGATGGAGTATATACAGGATCTATCACAAGTTGTCAATTGATGGAGTATATACAGAATCTATCACAAGTTGTCAATTGATGGAGTATCACTGTGTTGATACATTGGGCCGTATTATCTGGAGTTGCTTGTGTAATGCCTTATCTTGTGAGACTGCTATGACAAGAAAGATGTGATATAACACAAGGCACCACAGGTAAAATGTCAAGGCATGTCAAAACAACTGCAGTAATATTACTTTATTATATACACACAAAGGTGAAAAAAGTGCTTTTTGGTTGGTTGGTTGGTTGGTCGGTCAGTCGGTTGGTCGGTCAGTCGGTTGGTTGGTCGGTAGGTCCGTGCAAATTTTGTCCGCCTTTTTTTTAGTAACCATCCGTCGGATTTCATCGAAACTTTGCATGACTGATCAGTACCAAGTCTAGTGGTGCATATCTGCACATGCCGGTCCGATCAATTTTAAGGGAGTAATAGCCCTTTGTTTTTTAGTGACAGAGTGAGCTTTTGTGATCACTCTTCGTCCGCCGTCCATCCACAATTTACTTGTGTAGACACTATGAATCATCATGAAACTTGGTCACAATGATCATCCCAACAAAATCTAGGTCAAGTTCGATATTGGGTCATCCAGGATAAAAAACTAGGTCACAATGTCAAATCATAGAAAACCCTTGTGTAGTCACTAGAGGTCACAATTTTGGCCTAATATTTATGAAACTTAATCACAATGATCATCTCAACAAAATCTAGGTCAAGTTTGATATTGGGTCATCCGGGGTCAAAAACTAGGTCACGAGGTCAAATGATAGAAAACCCTTGTGTAGTCACTAGAGGTCACAATTTTGGCCTAATATTTATGAAACTTAATCACAATGATCATCTCAACAAAATCTAGGTCAAGTTTGATATTGGGTCATCCGGGGTCAAAAACTAGGTCACAAGGTCAAATGATATAAAAAAACCTTGTGTAGTCACTAGAGGTCACAATTTTGGCCTAATCTTTATGAAACTTGGTCACAATGATCATCTCAACAAAATCTAGGTCAAGTTCGATATTGGGTTATCCGGGGTCAAAAACTAGGTCACAAGGTCAAATCATAGAAAAACCTTGTGTAGTCACTAGAGGTTACAATTTTGGCCTAATCTTTATGAAACTTGGTCACAATGATCATCTCAACAAAATCTAGGTCATGTTCAATTTTGGGTCATCCGGGGTCAAAAACTAGGTCACAAGGTCAAATCACTTCAATATGTCATTGGGTCTAAATGTGATGTAAATTATAAAGCATAAGACAATATGAAAGCCTTGTTCATGCAATAGAGGCTACCATTAAGGGTGCATGAACTACTAGGACAGGTGAGCAACCTATGGCCCTTTGGGCCCTCTTGTTTACACTTGTAAATTTTGTCCGCGCTATTTCTCTGTTACCAATTTTCGGATTTCAATGTAACTTTGCATGAATGATAAGTACATGTACCAAGTCTAGTTGTGCATATCCTTGGCACATGTTAGTCGGATCAATTTTAAGGGAGTTATGCCCCTTGTTTTTTACTCTTATTAATTTTGTCCGAGCTATTTCTCTGTTACCAATGGTTGTATTTCAACGAAACTTTGCATGAATGATCAGTACCAAGTCTAGTTGTGCATATCCTCGACACACAGTGATAGGATTAATTTTAAGGGAGTTATTGCTCTTTGGTTTTTTTTTCACTTTTAAATTTAGTCTACACTTTCCTTTGTTACCATCTGTCGGATTTCAATGAAGTTTGCATGAATGATCCGTACGAAGTCTAGTTGTTTGTCAGAGCACATTTAAGTGACTGTGCAAGCAGTATCTGGGGGTAGTTTATTTATAGCCTATATATTGTCATTGTAATAGTTTACAGAGTGCAGTAGGTCAGGTTAATCTATCTACCCAGTAAAAAATATCACCCTAAAATTATCTATTTACCCAGTATAAAAATATCATCATAAAGTAATCTATCTACCCAGTATAAAAATATCATCATCAAATGATCTTTGGAGTGTTGCCATTGTTAATTGTATGGTTGTTATTGCAGGTTTTTGATGACTGTGCCTTGTCACAAGAAGTGCGAGAAGAAATGTACAAATGTTACCCTAATGCAAAAAGAGCGCATCTAAAAAATGGTGGTAATTTTCCTTATTTGAGTAGAAGTTTGGAAGTGAATATTTTCATACAGGTAACTATTGTAGCATATTTAACTGTTGTATTTTATTTAAAAAATAATAAATATGTACCTGTGTTTTATCGTAGAATAAAATAATGCCAAACATTATCTTTGTTAGAAGCAAAATAATAAAGATTTACCTGTGTTTTATCTTAGAATAAAGTATGGTTAGGAGTTCAGTTGCTTATAATGAAATAATGTATGCTTAGCATGAGAGATTACATTCATACATCCTTACTAGTTACTATACTCTATAATAGATGAAAGTTGCCATAAAACACATGTAAATATTTATTATTTTGGTTCAAAGAAAGATAATGTTTGGCATTTGAAACCACAACACAACATGATAGGTGTTGCACTACGTTCTTGTCTTGGAACATTATTTTATTTGGCTTAGTACATGTAGATGACGTCGCAACATGACATCACAAATCGACTGTGCTTGGTCATTGCGGTTTACTCTAAGAAGTTGAGTTTTTCTGTGTCACCCTATCACTTTGTTGACACATTTTGTTGGGAAGTTACTTTTTTTCTGCAGTATATTTGTTCACACTATTCAAATGTTTCTGAACGTGGTGTTATATTGCCAAAATATTAAATATTTGAAATACCATGATCAAGAACTTATAATCATAAATAAATGTTACTTTCTTTGGCAGATTCATTTGAAAACGTTTGACGATACTCAGTACAGTGCCAAATATGTTGTAGAAGATTCTGAGAGACCTGGTTCTAGTACCAATGGGGAGTAGTGTCTGCCTTTCATATATACCGGCATCTTATCTACAAACCATTATATCATATGTACATTACCATGGTAACATAAAACCTGTGCAAACTTCATCTACCGTAAACCAAGAAATTATTTTGCGCGATTTAGTTTCGTGGAGTTTGCAAGTACAGTCAGATCTCGATATAACGACGCTGTTTGTTTCCAAGAAAACTGTCGTTGTAACGAATATGTCGGTATACTGAATTGATATAAAGAGCATTTTGATACTTTTGTCCCCAAATTTGATGTCAGTATAATGAATTTGTCAGTATATCGGGTGTCGTTATATCGAGATCTGACTGTAGTAGAATTTTGCAAAATTAAGTCGCCGCTAAAGTGTTAACACCATTAATATGGACATTGCAGGAAACTTAAAAAGCGAAAATTTGTGGTTGCGAATATGCTGACAATCAGCAAAACACAAAAGTTAGTATTTGCAAAAGTAGATTGGTTTACAGTATTTGTTACTATTGTGCTTTAAGAAGCAGACAGGGTGGTACTTTTCTGTGACTTTTCAGTTTTTAAGCATAGATTACATATAAATAGTCCACCCTCGTTATGTTAAACTCACTTAGGTCAAATTTTCTGTTCACTCAAACTTTGTTTTTACTGTCCCGATTTTTCTTTGTTGTCTACGAATTACGACCAATATGGCTGAAAATGTTGAGATAAAGAGAGTCGCATTGTTTGGTATATGCCTCCATATTGTTCATACATTTCTCTGGAATTGTTCATCATGTGCTACTGTCTTCCATTCAGTTCTTAGTATTTGAATAAAACTGTAAATATCAACCAATGACAGTACTTCTTACATAATTATGACCCATCAAAATGCTGCTTACAAATGACCAATCAAAATGCAGCTTACATACAACAAGTCAGAAGCCTTCTAACATATCATATCCTCTTAAGATGTTTCCATGAGTTTCTTAGTAAATTTGCAAGGTTTTATGGACCAAGTAATTATACTTATTCGTGAATATTCAGAACTATTTCTGTAAGTTGCTTTAAGAACTGAGTGTGTGATTGGTCTAATATCTTCATTTCATCAAATTGTGAGTACTTTAGAAATCAACAAATTTAAATAGTTAACTCACTGACTTGAACTCAGTGAATGAACGGGGAGAAATAGTATGAAACAGTAATGATCATTCAATGAGACATTTTACGGTAGAACCACACTTTGTGTGTGAGGTGAGTGTATGGGTATAGGCAGTGTAAGGTGTTGTCTGAAGTTGAGGTAATTTAGGGAGTGGTATTCAATATGGATCTTATTGAATTGGAGAATAAGGATAGCCAATCATATCGCCTGTTACTGACTAATAGTTTAATATGGTGTGATCTGATTGGTTGTCCTTATTCTTAAGTCAAGTAAGATCAATATTGAATCATACCCCCTGGACAGATGTGAAAAATGTTGTTGAAATTTGTTCTGAAGTTTTTGTTCACATGCTTACATTACCTAATGTAATCTAGGGTTATAGTTTAGCTACTATGTGGGTATAGCATCTAAATGCTTAATCTTTGGTTGTTTGGTTGGTTGTAAGAATGCATGTCTTTATCTGAGATTTATCTTGCTAAATGCTGACTCAAACTGCTTTGCAATGTGAATACTGTAAAATCATTATTTTCCAAGGGGGTTGAATTTTTGTTGATTTCATTGTTAAACTGAACTACAAAATATATTGACCTTCCAAGTATGGAACATGGGTTTACCCTTCCATGCTTTGTAATCCACAAATTTACAAACCCATGAAAATGCATTTTTATCAAAATCCATGCAATTTAATACCCTCGAAAATATGTGATTTTACAGTATTATAGTACTTTAACTGTGGTTGACATTCATGTTCCTTCTCTTAAGTTAATTAAGAATGTTGGCTGCTCTGTTTTATGGTACATTAAAGTTGCCTGTTTACTCCCACCATATTTCTGGTTCACATAATTGTTACATGTATTGTATACAGTTACCAGCATTAAGCTTACTGTTTGTTTGACAACAATACTGGTGACGGACCAATGCTAGCTTTACTGGAATATTACTGGCTATATTCACATGTGACTTGTTCTGTTGTATGAGAGAATGTGATTTCTTGAAACCTATGTTGTACAATAATTCTTGATTACCATGGTATAAGGCTTTACAAGGTTCTATGCATACAAACTTGTTCATTTATGTTTGGAAATGTACTTTCTTAAAATGTTTTAACTAAAGTGATGATAAGTCATTACAAGTCGCTGGCTTAGAATTAGAAGGTCGTAACTACTTATGACCTTATAAGACTCACGCATATTTGAAACTGCATCTCGAGGCGCTTCTTATGAGCCTATTTTCAAGAAAATCGGAAGTGGTCATGTTGACGGAACTGAAGTTTAAAAAGCTTGTTTTTCCATAAGTAAAGAATAGTTTTCAGACAGATTTTTCTAGTTTTCTCAGAATATTGATTTTGTACTTACGACCTTCTCATTCTTAACCAGGTAAGTGATAGATGTGTATACACAGATGTCTAGGTTTCCCTTGAGACCAACGAATACAATTATAGTTGATATGTATTAAGTTCTGTGTTTGACATTTAATTTTTTTGTCATATTTTATTGTGCAATATATTTGTTATGATTATGTACTTGGCAATGTCTAACATAAAGTGTTTGTTTATGAATGTTTGTGATAAAAACTGTATGACATGTGTTTGTATATATATTTATTGTATTCAGAACATTCTGACAACCAGTTTGGTCACTGGGTCATTTTTGTGACTTGACCTTATTTTCACTTAAATTTTGAATTATATTTATCTATTGAATAGACTATTTAGGTCTTCAACTTGAACTCCATTCTAATCCTTATATGTTCATATATTCATACGTATAGTCTGTTTAATCAGGTCTGTCACTTGTATACAAACATTGCAATATCGAAACATTGTATTTTTATTGTTTTAAACATTTCAATTGGAGAAATTAAAGGCTGTGAAAACCAACACCTTATTCACTAAGCTACAAACTAATACACAGAATGTCTATTAAAATAATACATTAATAAGAGAAATTGCAATGTGACCAACCTGATTAATGGATTTATACATTATGATTATCTATTTATAAGAGAAATTTGTTGATATACCCCATTGTATGTATACAGACGTGTGACCTAAAAAAACAAGTTATACAGAAGATGGACAGAATTGGCTCGATATATTACAATATTCCGTGACCCTTAAGCCTAGGTCCTACTGAGGAATTCCACATCAGCGATGTTCTCCCGATTTCTTCTGATACCACCACAATTCCTTCCGATATCACAAACTGTCTCATGACTTCCCTGAAGCTTCCCCTAGACCATGAGGAACCTGTTAATGCTCATTACTTTCAAACAGGAGTACATGGCCAAGGCAAAAAATGCTTTACTAAGTTAATCACCGGCTAGTGTTGTCAATAAAATAAACATTCCGACGCATAACAACAGACGATGGTTACCCATGAAGTGTAATGGTCTCAGGTCAGTTCTGTCAAACTTGTCAAGTGTATGTGTGTACAATACTGTTAATGTATACAAGCTTAATATGTTTGTAGAATGATTTAATTGAAATTAACCAAATACGTTGGCTGGATTTAACTTGTATAGTTTTGCTTTCATTTTAAAGTTAATTGTTGTTCAATGAATATTTGCTTATATTGATAATTTTTACTCACATGATCAAAGCATTGTACCTAGGATTGATATTTCTTGCTGTAATACTGCTTTATATGTCACGAAAGTTATCAATACTTGTTTCACAGAATAAACTATATTTTATGTACATATTGTTACCTTATTGAATTACGAGTACTTGACTCTAACATGGAAATTAAAAACACCTTGAGGTGCACAGTGACCGTTTTGAAAGCTAGGATGTGTGATAATGTTAGTACAAACGACTATAATAATTACGTGTGGCTTGTTTTGTGTACTTTAAGCTATAATTGTATCAGTGTGAGTGTACAATGTGGCATTCAATCTTACAACTAAATGTCATTATAACATGTACAGTCAGGTCTGGATACAATGAGCAAAATGTCATTATAACATGTACAGTCAGGTCTGGATACAATGAGCAAAATGTCATTATAACATGTACAGTCAGGTCTGGATACAATGAGCAAAATGTCATTATAACATGTACAGTCAGGTCTGGATACAATGAGCAAAATGTCATTATAACATGTACAGTCAGATCTGGATACAATGAGCAAAATGTCATTATAACATGTACAGTCAGGTCTGGATACAAAATGTCATTATAACATGTACAGTCAGGTCTGGATACAAAATGTCATTATAACATGTACAGTCAGGTCTGGATACAAAATGTCATTATAACATGTACAGTCAGGTCTGGATACCAAATGTCATTATAACATGTACAGTCAGGTCTGGATACAAAATGTCATTATAACATGTACAGTCAGATCTGGATACAATGAGCAAAATGTCATTATAACATGATTGTACAGTCAGATCTGGATACAATGAGCAAAATGTCATTATAACATGATTGTACAGTCAGATCTGGATACAATGAGCAAAATGTCATTATAACATGTACAGTCAGGTCTGGATACAATGAGCAAAATGTCATTATAACATGTACAGTCAGATCTGGATACAATGAGCAAAATGTCATTATAACATGTACAGTCGGGTCTGGATACAATGAGCAAAATGTCATTATAACAAGCTTTTGTTGAGTTTTCATCTCAATCTGTCTCCGATCTCCTGAAGCATCTCTTTCAAGTAGAAATCTCAACTCCAATTGATATGTTGCTCAAAGTAAGAGTGGGTGTGTGAGACAAATATGAAGTTTGAGCTTTTGTAATGACGATACTGAAATAAACTCAGAATACTGTGTTTGTTTTGTGATGCAAATTGTGAGTCCTGCCTCCCATGGAATTAACACAAGGTCACATGGCAATAACTGAGATGAGATTCAGCTCAGATTGAGATGTTTCAGGAGATGGGGGCCTGGTCTTGATCATCATGTGTATCTTGTTCAAACTAAATATATACAAGAGATGTTTGTAAAACATGTATACCCCCATGACAGCCCAATAGTCAGTAATGGTGTCATAGTAACCTTGACCTACTGACCTCAAAATCAATAGGGATCAACTGCTGTTGATGACCAACCTCCATGTAATGTTCGATGATCCTATGGTCAAGCGTTCTTAAGTTATTGAAATGAAAATCATTTCGAGGGCTCGGTGCAAAACTGTGGTAACTACATCAATTTATATATGCATGTACAATAGTTTTGCACTGAGCCCTCGATTTGGTCTAATGACAGACAGACCAATATGTGCAAAGCAATATTCCCCTCATCAAAGATGGTGGGGGGGGGCATAACAAATACTCATCTATTAAATTAGAAGAACAGCTTCATTTATGACAGTTTATTATTCACTATAACATGACAAGTCATTGCAATCATTTTAACAAAAATAGTTGATTTATCACAAAAATCAGATCATCAGGTAAAATAGAAGTATATATAATATGCCTGTCAGTGTCTATGTATGACAATGAAGATACATAATACATTACAGAGGTATTGAACATAAATCTAATAAATACTGATATAAATTACTGAACAATGGATAATATTCAGGCAACAAAAATTGAAGAACTTAAGTATACCTCAAAATCATACATGTTTCGCGAGACAAACAATCCTCATACTGTTCTTCTGAAGTATACAGTTAAATGTAAAATGCAAATTTAAAACTTCAGATGAAATCTTCTTTCTGCATTTTATTTATTGTTTATGTTCATGAGCATATTTTTTACGAATTTATCTATCTCATGAAAGTAGTAAAAATCAAATCCTTGGGAAAATTTCTAATTTTACAGTGGACTGAATGAAACCCAATAATCAAGCGCAAGTTAAAAAACATTTTATTTCTATATAAAACAAGGTTTACAAAGATTTGGCAAGACATTTGAAATCAGTGAAATTGAAAACAGAGCACTATCAGTCATCAATTAGGCCAAAACAAATTAATTATGTGGTTCTAGTAACATGGTGAAAATTTTTAGGGTAGGTAGGTCGGAAAAAACATTTTATTTTTTAAAATTATTTTTCCTTTAATTGAAATAGCCAGCACAGTCGCCGACTCCAAGCAGACCATCTTGAAAATCATGGAAGAATCATCAATGGCAGTACGTGAGAATAATACATCCGTAAAAATTGATATTTTTATGCCGGATTTTCGTACTGGTCCAGAAAATTGCTGATTCCGCGAAAGATATTATTTTTTTGGAATAAAATGTTTAGGGTCGGGCCAAAATCTTAGGGTCATTACTAGAACCACATAATTAATTTTGTTTTGGCCTTAGTAAAAGATAAAAATCTTGTAACATGGTAAGATATTTTTGTTGCGAAAATCATCCAAAGGTCAATACTTACATACAATGTACTTACAATAGTATAACAACATGATTGAATATTTAATATATACATGTACTTATCACAGTAATATAACTATACAACTATCAAAACAGTTCCTTAGTGTGTATATTAGTACTATTATTGTTTCATACTATCAAACACAAGGTAACAATCTATCAACATTCATACACATCAGTAGCTGCAAAATTAAATAAATGCAATTGGTGTATTTGACACATCGTTGGCTTAGAATTAGGTCGTAAGTACAAAATCAATATTTTGAGAAAACGAGAAAAAATGTCTGTAAAGTACTCTTTACTTATGGAAAAACAAGCTTTTTAAACTTCAGTTTGGTCAACATGACCAGTTCTGATTTTCATGAAAATAGGCTCATAAAAAGCACCTTGAGATGCAGATTTCAAATATATACGAGTCTTATAAGGTCTTAGGTAATACTTGCGACCTTCTAATTCTAAGCCAGTGACATCTTCCTGAGGTATTTTAATCATACCCTAACCCTACCCATGTCCTGCTGCCCTATCTGACACTTCTAGGCCACTAGAATATTATACTTATAATAAATACCATTCTTTATCAGCAGTTTAACAGAATTAATGTTGCACTACACAATGTTGAATGTATAACAGATAAATATTATCTTCAAAAATATTTCTTTACTATTTAACAATATAGCAGACAGATATGCCATTGGCTTAAACATTGAACAAAATATTGGACGGATGAGACATGTACGTAAAATCAGTGCTGTACCGCTACCCACAATACCAGGAAAAGGTTTGTACCGCTACCCACTATACTTGGCAAAGGTTTGTACCGCTACACACTATACTTGGCAAAGGTTTGTACCACTACCCACTATACTTGGCAAAGGTTTGTACCGCTACACACTATACCAGGCAAAGGTTTGTACCACTACCCACTATACCTGGCAAAGGTTTGTACCACTACACACTATACCTGGCAAAGGTTTGTACCACTACCCACTATACCTGGCAAAGGTTTGTACCACTACACACTATACCTTGCAAAGGTTTGTACCGTTACCCACTATACCTGGCAAAGGTTTGTACCTCCACCGGCTATACCTGGCAAAGGTTTGTACCGCTACCCACTATACCTGGCAAAGGTTTGTACCACTACCCACTATACCTGGCAAAGGTTTGTACCGCTACACACTATACTTGGCAAAGGTTTGTACCGCTACACACTATACCTGGCAAAGGTTTGTACCTCCACCGGCTATACCTGGCAAAGGTTTGTACCGCTACCCACTATACCTGGCAAAGGTTTGTACCACTACCCACTATACCTGGCAAAGGTTTGTACCGCTACACACTATACTTGGCAAAGGTTTGTACCGCTACACACTATACCTGGCAAAGGTTTGTACCACTACCCACTATACCAGGCAAAGGTTTGTACCACTACCCACTATACCTGGCAAAGGTTTGTACCTCCACCGGCTATACCTGGCAAAGGTTTGTACCGCTACCCTCTATACCTGGCAAAGGTTTGTACCACTACCCACTATACCTGGCAAAGGTTTGTACCTCCACCGGCTATACCTGGCAAAGGTTTGTACCGCTACCCACTATACCTGGCAAAGGTTTGTACCGCTACACACTATACTTGGCAAAGGTTTGTACCGCTACACACTATACCTGGCAAAGGTTTGTACCACTACACACTATACCAGGCAAAGGTTTGTACCGCTACCCACTATACTTGGCAAAGGTTTGTACCGCTACACACTATACTTGGCAAAGGTTTGTACCGCTACCCACTATACTTGGCAAAGGTTTGTACCGCTACACACTATACCAGGCAAAGGTTTGTACCGCTACACACTATACTTGGCAAAGGTTTGTACCGCTACCCACTATACCAGGCAAAGGTTTGTACCGCTACACACTATACTTGGCAAAGGTTTGTACCGCTACACACTATACCTAGCAAAGGTTTGTACCGCTACCCACTATACTTGGCAAAGGTTTGTACCGCTACACACTATACCTGGCAAAGGTTTGTACCGCTACACACTATACTTGGCAAAGGTTTGTACCGCTACACACTATACTTGGCAAAGGTTTGTACCGCTACACACTATACCTGGCAAAGGTTTGTACCGCTACCCACTATACCAGGCAAAGGTTTGTACCTCCACCGGCTATACCTGGCAAAGGTTTGTACCGCTACACACTATACTTGGCAAAGGTTTGTACCGCTACACACTATACCTGGCAAAGGTTTGTACCTCCACCGGCTATACCTGGCAAAGGTTTGTACCGCTACACACTATACTTGGCAAAGGTTTGTACCGCTACACACTATACCTGGCAAAGGTTTGTACCGCTACACACTATACCTGGCAAAGGTTTGTACCGCTACACACTATACCTGGCAAAGGTTTGTACCACTACCCACTATACCAGGCAAAGGTTTGTACCTCCACCGGCTATACCTGGCAAAGGTTTGTACCGCTACACACTATACTTGGCAAAGGTTTGTACCGCTACACACTATACCTGGCAAAGGTTTGTACCGCTACACACTATACCTGGCAAAGGTTTGTACCGCTACACACTATACCTGGCAAAGGTTTGTACCGCTACACACTATACCTGGCAAAGGTTTGTACCGCTACACACTATACCAGGCAAAGGTTTGTACCGCTACCCACTATACCAGGCAAAGGTTTGTACCTCCACCGGCTATACCTGGCAAAGGTTTGTACCGCTACACACTATACTTGGCAAAGGTTTGTACCGCTACCCACTATACTTGGCAAAGGTTTGTACTGCTATACCTGGCAAAGGTTTGTACCTCTACCCGCTATACCTGGCAAAGGTTTGTACTGCTACCCACTATACCAGGCAAAGGTTTGTACCTCTACCCACTATACCTGGCAAAGGTTTGTACTGCTATTCCAGGCAAAGGTTTGTACCTCTACCCGCTATACCTGGCAAAGGTTTGTACTGCTATACCAGGCAAAGGTTTGTACCTCTACCCGCTATACCTGCAAAGGCAAAGGTTTGTACTGCTATACCGGGCAAAGGTTTGTACCGCTACCCACTATACCAGGCAAAGGTTTGTACCACTACACACTATACCAGGCAAAGGTTTGTACCGCTACACACTATACCTGGCAAAGGTTTGTACCGCTACCCACTATACCTGGCAAAGGTTTGTACCGCTACACACTATACCTGACAAAGGTTTGTACCGCTACCCACTATAACATTTGGTAGTTTCCCTGGTTAGCGGATAATTGTAGGTCTATGCAAACATTTATTCAGCACTGTGAAAAGTTTTCAGCAATATTTAAAGAAGGTAAGACAATTTTGGACGACCTTAATTGCAAGTAGAAATGAATTTTATATCAACTGGAGACACAATTCCTCGGAGATAAAACACACATAAATATATACAGCAGTTTATTATCCAGAATCCGAGACTGTTTATATACGACCCTGGCCGGAATGTAACATTTATCACAGAAGACGAGTAAAATCGTATATATAATACATGCACTAGTAAACAGTTTCCAATACATGTAATAAAATAATAAACATATGTAATGCTATTCCAAGAAGGACCAATATTATACAACAAAAATAATTCCTATACATTCATTGATTTGTTGTGTAATGAACATCTCATTAACAGACTATTACCTTAATTTCAGCATAGAGATTAAAATACCTGGGTAGTGTTTCATCACAGCACTTACAGAACCCTTAAAGTTATTTTCAAATTTAAATTCTTTATGCAGTAGCTATTTTAACAGCTGCAAATTGTGATAAAGGGTTGTTCAATATTAATTATTATTTATATCAGTCAAGAAACTTCTACAAACCACATTTGTCCCCAATGCGTAGGTTTTATAGAATCATAGTAAGGATTTAAATTTGAATGTAAACTTAAGATTTCCGTAAGTGCTTTGATAAAATAGTTCCCAGGAGACAAGACAGAAATCTCAAGCTCTATTGGCCTGTTTCCAGCACAATTTTGACAAAAACAAGCTAACTCTATTAAGCTTTCATCTATATTCCAACCATATACCGTCCCTTTGGCGCAACAAGGTTGTATCTCTATATATACTATAAAATGAGATACAACCTTGTTGCATCAAAGGGACGATACTGAATGGCGTCATGACCAATCAATGTGAAGTACGCACACATTAGAGCACCTGGCTATCACAACAAGCCCAAGAAGATTTCCCAAATAAGTTAGTTGGAGCTGACATTTATATACCTGTAAATGTACACTCACACAGTATATGTACACTCACATTCACATTTCAAGAGTAAATGTTCACAGATTACATGACAGTCATTGGCGATCCAACATTGCTATACATGACAGGTAAACACACAATTTGTCTGAATTACAAATCTCAACTCACTGCCAGTGAACTGTAAAACAACCCAGAGTTTGAACTCCATCATTGACATTAATCATGCTACCACACAAACAATGAATACCTGTTCCTTGGCTGTGTAGGGCAGAGGATTTGTACACTTAAGGCATTTCCTCTAACAAGTCACATAGAATCCATGACACTGTCGATCTAAATAAAAAGACCTTATGCACACTGCATTCTATAAGCTGACTACGCCAAACTGTCAGTTACCAGGAACAGAAGTCATCTCATTTGCTTGCATCCAGAAAATATGATTAATCTTGCATGCAGTATGTACATGTGTGTATTAATAACCAAGTATATTAAAAATTATATTGCCAGACAGAACTACTTTTAGTAGAACTACTTTTTTCTATTTTTTATTTCATAGGCAAAACACAATGTCAAGATACATACAAACATGACCTTAAATTTCATACATCCTATTTGATAATTGCAAGGATGTATGAATCTGTTAGTTATTCTAGTCTATGTTGAGGTTTTTGATTAATTTTGTTCCGATTCATCAACGTCATCAGCATTTTGTATTGTTGTACCAAGAATGCCTTCTATGTCACTTATTGCACTCTGCAATCAAAGAAAATCATAACATCAGCAATTATGTACAGAAACATGCATACAAATTAAGCAAAATTAGAGTGAAAACGAACTACATGTATTCTCCAGTTTGTCATATTATTATCATGTACAGCACAATCAGCAATCAACAGTCCTAAGCACAAATTATGTGGATTATGTGCTTGCATTGGTTAAAGATTATAAATAAATGAAGAAATCATTGAAAAGAATCAATACTGATCAAGTGACAATCCATGTTAACATGCAATGTTTGTAAAGCAATAATCATTGATGTCCCTATGGTAGTCCAATAGTCAGAAATCGTAAAGATCATCATGACCTTGACCTACTCACCACGAAATCAATGGGGATTTACTACTAATGGTGACATATATTCCAATAAAATTTGTACATAAAGATACTGGGCCTAACCGTTATTGAGTAATTGATCAGAAACCATTTTGTCTATTTATTCATGTTGAAGGTCAAAGCAACCTTGACCTTTGACTGACCTCAAAATCAATAGGGATCATTTGCTGTTGATGGCCAAGCTCCATGTAAAGCTTGAAGATCCTGGGCCTATCCGTTCATGAGTTATTGGGAACCATTTGGTTAATTTATTCATATTCAAGGTCACAGTGACTTTGAGCTACTGACTTTAAATTAATAGGGGATGTGTACTGTTGATGAGCAACCTCCATGTAAAGTTTGAGGATCCTAGGGTCAAGCGTTCTTGAGTCATTGAATGAAAACGATTTGGTCTATTGACAGACCGACAGACAGCCAGTCTGATACGAGCAAAGCAATATACCTGTTCATCAAGATGGGGGTATAAACATATTTCTAGTAAGCACTGTAAGAGTGAAGCATTGACTTACACTAAAGTTGGTATCCCCCTGCATGTTGGGTGCCGATATTTCCTGATGCACTACCGACAAGTTACGAGCAAAACTTGCTAAAGCACCTTGCAAATTATCACCAATTGTTCTACAATACAAAGTCATGTTCATTGTTAGATCACAAAACTCAACCACAGGTAGATATATCATTGATAAAGAATTTCTTTTTTAAAAGATATTGATACATGTATAATTATACTTTACTCAAATCAGTAAAAATTTACAATTGTTTTTTCATTTTTTTTATTCTTTTTCAATGATACTGTAACATGTGAACTCCAAAATCGTAAGAGAACTACAAACAAAATACCATGTGTAGCTAGTATGTCAAATATACTTACAACATGCCTAGTATGTCAAATATACTTACAATATGTCTAGTATGTCAAATATACTTACATGTCTAGTATGTCAAATATACTTACAACATGTCTAGTAAGTTATGTCAAATATACTTACAACATGCCTAGAGTATGTCAAATATACTTACAACATGTCTAGTATGTCAAATATACTTACAACATGTCTAGTATGTCAAATATACTTACAACATGTCTAGTAAGTTATGTCAAATATACTTACAACATGTTTAGTATGTCAAATATACTTACAACATGTCTAGTATGTCAAATATACTTACAACATGCCTAGAGTATGTCAAATATACTTACAACATGTCTAGTATGTCAAATATACTTACAACATGTCTAGTATGTCAAATATACTTACAACATGTCTAGTATGTCAAATATACTTACAACATGCCTAGTATGTCAAATATACTTACAACATGTCTAGTATGTCAAATATACTTACAACATGTCTAGTATGTCAAATATACTTACAACATGTCTAGTAATTTATGTCAAATATACTTACAACATGTCTAGTATGTCAAATATACTTACAACATGTCTAGTATGTCAAATATACTTACAACATGCCTAGAGTATGTCAAATATACTTACAACATGTCTAGTATGTCAAATATACTTACAACATGCTACCTAGTATGTCAAATATACTTACAACATGCCTAACTTTTCTCTGTTGAAGCTGTCTATCAATGTGAATACTGTGCCCTGTTTCTCCTACAAATAGACCATACATCATTCAACATATACCATCATCATCCAAGAACCAGTGTTTCATTTTGGTTTGAGCCCCTGACTCATTTAATTCGGCTTTGAACTAAACTTTAAACTCATTGTTTAGGATTCTGCAAATTGAAACTGCATCCTACTGCAGGACTTACTTTTTAACCCTCCCAAAAGAAACAGGCAATTTCTCCACATGTGGAGGAAAACTGACACTGCTGTCAAATTTTCATGGAAGGGAATGACCTGCTGTGGCCGGGATTGTAGACATACATGTTGTTTAAATGTAGAACATTAAATATCTTAAGTCTTAAGTAAACAGTTACAGCAGAATAGCTTAAACATCCCCTTTTTTACTAAATTAAATAGCTGTTAACTTTTTAGCGGCGATATCTAGTAAGCAATTGGACCTAGTTTCTACCAACGAACAAACTGAATGCGATGTGCAAAGCAGTATTCTCCACTTTTTCAAAGGGAACCTAACTCACAAGACAAACTCCTACAATCACAGAGGTCATTGGCCATTCTGGCAGGGAATAAACCAATGACCATGAACTTACAACTGTCTCAGTTGAATACAAACAAACAATAACAACTAAGCAAAAACCTAGACCATACCTTGATATCATAACCTATACCATGAGCTCGACACATTTGGAAGAAGACACTATAATGGACGACGGACAGGTTGGTATGTAACAACCTGGTACTCATTACACCAAATCTATTTGTGTTTGGTGGTTGCTGAAATATAAACAACAATTTTTTAATTAACAAACATTTAATGACTTAATACAAGCATGATATGATGCATGAACTGTGGAAATCATTTTTTCAAAACTGTCTGATTTTATATTTTCCATGCAAAACAAGACATGGACATTCCATGAAAACCAGGTTTTGTGGCAGCCAAGTCTAATTCTACTTTTAGTAACAGTGACATTGACCCCACGGACACCACTTTCAATCCCAAGCAAGGTTTTCATATAAGCTACCTACACAGCAAGTTTTATCATGATATCTCATTCCTAACTTTTAACTGTTTTTCCTATTTTAGTTTTAGTGACCTTGACCCCACTGACTGGTCCCAGTTTCAATCCCAATCTGCATCTTCACAAAAGCTACCTATACAGCAAGTTTCATTAAGATGAAAATAACTGTTTTCTATTTTTAGTAACAGTGACCTTGACCCCACTGACTGGTCCCACTTTCAATCCAAAGCTGCATCTTCACAAAAGCTACCTATACAGCAAGTTTCATTAAGATATCTCATTCCTAACCTAAGTTATTGAGCAGAAAGTAACTGCAGTAACGGTGTCCTTGACCCCACCAGCCCCACTTTCAATACCAAGCGAGGGTCTTCACACAAGCTACATATACAGCAAAATTCATTATGATATCTCATTCCTAACTTAATTTTTGAGCGGAAACTGTTTTTCTATTTTTAGTAACGGTGACCTTGACCCCACCTGCCCCACTTTCAATCCTAAGCGGGGTCTTCACACTAGCTACCTACATAGCAAGTTTCATTATAATATCTCATTCCTAACTTAAGTTATTGAGCGGAAACCGTTTTTCTATTTTTAATAACGGTGACCTTGACATTGACCCCACCAGCCCCACTTTCAATCCCAAGCGGGGTCTTCACACTAGCTACCTACACAGCAAGTTTCATTATAATATCTCATTCCTATCTTAAGTTATTGAGCGGAAACCGTTTTTCTATTTTTAGTAACGGTGACCTTGACCTTGACCCCACCAGCCCCACTTTCAATCCCAAGCGGGGTCTTCACACAAGCTACCAACACAGCGAGTTTCATTATGATATCTTATTCCTAACTAAAGTTATCCAACGGAAACCAATTGTTGACGTCCGCCCGCCCGTCCGCCTGACGAAATCGCCAATCCAATAACAAGGATTTTTTTTTAAAAAACCTGGTTAATAAAACTGATGCAAACAAAATTCCAGGTAACCACAAAATACCAAACATGTAAAAACAAGAGATGTTTGTGAAATACCTATGCCCCCATGGCAGCTCAATAGTCGGAATTGGTGAAGGTCACAGTGACCTTGACCTTTTACCTACTGACCTCAAAATCAATAGGGGTCATCTACTGTTGATGACCAACCTACATGTAAAGTTTGAAGATCCTAGGTCAAAGTGTTCTTGAGTTATTTAACGGAAACCATTTTATACGACCGACAGACACAGGCATGTGCAAAGCATAATATTCCCCCTCATCAAAAATGGGGGGCATAAAAACTATCGTATGCATTTCCTTTGCAAGGAAAAAAATTAGCTTGAATTAGCATAAACTATCTGATCTGATTAACATTCAATTTGGTTACAATGTTCATATTCGACCATTACAACAAGGGCTTACCATTGCAATACTCATTGATCACTGGCTACTTTAACAATAATTACTAGTTACCATGGCAATATTATCATACACATTCAAAATGTATGTTAGCAACACTAACCTCTTCCTCCGTGCCATGTAATCTTCTTCTCCGTCGTTTATTTTCTTGTTTTGAAAGTGGAACATCAAATACGTGTGTTTTGGCATTCAGACTTCCGTTACTAACAAACGACATGAGATGAAACATTGCCAGACTGTCACTATACTGTAAACTGATATCTAATGCCCACAGTTTCTGTTCCATCTGAAACACAACCCGTCAAATATGTGGTGAGATCTCTATCATAAATCTCTACACATCTTTATAACCATACTGTATAGATGGAAACAAGTTGTTCTAGTAGATTCACACGTGGATCAGAAGATGCAATGTTGTCGATCATAATGATCTATAGTTTTTTTAACCATACAGTATAATCATTAATATTTGTGGGGGATTTAATTTCGTGGATTTCATGGATGACCTCAACCACTCAATTAAATCCCCAATGCATTATTATACCAATAAATATGTCAAGTTTAAAGTGACTGCAAATGCATTCAAGTTCAGTAAGGTATAGACTGGGTTTATGGAAGTTTACTTGCATATATCAACATGTAACAAGTCAATAAACAGAAGTCCCCTACCGGTTTTAAGCCATTTTCAATGTTTCTGTTGCCATAGCAACCACAATTTTTGTCGGAATCATAACAGTTTTGGACGTGCATTATCCCCTTAGTGCCCCCTATCCACATACCAAGTTTCATAATCTAGCTTGAAAACTGTTTGAGTTATGTCAGGATCCAGATTTTTTGACAGACAGAGGGCAAACCTAAAGTCCCCTCCGGTCTAAAACCGGTAGGGGACTAATAAAACAATTATTACATCTGTTTGAATACTGAATGATTTCTGATAAATAATGTGAATTTCGACCTTGCCATTTTGTCATGAAAACCGAAATCCTTGAAGTTACGTCCCCATGAAATGGTCTTTTTCACCGAAACCACAACATTTTGTCCAATTGAAATTAAATGATTTTGTAGTAATTAGATCAGTTTTGACACAAATGTATGTCTCCCACAAAGAGCCATAACTCCTGCAAAAATTATCTGACCTAAATTTTCTGACAATGTGCACTACTAGGCTTAGTAGCAGGTATTCATGTGAAGTTTCATTGAAATGGAATAAAGTTTTAGAAGAACAAATGTGAACAAGATTTGTGACATTCATCCTGATGCCCAGCACTAATTGTTTATCCTACCATCAGGCTTTTATTATGCTTAATTTGTTGTATAAACCTTTCTCTAACTCATACAATAAATTCAAATAGGACAAAGCACTAAACTAGTATTCTCTTAGTCCCCACCACTATGTAGAAGACATAAATAGTTGAATTAGCAAGGACATGTTTAAAATGTTTTTCAGAAATCATAGAAAACGAAATAAATTGTTTTAATAAGAAGTAAAAAAAAAATATTACTTACAGTTGTAGGATGGATAAATGTAACAAAATCCACAGCAAAATAACCCATAATTCCCCTCTTCTTGCAAGAATCGGCAATGCCATAACATGCTTTATTGAGAATATCTGGCTCGACAGAGGACTGTGGGATTGACACGCCCCAACAAGAGAATGGAGAATCGGCGTGAATCTGATCTCCACAGCTGACTATACTTGTTACACCGTTAGGTTCTATTAACATGTCTACTGTCAGAGTGGTAATACTGTCTGAGGGAGGGCAAGCTTCAATCACACCACCTGCAACAAATTATAATTACATAATTGGATTTACATTATTCTTTTCATTTAAGAATTTCTTTTAAGGCTTAGTACCTGAGACCCGGCCGCGCATGCACAAGGCACTTTTTTTGATTGCATGGCTGACGACACTGCGAGTTCTGTCTAGGACTTAATTTCATTCGTATTGGTACATTCATTTGATGGTATACATAATTTTGTATTAACATGGCATAACTAGCATTTATTTATTTGGGTGATAAAAACCATAGCATGGTGGTCGAGTGGGTAAAGCTTTCGTGACCTAGCCTCAGTCAAACAAACAAGCATTTATTTGGTGATGTTATAAGGTGAATCGACAGCTTGTGTCATTTAGTGTGCATTAACAAACTTTATGCTACCGGTAAGGGTATCAATAGTTACATGAGAAAAAATAAAATGGAACCTAATTATTAAAGATCTAATCATAGAATCTTGTCATCTTGACAAACCAGACCCGAACAATACTCCTAACAAAGGAAGGTGCTTACGAGAATACTCCATACAGAGGAAGGTGCTTACAAGAGAATACTCCATACAGAGGAAGGTGCATGCTTACATGAGAATACTCCATACAGAGGAAGGTGCTTACATGAGTACTCCATATGGGGGAAGGTGCTTACGAGAATACTCCATACAGAGGAAGGTGCTTACAAGATAATACTCCATACAGAGGAAGGTGCTTACATGAGAATACTCCATACAGAGGAAGGTGCTTACATGAGAATACTCCATACAGAGGAAGGTGCATGCTTACATGAGAATACTCCATACAGAGGAAGGTGCTTACAAGAGAATACTCCATACAGAGGAAGGTGCTTACAAGATAATACTCCATACAGAGGAAGGTGCTTACATGAGAATACTCCATACAGAGGAAGGTGCTTACATGAGAATACTCTATACAGAGGAAGGTGCTTACATGAGAATACTCCATACAGAGGAAGGTGCTTAAAAGAGAATACTCCATACAGAGGAAGGTGCTTACAAGAGAATACTCCATACAGAGGAAGGTGCTTACGAGAATACTCCATACAGAGGAAGGTGCTTACAAGAGAATACTCCATACAGAGGAAGGTGCTTAAAAGAGAATACTCTATACAGAGGAAGGTGCTTACGAGAATACTCCATACAGAGGAAGGTGCTTACAAGAGAATACTCCATACAGAGGAAGGTGCTTACAAGAGAATACTCCATATGGGGGAAGGTGCTTACTAGAGAATACTCCATACAGAGGAAGGTGCTTACAAGAGAATATATCAAACCATGCTTACCTTGACTCAAAAATGATTGTAAGAATTTTTCCCAAGTAGGATAAACTTTGGTGTTTACAGGAAATGCGTGAATTTTTAATACATCTTCTATCTCTGCCAGAATCTTTGTAAACACAGGTTCCTACAATAAAGAATTTTAAGTATGGAAGCCATTTTATAAACAAGAAGGGTTTTGACACAGGAACATATGACTCCTACAAAGTGCCATAACTCCAGCAAACATACATAAAGTTCCTGAAAATATGCACAACAAGGCTTGGTAAAGCACAGAGAATTGAGCTTCTTGCATTGAATATATTACGTTCCTCGAGCAAATCATGCAATATCGGGCCTTTAGATTTTTGGTATTACACCTTGAGAGTCTTTGTGATACTTACCGCTCATGAAAACATACAAATGGGATTATAAATATAGACAATATATCAGCTGTTACATTATGCTAACAGAAGGTTGAGAGTCATATCAAATTCTCTGTAATATACCAAGTATTCATGTGAAACTTCTTGGAAATCTGACTGATGGTTAAGGAGAACAAGCGCCGCCAAAATGTGTGACATCAATCCAGACAGACACGCAGCACAAAATCAATATGTCTCCCCCACTATATGAAGGAGACATCCTTGAAATTATAAATAATAATGCCACTGTAAGGGACATATGCGATGTTGCTACTATACACAAGTACTTTAAGTTACCAAAATGTCTAAGTTAAAAAGGGCCATAACTCCTTCCAAAAGCATCCTAGAGTTGTGCCACTCGACTAGTAATTGTATTATGATAATAGATAATTGTACCAAAATGACAGCCAGTTAAATTTTAATATGCCACCCTTCGGGAGCATAAAAACACACCTGTGCCCATTTCTTGGACCACTTATCACCGTATCTTCTTTCTTCTTTCAATGCCCACTGGAAACATTTGAGATGTTCAGTTACATCACAATAAGCTATTCCCCGACCATCAAACTCATCATCAAGTTTAAACAACCAGCGTTTCACCATTAGGTTCTCTGTGACTAACTGGGCCAAGCATTCATGCAACTGAAATTTAGAAATAAATCTTATATACTGTAAATCACTTAATTCCCACGTAACTTTTATTTCACTTTTTTTTTTTAAATATCATGATGGGAGAATTTTGAATTCGCTTCATTGACAATGTCCAATTTCGCCACTTTGTATTGCGAAATTTTCGCGAGAATAGTGATTTTACGTGTCAACATCCTCGCGAATATCAGTAAAAATAAAACTCTCGCGAAAAAAAGTGATTTACAGTATTAACATATTAACAACATCCATTTTTTTGACAGCTAACACTTAATAACAAATCAGGCAGGGAAAGCGACATTCAACAGAAATAACAGTTTTAGAACATGTAAGGCACAAAAATTACCAGCTCTGCATGAAAGTGGCCACAGTCAAAATGACGAATAATGAGATTTATGACTTTTGATTAATTATTCAAGTGGAAAACATAAGGCTATGTTAACTATAATAGCAGAATCTCTCAACAATAAAAACCAATAACTGTGTTTACAAAGTTAACAATGATCATTGTGATTAAACTCTTATATTAGCTCGGTAATCTTGACCGTGATTCAAGTTTACTTATTATATAGATATTGTTGTTGCATACATATCTGTCTGTATTTATTTAAAGTGCTTTTTCGTATTAAAAAATCAAACACTTACAAGACCCAGAGTGTATACATCATGGTCACCCGGAGGCGTTTCAACATTAGCACTGGCAAAGATTCTTTGACACCCAGACTTTGTAGAGTATAAATGTGCAACTTCCGGTTCCGGTGCAAATATTGGAACATCGAGGAACTGTGCAATGTCAAGGTCATCAACATGTGGTATATTTGTCATCATGTACGCTTCACGTCCCTTGATCAAATTTTTGATTCGCTGAAGTGTGTCTGGGCTGTACTTGAGCAAAGTTGATAGGCACATTCTGTGTGTCTGAAGAACCAATAAACAAAACATGTTTAAACATATTGTAACCAGGCATGAATATATTGAAACAAGTACATAATAAGCCAATCTGCACATGATGAGTGAAGACACTTGTACAATGAAGAATGGTATGGGCTAAGAATTGTGGTGCCCAAATATGGTGTGATGACTATCATATAATGATGATTGTGATCAAATGGTATCACTTACTATTCGAACTTAAGATAGTAAGAATTTAATCATATCATTACAAAGTTGTTTAAAAAACAAATGGTAGCTGAAATTTAGTACAGTAATTCACAGGCATTGTATGTAAGTTGTAACATAAGACAAAGCAATGTTTAAAGGTACATGTATCAGGTAGCATACTAGTGGATAAAGGAAAGAAAATTCCAATACAAACTAGAAGGGTATGCCTCTCACAAAGGGCCATAACTCTGGTGAAAATCACCCAATCCAAATTTCCTGACAACATGCACAACTAGGCTTTGTACCATTGGTCTTAATGAGAAGTTTCATTGAAATCTGACCAATGGTTACGGAGAACATGCCCAGAAAATTTTTGCAACATCCATGCAGGCAAACAGACATCCAGCACAAAATCATTATTTAAGTCTTCCCCACTAATACAGGAGACATAATAACTGATATCTTAAACAGGAGAATAACATAACAACTGGTGTAATTGAATAATATAATCAAACTGAAGACAATAACAAATCTTGCATTGAGTAATGATTGAATAATGCTCACTCAGCCAATAAACACCTTTGTTTTACAAATTGTATAAAGAAAGATGAAGAACAACAAACCCAACGGTTGCATTGAACAAGAAATTAACAATTTAAGAGATGTTACGACAAACCTTGTCTTTCATAAAGATTGTATGGACCTGCCAATAAGACCTTTGTTTTAAAATCATATGAAAACATTCTATAACTTAGCATTTGGATCATTTTGTAATCTAATTACAATTTTTTACAATTTTTTTATCAATATTGTTGTTCATGACAGAATTTATTGATTTCGTACAAGAAGATTATATCAAAAGAACACAAATAATTTTGCTTGTTCATCAAGGAATGAAATCTAGACCTGCAACACAACGCTATTAGAAGTATAGCTCAGAATCTTTTTCAAAAATACATTGTACGGTCATATTATGTTACACAGACATTTTTGTTATTCATTTTGTGTATGGTGAATGGTACGTCAGCTTCTTCATGTAGCAGTTGTAGCTTAATTCACTCTCATCCAAACCTACAGGGATCAACTTTTTCTGATATTTTCTGGTAATCTTCTACCACTATGGTGTTATACTTGACGTAGTTTCCCTATTATTTAAGGAGCCGCGGCCATAGTCCAGTGATTAGTGTACTAGATTTGTAACCTAGTCATCTGGGTTTGATTCATGCTTGCAATAGGTTGTATCTTTCCATGAAAATTTGACGTCAATTTTGATTTCCTCTACATATGGAGAAGTTGTCGGTTCCTTGTGGAAGGGTAAATTAACACTAGTTAGGATACAGTCTATGAAAACTGGTTAGGTAAATTGGCCGCAGTATGTAACTGAAAACCAATGGTAACGGCATTAAACCTGAATATATATATATATATATATAAACATACCACATAATGAAAACAGCGTTAAGCCGGAATTAACATGTAAAGGTAAACATTACTTACAGGAAAACTCTTTATTGCTTCAGGAACAATGATTTTATATCTGTCGCTAATCTCTCCCTGATCTTCTACATTACCAGAATCTATAGCTGACTTCAGTCCTAACAACTTGGAATAATATTGAAGAGTTTCTTCACTCAGTGGTACAGGTGACACAAATATCACATCAACATTCGGATCTGAAATACAGGCAAACCTATCAGAGAAAGAACACACATACACAGGGGTTTCATTTAATCATGAATTGACTCTCTGACCTCTGAAATTTCCAAAAAGCCAAATTTTTACCCTGACTGTGGCTCTAAATTTTAAATCTTTTGGCAATAAAATGGTACAATTAAGTACAAAAATGTCAAAATGACAATAAACTACAAAAAAGGGGAGGTAATCTTTATACAGTTTTAGAAAGGGAGGTAATTATGATTCCAGAATGTACAAAGGCGGTATATTTACTCAACATTTAATTAAAATTGTATAAAGGGAGGTAACCAGGATGAAACCTCTTATATGCTGCTCACACATTCAATCAAGTAAAAACTTGTCATCCAGCTAAATACTGGAAGGTCAAACTGGATGAAAGAAGATATCTGATTAGTCCTAACAAGTTGCAATCCTCTGACTTTATCGTTGTTTCTCATAGAGATATGCCTGATTTTAGAAATGAAATTTCTCAATTTTTGTTAATGTTTCAAATTATCATTCAATCTGATATTTAAAGATGCAAATATTTCATCCTTATGACTACAAAATGTACCATGCATAACAAACAAACCAGGGATAAAAGCAAAGTAATCTACAACATAGAACTAATGTAGTTTTAGAGAGTAGTAAGGGGAGATAACTCACTGATGTTGTTTTAGAGAGTAGTAAGGGGTGATAACTCACTGACATAGTTTTAAAGAGTAGTAAGGGAAGATAACTCACTGATTTAGTTTTAGAGAGTAGTAAGGGAAGATAACTCACTGATGTTGTTTTAGAGAGTAGTAAGAGGAGATAACTCACTGATGTTGTTTTAGAGAGTAGTAAGGGGTGATAACTCACTGACATAGTTTTAAAGAGTAGTAAGGGAAGATAACTCACTGATTTAGTTTTAGAGAGTAGTAAGGGAAGATAACTCACTGATGTTGTTTTAGAGAGTAGTAAGGGGAGATAACTCACTGATGTAGTTTTAGAGAGTAGCAAGGGAAGATAACTGTCTGATGTAGTTTTAGAGAGTAGCAAGGGAAGATAACTCTCTGATGTAGTTTTAGAGAGTAGTAAGGGGAAATAACTCACTGATGTAGTTTTAGAGAGTAGCAAGGGAAGATAACTGTCTGATGTAGTTTTAGAGAGTAGCAAGGGAAGATAACTCTCTGATGTAGTTTTAGAGAGTAGTAAGGGGAGATAACTCACTGATGTAGTTTTAGAGAGTAGCAAGGGGAGATAACTCACTGATGTAGTTTTAGAGAGTAGCAAGGGAAGATAACTGCCTGATGTAGTTTTAGAGAGTAGCAAGGGAGATAACTCACTGATGTAGTTTTAGAGAGTAGTAAGGGGAGATAACTCCCCACTGCCAATCATTGTTAGTACCTACCTCTGATATCACAAAGTCTTGCCATCTGTGTATTCTGTCGGATACCAAAGTCATGTATACTGTCACGTATGGTTTGGTTCAAACCAAGAGATGGTATGTGTATGACCACTCTCTTAGATTTCTTGATACGATCCCATGACATGGAGAATTTCTGTAACGTGAATACCAGTAATTGCATTAATTTACTTCTAAAAGTGCAGTATTTATGAAACAAATTCCTTACAAGTGAGACAATGTACAACAACAGAAGGACTGTATGAGTTTAATCAGTTTTACAGTAAAATACAAAATACTTAATATAAATAACTCTAGACGTAACCACATATAACTGTAGATGTAACGACATATAACTGTAGATGTAACGACATATAACTGTAGATGTAACGACCTATAACTGTAGATGTAACGACATATAACTGTAGATGTAACGACATATAACTGTAGATGTAATGACATATAACTCTAGATGTAACCACATATAACTCTAGATGTAATCACATATAACTCTAGATGTAACCACATATAACTCTAGATGTAACCACATATAACTGTAGATGTAATCACATATAACTCTAGATGTAACCACATATAACTGTAGATGTAATCACATATAACTCTAGATGTAACCACATATAACTCTAGATGTAATCACATATAACTCTAGATGTAACCACATATAACTCTAGATGTAATCACATATAACTCTAGATGTAACCACATATAACTCTAGATGAAAACAAATCACCATTTTATTGTATAATCTTTGATATACTTGACATGTACCTGTTATTTCACGAGCATTAACCAATTTTGTGCCCAGGCAGACAGATAGGGGTAACATTTTATGCTTGGTTGTCACATTTTAAGTGGAGAGAAGTAAACAGGGCCACTCTACAAAATTCTAATGTTATTAAACCTAGAACATACATTAAAGTTTTATTCTAGTTGTATGAACTTACCTTAGCTCTCCGTCTGAAGTTCTCTAGATTATCAAGACGTACTTGTTTCAACTGTTTTCTAACCTTGGCCATCTTTATGTGCATAATCCAGGATATAGCAATCACACCGGCAGCCCACTTCCTGCGACGATATTCCAGGTATGTACTACGTTCACGATACATCTTCCAGGTCGCTTGGATCTTCGCAGAAGCAATGTCCCTACCATTTGGACCCTTAAACCTTCTTCCCTGAAGAATTATATAAAATTGTGTGTTTTAATCCAAATTAAAAAGATTATAATATTTCAGTTATGTAAAATTGTCAACTGAATGAGTGTCACGTTACCAACCAGTACTTATCAAATCATAGCCTTATATGAATCAAAGGACATACACATGTACTAAATAAGTAGATATTTTAGCGGTTCAAAAAGTAGACAAATTTTGAATTTCACACATTAAGCGTGCAGTAATAATAGCAATTTCTTCTTCAGTGTTGTTTATAGTAAAACAAATATGCTAGGGGAAATGTTAGAAAATTTGCCAACACACGAACTTTTCAAATATTCCATGTCACTAACTTTAATGAGAAAATATATCCATAAATAGTATATTAGTGAATGTGTTATAGACTTACTGGTTTAAAGATAATGTTTTCCACATCGTCTCTATTGACAACACATGATAGAAGATCATCAATGCTTGGAGGTCTTTCTAGTTCAAACTCTTCAGCCAGATCAGCTAACCTACAAACAAGCAGAATAATATGTAAACAATAATAGGTAAATAACATGTAAATAATGTCATTTCCTTTGTTATCTGTTGGTGTCAGATTATGGCGATATGTTATCTGTTGGTGTCAGATTATGGTGATATTGTTATCTGTTAGTGTCAGATTATGGTGATATTGTTATCTGTTGGTGTCAGATTATGGTGATATTGTTATCTGTTGGTGTCAGATTATGGTGATATGTTATCTGTTGGTGTCAGATTATGGTGATATTGTTATCTGTTGGTGTCAGATTGTGGTGATATTGTTATCTGTTGGTGTCAGATTATGGTGATATTGTTATCTGTTGGTGTCAGATTGTGGTGATATTGTTATCTGTTGGTGTCAGATTGTGGTGATATTGTTATCTGTTGGTGTCAGATTGTGGTGATATTGTTATCTGTTGGTGTCAGATTATGGTGATATTGTTATCTGTTGGTGTCAAATTATGGTGATATTGTTATCTGTTGGTGTCAGATTATGGTGATATGTTATCTGTTGGTGTCAGATTATAGTGATATGTTATCTGTTGGTGTCAGATTGTGGTGATATGTTATCTGTTGGTGTCAGATTGTGGTAATATGTTATCTGTTGGTGTCAGATTATGGTGATATGTTATCTGTTGGTGTCAGATTATGGTGATATGTTATCTGTTGGTGTCAGATTGTGGTGATATGTTATCTGTTGGTGTCAGATTGTGGTGATATGTTATCTCTTGGTGTCAGATTATGGTGATATGTTATCTGTTGGTGTCAGATTATGGTGAAATGTTATCTGTTGGTGTCAGATTGTGGTGATATGATCTCTTGGTGTCAGATTGTGTTGGTGTCAGATTATGGTGATATTATCTGTTGGTGTCAGATTATGGTGATATTATCTGTTGGTGTCAGATTATGGTGATATTATCTGTTGGTGTCAGATTATGGTGATATTATCTCTTGGTGTCAGATATGGTGATATGTTATCTGTTGGTGTCAGATTATGGTGAAATGTTATCTGTTGGTGTCAGATTGTGGTGATATATTATCTGTTGGTGTCAGATTGTGTTGGTGTCAGATTGTGGTGATACATTGACACGCTCTAAGATTTATACACTCATGGTATATGACACTTCTTCTCAGTGCCATAGTTTGTTTGTATCTGTAGTTTGTTGAGCGTAGTCATCCGGTATTCCCACAGTCTAAATGACCTATGACCTCCGGCTTCAAGGGAAAAGACAGAAGCTTTGTGAGATACATAAAATCCAGATGCACTACCATAACACCTACTGATTAGACTCCATGGTTATTAACATGATTGTGTGATGAATACTGCTGATCGACCTGACACTACCTATGAATTACCAACCAGTTAATCTCTAGTTTGGTGGGAAACACTAAACAGTGTTTCAGAAATGACCATATGCCCAAGCTGAGATTCGAACCATGGACCTTTTAATCTAAAGTCAAGAATGTTACCCACTCGACCACCATGCCACCCTAGTACCATAGGGATTGGCACTGTTTCCCCAGCCTCTCATACACAAGTGTATGATAAGATGGCACCGCAATAAGGACATCACAAAATGACTTACCTATCACCGTTTATAAAAGCTACAGGTATTGCAAAGTTGTTTAACATTCTCTCTAGGTGCTTCAGTACAGTCACAATACTGGAAATCAAGAACATAATGGTAATCAATGCAAACATCAAGGTTTTCTATAGAAACAGTAGTAGGTATAACTTTTATCACATTTTTACCAATCAGTTATGGCTACATACTGTTAAAAATATCTATATAAAGCCTAAATCACATAAGCCTTACAACAACCATACACCCATCTAGCATTACTTTTTGATGCCTCATTTAGGGTAATTATTGATGTTTTGTCTGTCAGCCATAAGACCATCCTATAACTGCCATACTAAACAAGAGCCACATTCACATGGCCATCCCCCGGCTAATATGTTTGTCACAAACCGGTGTTTAATAGAAACAGGACTAAATAAAATAAGAAGGAAAAATATGTTGGGGAAATGAAGTAAACGGAGATAATTAATAAAACGGAACCAGGCAGAGTTCAATAGAAGGAAAATATTAGGGAAATAACATCAAGGGAAATATCATAACTTCTTTGGTTAAAGGGAAATAATTCAAGAATGGTATCAGGGAGATAATTTCAAACTGGACTATATAGAGTTATGGTTCTTTGTCACTGCACTTCTTCTAGCTGTCATCTATAATAATAAAAGACTTTATTCATATATCAAGTTTAAAGTCAATACCTCAAATAGTTTTAGAATTATGCTCTGGACAAAAAATTACCTTAAAATTAAAGAAATAAGAGATAATTTCAAAACTGGACAATAGAGAGTTATGGTTCTTGGTCACTGCACTTCTTCTAGTTGCCATCTATTTATATACTAAGTTCACAACCAATCCCTTAAATGGTTTACAAGTTATGCTCTGGACTAAAATTAATGTAAAATTAAATAAAGGGAGATAATTTCAAAACTAGACCATATAGAGTTATGGTTCTTTGTCACTGCGCTTCTCCAAGTTGCCATCTATCCATATATCAAGTTTAAAGTCAATACCTCAAATAGTTTTAGAGTTATGCTCGGGACAAATATTTTAAAATTAAACAAGTGGAGCTAATTTCAAAAAAGGGCCATATAGAGTTATGGTTCTTGATCACTGCACTTCTCCTAGTTGCCATCTATTCACATACCAAGTTTCATGTCAATAGCTCAAAAAGTTTTAGAGTTAGGCTCTGGACAAAATATGAGACGTACGGAAGGACGGACGTATACAATTATTATTATCCCTTTGGCGGGGGATAATAATAGCCACGAGATGAACGCAAAATTATTCTCAACATGTCAACATTTTCTTCTACATTCATGCAATGTCTGCGAACTGCATGTCTGCAATTTTGTTTTATTTTCAGGAGTCATAAATTGTGTGGCCAAATAATCATGTGGCTGATGTGACACGGGCTAAATTACGTAGGTATTCTTGTTCAATACTCAAGGAGTTAATAGTAAATAAATTTAATACCAAGTATTAAATGCAGTCCTGTATTAAACATCACCTGTGCATCATTACTCTTATTGTAGCTTGCTAAATCTCAATCATTGAAATCAACATGCGGTATACCACAGAAAACAATACCAGGGTACTGTTTTATCAAAGCACTTACGGAAGGCATAAGCTTGCGCTCAAATTTAAAATCTTCATAATTCTTAAACAATGACAATTTGGAGATAAGATATATGGTTTGTAGGAGTTCTGTATTAGTAATTGAATCATGATTATACTGCAGATCACTTAACCACTATTTGTAGTTGTTAAAGAATTCAAATTTCAAAGTTAGTTTAAGATTTTCATAATTTTATGTGCTTTTGATTAAACAGTACCCAGATCTTAGAGAATGATTTTAATTTTCTATAATCTTCGACACTCAGTCAGGTTAAAGGAAAAATGTTGTTCATGTATCTCTCAATATGTTACAGTTTTGTTTAAATGTCAAATATAAATACTGGTTTACCTTCCCCATGTGAGACAGTAATGTTGTTTAAATGAGAGGAATTCTGATGATGTGTCCCTGATTCGACCATTCTGTACAGCAAATCTGTGTGAGATCAACTTGAAGTCTCCACTAGCTGGTGTGGTGGGCGGTGGCTACAAACACACAGCAAAAACACATGTAAATATATGATTTATTCAATGTATATAGCTATATATCACTGGCTATGAATGAGACTGTCGTAATTGCCACTTACAACCTTATAAGACTCATGCATATTTGAAATCTGCATCACGAAGCGCTTCTTATAAGCCTATTTTCATGAAAATTGTAACTGGTCATGTTGACCAAACCAAAGTTTAAAAAGCTTGTTTTTCCATAAGTAAAGAGTAGTTTTTCAGACAGTTTTTTCTTGATTTCTCAAAATATCAATTTTGTACTTACAACCTTCTCATTCTAAGCCAATGATATAGTTACTACATTGGGAAGTGAATGCATTTTCCGAAAATCATTGCATTCATAATTTCTATAATTATATGACTGGTTACAGTATTTCTCTTGACTTAGAATTGTACAAGATATACATGTATTTCAAATTAGTTAACAAGACACCAATGTAGGTAATTTGCTGGTCAGAATAATAGCAGATCATTAAAAGTTATGGCAAGTTATTAAGTAAACTAAGTAGTTCAAATAATGAACAAGAGATGTTTGTAAAACATGTATGCCCCAATGGCAGCCCATTATAGTCATAAATGTCATAGATGGGGGGGGGGGGGGCATATAAACATTATAAGGCACATGGTTTCAGTATTTGCCAAGTCCTTACACATTAAAGTACCAAATACAAAGAGCAGGTAGTGCAGGGGCCACGTTTAGCTGCAACGGATGTGACGTTACAAAAAGCTGGTACCCAGTTTTTCTACAGTTGTCACAACAAACAGAGATACAAGTTCCTGTTACGTCATATCTGTTGCAGCAACACATGGCTGCTGCACACTACCTTCTCTGAATATACATGTAGGATACCCTCAGATAATTTGAAACCAAGTGCCTATGCGTAAAAAATAATATTTACCTAAAGTTATAAACTTATAATATAGCTCACTATACTTGGTTACATAAACAATCAATATAAAACTATCAGGTATCAGAACATAAGAATGAATACAGTAATATTTGGAACAATTAGAAAACTAAAATCTGCATTTCTCTCAACAAATCTATAAGAAAAATAAGAAAATATCTCTGGAATAATAAGAACAATCCATGCAGCAAAGCAAGAACAACCTGTAATTATAGTGATTCTAAAACCTTCTATTGAGTACATTCTATTACAACACTGACCAATGGCTACTTACATATTGACAAAACACCAAGCCTCTGATTGGTCAATCATGTACTCTGATGTACTATTGAGAAATAGAATCAAACTACCAAACACAAATAAATATTAAAAATCCATTTTTTTTCTATAACTGACTAATTGCTTGATTACGAGATTCAGTCTGATCTGAAAAGTTTAGTTTCAATGTCAACAACCTAACTGTTGCAAACATTTTTTTGAGTTTGATCTTAAGTCTAAAATTTGCAATTTCTATCTAAGAAAATGCACTTAACTATAATAATAGCATGAAAATAAATTTCAAGTCGGTTTAGCAGAAGGATGTCCACATTTAATCAAAACATTCCTTTTAAACCAACTATGCACATTTTACATCAAAATTATTCTTTACATGTATTTAATAACATTTTGAATGCATTATATACCTAATATTATTTTAAATAAACTCAAACAAACATTTAGTCTTTTTATCTACTTTTCAGTGCCACCAGTAGTCACCAGTAGTCACCAGTTTTAATTGAAGTTTGTTCTCTATTCCACAGCATTCATTGCAAATGTACCTAGGGTTAAACTTTGTGATAAAACTATTGTAACTGTTTCTTCATATAATTGGAGATTGAGTCACAATAAACTCCTAGTACTTACAGATTAAGATATGTATACAAACATAGAAAATGTTCTAATTATTTGTGTTACATGCAGTTCCCCAATGTGTAAACATAGGCACATAAACTACCTCACCGTTTCAAACCAATGAAGGTACCGTATTTTTCCAAGTGTTGCACACACTCTTAGCGACACAAAATCAAACAAAGTACTGGTTGTGTCTTTTACACAGACATTTTCCAAATCCCTGATTGGCCAATCAGGAACAGCCATATTCTTTCTTCATATTTGTACAATTTTTTGTATTTGACTTTATTTTTCTTTTAATATTCTCCTTTTATTACTTGCGACCAACTAAACATACAGCCGTGTGCAATACTAGGGTAAGTATGGTATTAAAAATAAACAGCATAAAATAAAAATAACTTGTTTTGCAATTCATCATCAAAAACAATCTGTGTAAACAAAAAGCGTAAAGTGTCCAAACTCATGCATAGAATGCTACCATAAACATGCCGACTTTTTAACATGACAATTACTGTACGTCTATGTATAAAAGTGTATGCATATCTATAAATATAATTCCAAATCCCAAAGTAAAAATAAATAGAATAAAAACAAATAATGTGCAACATAAACTACCTTCCTTGTTGATTTTTGCTGAAAAGGTCATCAAACAAAATTATGATCATACTATTTTACTAATGCTAGACTGTGGATACTAGACTGTAGATGCTAGACTGTGGATACTAGACTGTAGATGAGGATGATAGTGATCATCATAACACTGCTAATTGGATGCAACGTTTTACGATTAAGTACCTGTAAATTTCCCTACTATGGCAACAATTCTGTTGAAAAATTTAATTCTAATTTCCTATTATCATGGTAAATACTTGAACTGCATGACCACGGTATCAATCCCAATACACCGCTTCTCAGTTCCCTCAGAGAATGGCACTGTTTTCATATGGTTCTGAAAACCGATGTAACGCTCGGACGGAACTCAGATGTCATGTATCCTGAGTTCCGCCGGAGCATTACACCGGTTTTCAGTTCCGTCAGCCATATGAAAACAGTGCAATTCTCTGATGGAACTGAGAAGCGGTGTATCAGGATTCATACCGTGATGACAGGTTCTACAGTAAAAAGTTAAATTGCTTAGCAGCAGCATCATCCTTGGAGGTTCAATCCCAATGAACGAGGCTTCACATACCACATACAAATATTTAATGGGAAGCTACAGTAACTGTCTCAGACATTGATAATAAAGTTGTGTGTCTATCTGCAAGATGCCTAAATAGTTGAAAACTATAAAGGTTTTTGACACAAAAATATATCTGCCACAAAAGGCCATAGCTCTAGCAAAAATCATATGTACAACTAGACTTGGTACCAATTTTCAGTATTCATGTGAAGTTTCATAGAAATTCGACCCATGGTTAAGGAGAACAAGTGTCTGCAGAGAAACTTTGTGATGATTCCATCCAGGCAGGCAGACAAACAGACATCTGGCACAAAATCATCATGTCTCTACCACTATATGTGGGAGACATAGTAACAGAGGATTACAGTATAATAGATCTACTAGATGGTTTAGATGGGACAGATCAGGAGAGACTAAATAGTGTTAAGGTGGTCAAAATTTTAGGAACTAATGTCAAGGTTACCATATATCACTAAGAGATGGTCGGGTAACATTATGTAATGCCAGTATACATGTCTTATACCACAGACATACATTGTCAACCAATGAAACAACAGTAGTGCCATTGTACATATCATATAGACAATGGTCTTTGTCATCTATACCTATACAACTACTACAAGAGGCTCAGGTTCACTAAAAATAAAGACTGTTAATATTCTATATATATATATGATTATCCACTACCAGATATATTGGGCAGGGTATATAATTCGTTCCAATACAAGTAATGGAGCATTGCTGGAGTACAGGACTGCTACAGCAAGAGATATATAGATAGGTATAACCCCACCTAGTTATATCTTATACTACTCAGGTTCTACTGTACTTACAAGCATATATTGCTGCAAGTGGAGTAATCATAAACAATCAATATTAACATAAAATATAGCATTTTAACATTGATAATAATGATCATCCCCCTAAGGTTACTCAATGGTTAGCTCATATTTTATAAATAGACAGGCGGGAGTTTAATAACCTTAACGACTCCGAGTCCTGGGGAATAGACTTTGGTCCGGGAAATTAACACTGCGAAAGATGACAGCGATACTTTAATTTGTGTTTTTATTGAAGTACCTGGATGAAATACTATGCTCCACGGTGAGGATTTAGACAGTAAGCATTGTCTCCAGGGTGTGGATTTAGACATAAAAAAATTATAAAAATCTAATTCCCCTGTGTTGCCTGCCGCCTCGGACACTGTACCACTAGGTAATCGAGGCGAACCAAACTACATGGATCACAAGGTTGACAAGTTGAGTGAATGAAGTGTGACAAAAAAGCTGGAAAGAAATGTAGATGACACTAAGTCTTGTCCTGGTTACAAAGGAAATTGATGGAGCTCTTCATTTGAAGGTAAAATGTTTAGAATGATGTTGTTATGGTATGATGTACATTATATTGATGTCTGAAAACAAGGGAAAAATAATCACGCTGAGTTAGAAGTGCAGGGAGTATAAATAAAACATGCAATTTGTGATCAATTATATACCACATTTTGAACATAATTCAACAAGGTAAATTTGGTGATTCTTACCCTAAGAACTAAATCAGATGACACCTGTTTCTGTAGAACAATATTGTTTATATAGAATAAGTTTAAATACTTTGTAATGCACAGACAATTCAAAGCCATAGAGTAGATATTATTATAATATGTGCTGGACTAACAAACCTGTGTTATATTGATTATTGTTACACTGTGTTTGACAGTCCGTATCAATACGGTATAATCAGTATGCAAGGAATTTTCGCTCAAAATGAAATTTCCAATTCAGACAAAAATAACACATTTTTTTTTCAATTAGACCGGATCTTTCCCAAACTTGCAAAGAAAATCACGTCAACAGAATGTGCCAACATTATAATACAACAAATCGTAACAGGAAGACTTGATTTACAACATGAAACAATTATGAGTAAAAGGGGTGTTAAGAAGTTATACAAAAATCAGAAAATACAGTTGAAGGCACACGTACATGCTAGCAGAAAGCATTTAAAATATTGATATTGAAAACAGAGCATAGAAAACATAAACAACATACAAGGCACAAGGCACAACTGAACAAGTAAATAATCTGCTGTTTTAAATGGCCCATCATATCTAATCACAAAAGCAAATTACATGTAACTTGATGTGTTAATGTTTTTCCAACATATCCCACTCACTCAGATGTTACAGCAAGCATGGCAGACATTGAACTTAGACTTAACTGTACAGGCAATACTACATATTGAGGGCTCAGTGCAAAACAGTTGTAACTACATGATTTTAGAAGGAGTTACAACTGCTTTGCACTAAGCCCTCAATATATATGTGTAAAAATCGGTCGGAGTTTATTAAATCAAAATTTGATTATCAGAAAATAAAACAAGTTTCTTCTTACCAAGGGTTGTAAAGGCATTTCATATGTTTTCATAGTAGCTGGTGTTTTGGCTTTTTGGCTGGAAGAGGCTGATGTGCCACGAGATTTTCCTGATGTAGTCCTGCTCAAACCTAGACTCAAGGCAGACTGTGGATGGGGTGGAATTACTGGCATTTTTGCCATTGTCTCTGAAGCAGTTTCATAAGATTTACTGTTCAAATCTAATTTCACACCTGCCAATGTTGGAGCAACCTCTGTAAAAAACAACGTCAACAATTCAGCAATAGTCTTGTTTATAGTTTCAATGTCAGGTTTTTTGAGATGCAAAACCAAGCGATCTGATTGATTGATATGCAAAACCCAGGAATGTGATTGGTTGATATGCAAAACCAAACAATCTGATTGGTTGAGATGCAAAACTAAGCAATGTGATTGATTGATATGCAATACCCAGCAATGTGCTTGGTTGATATGCAAAACCAAGCATCCTGATTGGTTGAGATGCAAAACCAAGCAATCTGATTGGTTGAGATGCAAAACCCAGCAATCTGATTGGTTAAAGCAAAATCTCAACAGGAGCATGGCTTACAAGTGCTGGTCTCTCGACTCTCTAACTTCATAGTGATCCTTACTCATCAGTGAAGGAAAATTCTAAATGTCAAAAGGACCAAAACTTCAAAATCCTTGATAGAGTTACCTCCTCTTGTGTGCAGACAAAATTGGATCATCACTGTGATCAAGTGCATTAATTGAGTTTAATATTGAGAATTTGACAAAAAAGCAAAAAATTCTAAATGGTTAGAAGGCAATAACTTAGTAACCAGAGCCAAAATATCACAAAGTATGCCCGTCTGGGGCATAGTAAATGAAAAAGAAATAATTAAACTTGGACCGGATATAATTTCGGTAAACAATGCCACCAAGTTTCTTATCACCCACAAATGGTTGGGTATAATAAACTGAATATCACATAGCAGTGAGAATGACAAGAATACTGTCAACCCTATAAATACAGACTATCACACATATCACCCTGGGTGATATTCAGTTTCTTGGGTTGACAATATTCATCTAACTTTCACTACCATGTGATCATATATACGATCTATCTCTAATATAATTCATAGATCTAAATAAATGTCAATGTCAGACGATACCTGGAGTACATGGGGGCTTGTTTCTATCCTCTGGGTTGTGTAATAGAACGATTCTATTATATAAATGTCAAACAATACCTGGAGTACATGGGGGCTTGTTTCGATCCTCTGGGTCGTGTAATAGAACGATTCTATTCTTCACAGGAGAGGGGTCAAGTGTCAACTGAGCTGCTGGGGGTATAAGACCTCGCTCTATCAAACTCAAGATACCCTTTCTGGCATCATCCTCAGTAATTGGAGGCGGAGCAAGCTGTAAACATGAGTATACAGGGTGTTAAAAAAGTTTGTTCTCAATGTTTAAATTACAATTGTTTTTTTTTACCTCAGAAGACTGTAACATTTTCAGGTTAAAATTCAGAGGGGTCTACCATTGTTATAATATTTCTGGCATTAAATGAAGCTATTGGAGTAAGAAATTAAATTTGACTACAGCGTACATAGCTCTAATAAAACTTTATATGAATTTAAATCTTGAGAGCAAACTTTTTCAAAACCCTGTACGTATATGATTGTATTAAATTGTCTAGCATATTATTAGTGTACATGTTAAACTTCACTTATTATATATAATAAATACATTTTTTGCATTGTTAGTGCATGGTCATTCAGTTATTTCCCTGGCTAATTCCCTGGCTTAGAATGAGAAGATTGTAAGTACAAATTTGATATTTTGAGAAAACAGAAAAAATGTCTGAAACCTACTCTTTACTTTAATATGGAAAAACAAGCTTTTTCAACTTCAGTTTTGTCAACATTTTCAAGAGAATAAGCTCATAAGAAGCGCCTCGTGATGCAGATTCCAAATTTGCATGAGTCTTATAAGGTCATAAATAGCACTTACAACCTTCTCATTCAAAGCCAGCGAATTGGCTTAAGACTTCTGGCTTTGAGGGAGTAATATTATAATAACCATGATCTGTTAACGAAACACACAATGAGGGGTCAGAATCTGTTCAAGTAAACTGGTCCAATGAAGAGAGAGAATTTGATCTTTATTTATCCCTAGCTGGCACAAAATGCAGACACTACTATCCACAATGAATTGTTGATTACATCATCATTTTCATGAATTATTTTAACCGAAGAATTAAAACCAGACTTAAGATGTTTTTATGGGCATGATGGATACACCTAGCTGGAAAAGTAGAGCATCTTCCGTGTGCATTAGCAGACATGATATCTTCAAAATGGTATCTGCATGAAACTTGCATTAATACCATAAGAGATTATGTCAAATTACTTCATTCAGCCTCGATCATGAGACTAAATGAACTTAATAATGAGATCACGTTTTAAGTGTCCCAAGGATGATTTTATTGTTAGTCAGTAATTCTTTAGACCTTGCAGTCAAGGATAATCCATACAAGAGGGCCCAAAGGGCCCTAGGTCGCTCACCTGTCGTACTAGTGCATGCACACCCCTATGGTGACCCTACACATTTTCTGAATAAAATTTAAGGAAATTGAGCCTCTATTGCAAATTTTTTAATGATTTGACCATGTGACCTTGTTTTTGACCCCAGATGACCCAAAATCGAATTTGGCCTAGATTTTGTTGACATGATCATTGTGACAAAGTTTCATAAAGATTAAGTTGAAATTGTAACCTCTGGTGACTACACAATGTTTTTCTATGATTTGACTTATAATTTAAACAAAATATTTTGGGAAAAATATTTTCCTCCATATAACTCATTGGAAATAATGCTTGCAATTTTTAGCTCACCTGTCACAAAGTGACAGAGTGAGCTTTTGTGATCACACTTCGTCGTCCGTCCGTCCGTCTGTCCGTCCATCCGTCAACAATTGGGTTGTGTCCTCTCTAGAGGTCACAATTTTGGCCTAATCTTTATGAAACTTGGTCACAATGATAATCTCAACAAAATCTAGGTCAAGTTCGATATTGGGTCATCTGAGGTCAAAAACTAGCTCACTAGGTCAAATTATAGAAAAACCTTGTGTAGTCACCAGAGGTTACAATTTCAACTTAATCTTTATGAAACTTTGTCACAATGATCATGTCAACAAAATCTAGGTCAAGTTCGATTTTGGGTCATGATTCATGATTTGAACCAGGGTTCTCTTAATCAGTAAATAAATAAAACTACCAACTGTGGCACTCATTATTGACACTAATACACAAGCACTGCATATAATTTATTGCATTATTTCGTAACCCCAAAAAACTGTTCATTATTATACCCCCAACTTTCAAGTCCAGGGGGTAAGTTTACCCCAAGAATAAATATATGTGGGAACACTGTATATATATACAAACCTGAGCATCGACTCTATTTGCCTTTGGAAGAATTGCTAATGGTTCAATGGTACTTCCCATAATAGGTTTAGGAGGTGGCTGAAATTATAATAGCAACATGTCAATAGTTGAAAGCAATGAGAATAATTCTAAACACATTCTACATGTCAACGAAAACGTTGATTGTTTAGATAGAAAAGTATTGTAGAATATACCCAACTTATTTTTCCAAATTGAAATGAACAAAAAATAATCGTTATAATTTTATGTACATGCAGATGAGCACACATCATGTTATCTGATATTTTTCTGTACTTATAATACTTATTGTAGCTTTGACAAAGTGCAAACACAAACATTTACTCATTCATACCCACAGAAGTGACAATGTGTTCACATTTATAATAAGCACTTGCTTTTAATACAATATGTCAACTGTAATAGTGTCTTTGTCAAACGTTAGTAATGTATCTCATTTCAATCTGTGTGACTGTGCCTTGAGTGAACACATGCATTAAGATATGTACCATTTACAATAACACATACAGTAAAACTTTGATGTCTCAAACTGTCTGGAACATTCTAGAGACATCAAACAGGTTCTTCAGTCCTGGCAAAACATTGATGTACTGATATACAGTATAAGGATTCCTCAAACAGATAATAGATGGCTTCAACTATTTATCCAGTTTAATGGCAGTTCGAGATAACAAAGTTCTAATGTACACACGAAACATAGTTTTAGTGACAGACTCAAATTATTTAAAACATTCAACAAATATACCACACATCTACCACAATCCTACCTTACTGTCTGTCAGAAATGGTTTTAGATAAAAACGTGTCAGTGAGTTAGTTTTCAAGGACTTTTTGGAAGTTTAAAATCAAGAACTATTCACGGCCTGTGGGAACCTTGACTAGCTAGTGGTTCATACTGTTACAAAAACAGACACCTTCAGTGACTTGAACTTTCACCTCATGGTCACAGGGCAGATTTTTAACCACACTGTCCAGGAAGATGATATCACATCTGCAAATGTTATATTTAAAACACATTTCCTTTATTTTAGTAACATAAAGTTTCTATTAGATTAATAGACTATTATGTTGGGTTTTTAATTTCCAAATAAAACACGAAATCTGACACAGTATTGACCAAGAAAAACAATGATCACTTAAACATGTACAGTTATAATCACCACACTGCAACCGTACCCCAACACTCAGTGACTAATTAATTAAAGTACTGCAGTATCATACTTGCAAAACATCATTACCATATAGTTTAAATTGTTTATAAATCTACATAATTATCTAATTTAATTAACTTGATTATAATAATAAGAGTAAAAGCAGCGACTATATGCTCCCCCATAAACAATTTTAGGGAGCATAATACATTACATGACCAGTAGGATGTCTTATGAAGCCTTGATCATAATTGGCAGTAATACTTAAAGCCAACTTAAGATGATAACTGACATTTTAATCACAGATTTATAGCTGCCCGGTATGCTATAGCAATAATGAAAGATTTTAGAAGATATTTTTTATACAAGTTTTTAGAGTTAGAAGCAATTTATTAAAATACAGTTTGTATGGTCCATGACCCTAGACTTTACCCCTAGGTAATTTATGTTGACATATATAAATCTCATTTCTGAGATTTGCAGTACAGTACAAACTAAGGGGTGAAGGTCAAAAGCATTTATTTGTTAATCAATGAAGACATAATGCACAAATGTTTATGCTTAATTCACCGTCACCCTCTAAAAATATCACACACAAATTTAAAGTACCACTGGTAACTGAAGAGCTCTTTGAGAGGATTTCTGAAATAGTTGTTACACATATAATGTTGTATTAAAATATAGAGACATCTTTCAGAGTGTTTATTTCATATCTTTTATACAAGACATGAAATTTATAAAAAACATTCTATGAATTCTAGTATTAACTTGACTGAATAAATAATACATGTTAATTAAAACTGTAAAAACATGCATTAAGTGCTTAAACATTGTCTTGACTTTTTTTAAACTTATGGCAAAACGAATAAAATTGTTAAGTTTAGACAAAAGCCTTAATCATATTTAGGGAAAAAGACAAAACAACAGGGTACTGTTTTATCAAAGCACTAACGGAACTATTAAACTCCTATTCATGTTTTCAATTGTTTGTAATTCTTTAAGTTAATATGGGAAATAAAGATATTGGAATCAGCTACATTGTACTCTACTCAAACTTTGCTAAGGAGGATAAAACTACCATGCCCCGATAATCTGAGGCATCTCAATCTGAGCTTAGTCTCATCTCAAATATCATAATCTGTATTTTAGTTAATTTCCATAAGAAACTGGACTCAAAATTGGCATCACAAAAGAGAAACATTATTCTGAGTTTATAACAGTAAAATTTCAAAAGTTAAAAGATCTGATTTATCTCAAATTCACACTCATATTTGAGCAAAATCTCAATTTGAGCTGACATTTCAACTTGAGATGCTTCAGGAGATCTGGGCTATCAGTAAAAGTTTGGAGCCGACCTGTCAGTTAAACAGCTATCTAGAAATGTATTGTACACTACTCCAATGTTACTCACCCGCTTTTCTTTTGTTTGTGGAATCAGTGGAAGTTGTATACCAAAACTATCATTCATCACAGCCCTGTTTTGTTGACTATAGGGGTTATAAACGGCCCTTAAAGCCATGTTCTGCTTGCTCTGCTGCCCGGGGGTGATTCCTTGAAGTTGCATGGGGTCGCCCTTACGTAACGGCAACAAGGCCCCAGCAGTCTGACCTAATTTCTCTCTATAAATAGAAATGGGAGTAAAGAAGTCATAGAACTGCCTAGATATATATTATACCTCCCCATATTGATGATGTTCGGTCACAAACATGTGTCTAATGATATATACTATACCACAAACATGTGTCTAATGATATATACTATACCACAAACATGTGTCTAATGATATATACTATACCACAAACATGTGTCTAATGATATATACTATACCACAAACATGTGTCTAATGATATATACTATACCACAAACATGTGTCTAATGATATATACTATACCACAAACATGTGTCTAATGATATATACTATACCACAAACATGTGTCTAATGATATATACTATACCACAAACATGTGTCTAATGATATATACTATACCACAAACATGTGTCTAATGATATATACTATACCACAAACATGTGTCTAATGATATATACTATACCACAATCATGTGTCTAATGATATATACTATACCTCCCCATATTGATGATGTTCGGCTACAAACATGTGTCTAATGATATATACTAATACTCTCTACAATATAATTTGAAGATTAACAAGAAATATGTGTAAAATATACACGCCCCCTATGGCAGCCAAAAGTCAGTAATGTGAAAGGTCATGACGAGCTTGACCTTTGACCTACATTCACATATTCAGCTTCCTGTGACAACAAGGTAAAATAGTGATATTTTAGACTTTAAGATTATTTCATTAGAAAGAATTGATAGTACCTTGGAACATAAGCCTGGCTCATGTCAATTCTTTGTTGGCCCCTAGTTTGTTTCCTGAGATCCCAGGTAGACTCGAGTGCCATGAACCCTGGGGGTTGTATAGCATCTGCACTCGGTAAAGTCTGAACTTGATTGTTGAGTTGACTGAGCATTTGTTCAGCTTTTTGCTACAATAAGAGTTACACAGTATTTACACATCATAGAACAGTCAAGGATATGGTATTATTGTGATTATAGCACTGAGAATTTGGCCTGATCCTAACCTTAATAGCTCGACTTACAATTTTTCTTCGAAAAGTAGAGCTAAAAATACTAATAAACAATTATCCTGCATTTACAATATAATAATGCAGATGTATACTGTATTAAAAATATTAAATGGCTATGGGAAGGCCAATTCAGCATCATAAATATACTACTGTCAGAAAATCAATTGCTTACACTTTGAAGTATGAGTGTTATTGTCATAGAGTATAAATATACAATGCATTTGATTATCTATATATAAATATAACATGCTTTAAAATGTCAATAAGCAAATAAATTAAACTAAAATATATACCAATACAACCTTACATTATAAACTTTAAATAAACTTACTAATTACTACTAAATAAATAAATAGGAATATTAATTATAATAAAATATCAATATCACATGTTATACAAATCCACTTTTCCCTATATAAAACCTATATCTAGTCCTATATAGCGTGCTTGACCATATAAACTTTTATATGAATCTAACCTATAAACCGATGTGGCTATCTAAATTGAATGCTTCGGTGCATTCTCATATTGGTACCTCGTCCTACGGACGTACCTTTGTTGTAAACTACATTCGGTTTATTAAACCATCATCTATATATATTAAATAATTAATGTCTTTGACATAATTGTTTCAGGTTAGTTACATATTTTAGTTACATTTATTGTCCTAAATGCATTATTGTATTTCATAACTATTTCATGTGTTAATTTGACTTTATATATTTTGTGTAAGCCACGTGTAACAGTGGCCTTCGTTTGATTATATACGAAGTGCATTTATGTATTGTCTGTAAATGGAGTGCTTCTTGGCATTCTCATATTGGTACCTCGTCCTACGGACGTACCTTTGTTGTAAACTACATTCGGTTTATTAAACCATCATCTATATATATTAAATAATTAATGTCTTTGACATAATTGTTTCAGTATTTGTATGCACCCAACAACTCCAGAAGGCATGAACCTACATAAATCATTTGTTGTACATGGCTGTACCAAGTGGTGACCTGATCCGCTGAGTGAACCCGTGACAACTGGCGCCCACACGTGCGTTTTCTGGTTTTGAAGCTGACTCCAAGAGTGCACCTTCGTTGGATGTGTTTGTGTTTGCAAGCTTGTGTGTGTGTGTGTGTGATTTTTTTTTCTTTCGTAAATGTGTACACGGACTAGTGTTGGCCAATGACCATCAGTCGTCGTCAAGACAACAAGTGACCAGTGATTGGAACATTGACAATACCACCTAGGATTGTGACGTATGTGTATTAAATTTGTGTTGGATATTGTGTAAATTGTTTAATATTGTTTATTATATTTTATTGGATTTGGATATGAGGTAAGATATTTTTGTTGAATAATATTTTTGATTGATATTGTTTTTGTACATTTGAATTTATTTTGACATTTGCATCATTTAGACTTTGAATGAGTTTAAGATCATTGTTTACATTTTTGGAGTAATAGTTTAAACATTTTGACAGCTGATTGTTTATATTTTTTGGAGGTCAAAGTTCAATTCAATTGTCAGTTGGTTATTGTCATTTTTGGAGGTCAAAGTTCAAATCTTTTGACAGCCGTTTGTTTATATTTTTGACAAGTGTAAGTGTGTTTGTCAATTAAGATTTTATTATTAAAGATTTTTTTGTTGAAATTTTTTAACATATGAGATAGAGTTAAACTTATTTGCATTTAGTTTAATTTGGTTGGTATGTTAATGCATTTTTGTGATTTTGGGTTACACGTGGTGATTTAGTGTTTACATGACATTGAAAGTTTGAAGTGAAGTCACGTGGTATATGATAGTTTTGAATTATTTAGAATAATTTGTGTTATGAACATATAGAGATTTTGTGTTTGAAGAATATTTATATAACTACACGTTGTGAGATTTAACAATCCTATACTTATCTCCCTTATTCCCATAATACCTTGATATAGTATCATACAAGTCCTATAGTCCTGCTTATCCCTATATTTATATATGTGGATTTTGTAAATAAGTGAGTTAGAGCCATAAAACAATTACATTATACACATATTGAAACTTAAAAAAAAAAAAAAAAAAAAAAATAACACACTTAATTAAACTATATAATTAATTTAGAAATTAGTGATATTGCTTGAGACATAGATATAAAGGTTATGTAAAATTTAAATAAAAAATGTATGAATTGTAATTAGGTGGTAATTAATTAATTAAAAATTCAACATTTGATTGAAAACAGGCATTTGAGTTAGAAACGGTAGTTTTGCGCACTGAACTAACGGTGATTTTGTTTGATTGTTTTGTTTTGTGTATTTCCATGGAGACGGGTTTTGCGGATGCCAAAGGTATTTTTTTTATATAATATTGTTTTGTTGACCCTTGAACTTGGAAACCATTGAACGCCTGCAATTTCAATCTTAGTCTGTTACTAAAGCGACCGTAGCCGAGTGGTTAGAACGTTAGATTAGTAAGCTAGAGGACCCGGGATCGAATCCACCTGAACCCAAACAATTTTTATGATTTATATTCGAAATTGTTTAGTTGATTTGAATTATTATGCATGACATTTAATTAAGATCCATGTGATTTGATTAAATTAAATTAATTAATAAATGTGAGTTAAAATTACTAGCACGTGGCCAAGGGCAGGTAATTTGGATAAGTCAATGCCAGGACTGAATGAGTAGAGTTATCTTACAATCAGCACGTGGTGTGAGACTAAGTAAAAGTCCGGTCCAGTACTGTCCTGTGAGTAATTTCCCTTGTCTACTACAGTTAAGAACGATAATCCGAGTCTGTACAGAAGAGTATCAGCATGTGGAAGTATATAGGGTGCAGTAACTACAGAGTTACCTAAATTTCCCGCCTTCGTGTTAATAAAACCCGGTCCAGGCGAATAATTGTCCGTACATGTGATTTCCATGTTCATCCATTGATCTGGTAACTGCATTGATTGTAAACATTGCAGTGTCACATTATATTTAAATGTGGGGGTGGTGTGTTATGATTTTTTGTATGTATCTTTTGATTGTGCATACGTTGTATGTGCGTTTTGAAAGTGCATACGTTGTATGTGCGTTGTAATTGTGCGTACGTTATATGTGCTTTGTGAAAGTGCATACGTTGTATGTGCATTTTATTTGTATATATATTTTGAATGTACACATGTGTCTTAATTAATTTATAATGATGTGTGTTTGAATTTAGCCATTGTGTAGATTAGACAATAGTGTTGTTGTTAGTGCTGTTGTTGTTTGGTTGGTGTTGTTGCAGCACTGTTGTTGGCATTTGTTGTTTGGTTGGTGTTGTTGCAGCACTGTTGTTGGCATTTGTTGTTTTGTTGTGGTTGTTACAGCACTTTTGTTGCAATTGTGGAAGTGTTAGCTGTTGACATTTATTGTTGGAGTGTTGTTGTTACAACATTTGTGTTGATTGGTGTTCCTGTTGTGTGTTTTTGTTTTGGTTATATTAAAAGAGTTCGGGTTGTGCTGGTTGGAGTGCTGTTGTATAGTTGGGTATTTTTGTTACGTAATAGTAATAGTAGTATATAGGCAGATATGGCTACAAATACACCAGAAAGAGAAGCGCGTATGAGAAATAGAGATAGAATTAGATTGGAGGAAGAAAGGAGAATGTTAAATGATTTACAAAAGCGTGTTTTAGATCAGGAAAAGGAGATACAGAAGCAACGAGAGGAATTGCAACAATCGGGTATTGATTACCAGGTATTAGATCAGGTGGAAAGTGGAGTGAATGAGGAAGATTCAATTTTGATGAGACAGTTGGATGATGAGAGGCAAAGACGATTAGACTTGGAGGAAGAATTGAAATACAAGGAGAGGAAAATGAAGTTGGAAGTTGAAGAGATGTATAAGAAGAACTTGAGGTTGGAGGAGCAGTTAAGGATGGAAAGGGATGCATTGGACAGAAATACAAGGGAAGAAAGGAGAAGGCCTCTTGTCAGAGGTGGGAGTGATGAAAGGATGGAAAGGGATGCATTGGAAAGAAGAACAAGGGAAGAAAGGAGACGGCCTCTTCTCAGAGGTGGGAATGATGAAAGGATGGAAAGAGATTCATTGGAGAGAAAAGAAGATAGAAGAAGATCTTTGCTGAGAGAGGAACATGATGAAAGGATGGAAAGGGATGTATTGGAAAGAAGTACAAGGGAAGAAAGGAGACGACCTCTTCTCAGAGGTAGGAATGATGAAAGGATGGAAAGAGATTCATTGGAGAGAAAAGAAGATAGAAGAAGATCTTTGCTGAGAGAGGAACATGATGAAAGGATGGAAAGGGATGTATTGGAAAGAAGTACAAGGGAAGAAAGGAGACGGCCTCTTCTCAGAGGTAGGAATGATGAAAGGATAGAAAGAGATTCATTGGAGAGAAGAGTACGAGAAGATAGAAGAAGATATTTGGTGGGAGAGGAACATGATCAAATGATAGAAAGGGATGCAATGGAGAGAAGTATTAGAAGCGGAGATTTAGATTATGAAAGGCAGGAGCAATATAGAGAGGATGGTATGGGGAAATACATTCCTAAGCCAAAACTTCCATCTTTTGACGGAAGTCAGTTTGATGAGTGGAAGCTTGAAATTATCAGTCTTTTAGAGACTGGAATGTATAATAACCACCAGCTAACCCAAGTTGTTAGAAACTCTATTATTGGCAAAGCTCGGACAGTTCTGTTAACGCTGAAACCCACCTCTAGTGCTATACAAATTTTAGACAAAATGGAGGATATATATGGCAATGTCAGAAGCGGAGACAACATTGTTTACGAATTTTATTCTGCAAAACAAGACAGCAAGGAAAGTTGTGCTGAATGGGGAATCAGGATAGAAACATTGTTTCAGAAAGCGGCAGAGAGAGGAGAACTAGATGAATACAGAAAGGATAAAAAGCTAAAGGAGAGATTTTGGCGAGGACTTTATTCTGACAAGATTAAGACAGCTATTAGACTATATTATGCTTCAGAGTCTTCATTTGACGTGCTGAGAAAAGAAGCCAGAGTTGAAGAATTGGATATAATGAAGGAGCCAGAAGTTAAACAGGTCACACCAACATGCCAGCCCGTTACACAGAGCATTACAACCAATAAAATTGATGAGGTATTAGAAAGACTTGGAAAATTAGAAGTACAAATGAAAGACATCAAAGAGTCACAACAAAGTAAACGAAACTGGAAAGGCAAACAACATTTAAACTAGATGACGTCTTCGTCGGAGGGCGGACGGAAGACTTGGAAAAAAGCCCTGAAAACACATCTCTTCTCAACAAACTTTTAGGATGCAGAAACGAAACGAATGTAATTGTTGAAGGACGACAGACTAGGGGTCTCATTGACACAGGTTCAATGGTGACAACTGTCTGTGAGTCCTTCATCAAATCAATAGACTTGGAATACAAAACTTTGAACGATTTTGACCTGGATGTAACTGGAGTTGGTGGTGAAAGGCTTCCATACTTAGGCTATGTGGAACTGGAGATAACTGCTGACTGTGTTGGTATTAGCTCGTTGGTAGTTGCTCTTGTTGTGACAGACACCGACTACCATGCATCAGTCCCTGTTTTACTTGGCACCAACTTTATAAGAGAAGCGAAACATTCTTGTACTTCAAAGAATATTCCAAGTGCTTGGTCCATGGCTTTTAATGCTTTATGTGATCAAAGCGTTGGTATTGTTAGGTCCACAAAACCAATAACTTTACGACCCATGGAGTCTTCCACTGTTATTGGTTTTCTAAGAAAAACCAACAATGTATCTTCAGCTGTGACAGAGCAGTTTGAGGAAGAAAGTAGGAATAAGTTGACGGTTTGTCCTAGAGTGGTTACCCTAGACAAACCCGGTAAAACTGCAAGGATTCCAGTAAAACTTTGCAATCTTTCTGCAAAAACTGTTGTTTTACCATCAAAATCAAGCTTATGTGAGCTCCATGAGGTCAATGTTATTAGAGAAGCTCCTTTATTAGAAAAGAAGACTTCTCAAGGTTTTTGTCATCAACAAACTACAACAAATATAGATAATAATTCCCCTGAAAACAAGTATGGAGTTGATTTGGACCAATCAGATTTAAACGAACAACAAAAACAAAAAGTGTATTCCTTATTTCAAAAATTTAGTTCAGTTTTCCCGAAGAATAAAATGGATTTAGGACACACCTCTACAGTAAAGCATAAAATTGAATTAATAGACACCAAACCATTCAAAGAACCTTGTAGAAGAATTCCGCCATCAATTTACCAGGAAGTCAAGAGCCACATTCAGGAAATGATAGACGTTGGAGTGGTTAAGGATTCTAAAAGTCCTTGGTCCTCGAACGTTGTGGTGGTTAGAAAGAAAGATGGTACAATCAGGCTATGTATCGACTTTAGAAACCTTAATTCAAGGACTAAAAAGGATGCTTATGCAATTCCAAGAATAGAAGACACACTTCATATGTTGTCTGGGGCCAAGTACTTCTCAAAACTTGACCTCATGTCTGGTTATTGGCAGGTAGAACTGGATGAGGCTGATAAGGAGAAGACAGCATTTCAAGTTGCAGGTGTCGGTTTTTATGAATGCAACCGAATGCCATTTGGACTGTGCAACGCACCAGCCACTTTCCAAAGACTCATGGAGCGTTGCATGGGTGACCTCAACTTGAGAGACTGTCTTATCTACCTTGATGACATTGTTATTTTCAGTCAAGATATTGACAGTCATCTGGATCGCCTACATAATGTTTTTGAACGTTTGGCGGAATACAATTTAAAGATTAAACCATCCAAATGTGAGTTCTTTAAGTCAGAAATAACTTATCTCGGACACGTTGTTTCGAATGAGGGAATAAAGGTAGATCCGTCAAAGACAAATGCTGTAAAGGACTGGCCAACTCCAACTTCAGTTAAGGATGTCAGAAAGTTTCTTGGATTTGCTGGATACTATAGGCGTTTTATTAAAGGTTTCGCTTCTATAGCAAGACCTTTAAATGACCTGTTAATAGGTCATCCTACTAAACTTAGTAAACAGAAGAATCCCAAGACAGCCAAGAAAACTCCATTCAAGTGGGAGTCTACTGAACAAACAGCATTTGACAAACTCAAAGAACAGTTAGTCAATCCACCGGTGTTAGGCTATGCCAATTACAACCACCCTTTTACATTGCATGTTGATGCATCAACAATAGGTCTTGGTGCAGTACTATACCAAAAGCATGAGGAAAATGATAGGGTTATAGCCTTCGCAAGCCGCAGTTTAAAGCAAAGTGAAAGGCATTATCCTGCTCATAAACTGGAATTCCTTGCACTGAAGTGGTCTGTTAGTGAAAAGTTTCACGACTACTTGTATGGGTCACAGTTTGTTGTAGTTACAGACAATAACCCATTGACTTATGTCAATACTACAGCTAAACTGGACGCAACCAGCCATAGGTGGTTAGCAGCATTGGCTAATTATAACTTTTCTCTGAAGTACAAAAAGGGTTGCACACACTTAGATGCAGACGGACTTAGTAGAGTTGTACCTAGTAAGGTAGTACATGCTATCAGCGAGTCTGTGAGTGTTGACAACATCCCTCTCGTAGAGACCATAGGGAATCCAGAAACTGCACCTAACAATGATGTTCTTGTTCCACAAGATTTAGTCAGTGCACATAGTCTATCGTCTAAAGACTGGTCAAAGGCTCAGCATTCAGATGACACCATCTCTAAGATTTACCAACATTTGGAACGCGGTAGTACACCGGCTCAGCCGATAGACCGTAAGTTATCACCATATCTTAGAGAATGGAAGAATCTTCTTGTAAACCAGGGAGTTGTTTACAGGAAATATGTTATCTCTGGTGAAGAACGGCTGCAAGTCTTGTTACCAGAAAACTTGCGCAAGGACGTATTCTGTGCACTCCATGATGATCTTGGTCATCAAGGCAGGGATAGAACGTTATCCCTTTTCAAAGAGCGTTTCTATTGGCCCGGAATGGATGCTACAGTAGCAGACTTTGTCAAACACTGTGATAGGTGTATTAGACGTAAAGCTAGACCAACTACAGCAGAGTTAGTCCCAATTCAGTCAATGGCTCCAATGGAGATTGTTTGTGTAGATTTTCTTTCCCTTGAATGTTCTAAGGGTGGGTTTGAAAACATTCTTGTACTGACTGATCACTTCAGTAGATATGCCCAAGCATATCCTACAAAGAACCAAACGGCCAAAACTACGGCTCGTATTTTATTCGACAATTTTGTTGTGCATTATGGTTTCCCGGCCAGAGTACATAGTGATCAGGGAGCAAATTTTGAATCCTCATTGATAAGGGAGCTTTGCAATTTGGCAGGAATTGTTAAATCTCGAACCACTCCGTATCACCCTATGGGTAACGGAATGGTAGAGAGGTTTAACCAGACCTTGCTTAAAATGTTGGGTACTTTAGAGGAGGATCAAAAGGCTGACTGGAAGGCACATGTACCTAGTTTAGTACATGCCTATAACGCCACTCGTCATGAAAGCACGGGGTACTCTCCGTACTTTCTGATGTTTGGTAGGCATCCTAGGTTAGCCATTGATGCTTTTCTAGGGTTGCCAACTGACAATGTGTCTGCAAACAAACATTCAGAGTTTGTCGGTAAATTAAAAGACCGTCTCCGTTCAGCGTACCTTAAGGCACGGCATACTGCAAGTAAAACTTCAACCACCAACAAGGTCGTGTACGATGAAAAAGCCAAAAGTTCTGTTCTGGTACCCGGTGACAGGGTCTTGGTGAGAAACGTCAAACTAAGGGGAAAACAGAAGTTAGCGGACAAATGGGAGAATCAACCATATGTTGTGGTTTGTCAGCCTAATCAAGACATTCCGGTGTATGAGGTTCGAGTGGAAGGGTCCAGACATCGAACTAGTAGAACCCTTCATCGGAATTTATTGCTACCATTTATGGCTGTGAATGACCCCATTGAGCAAGCGCCGAGGTATGTGATACCTATGAGAAGAAACTGCGAGAACCAGGCTGTAGCATCACCATCAAGACCAACACGAGTTCGACAACAACCTCAGTGGCTGCGAAATGGTGAGTACGTGTTGTGAGTGCTTTTATTGAGTTCAGTGTATGTTGCAGTTTTAGCAATAAAGTGTCATACTTTGATATGTCAATGTGTCATACTGTTGCTTTTGTTGTTTTTATATAATGTATTGTGTTGATACTTCACAGACGTACTTACGGTACATTTCAATTATTCGTAATCGTGTAAGTCGTTCGTTTCGTTACTATGTAACTACGTTTACGTTAATATGTGTTTAACATAGTGTTACGTAGCTGTTATTGTTACACGCATGAGTACTTAAATGTCGGGACGACATTTATTTTGTAGAAGGGGGTGTGTGTCATAGAGTATAAATATACAATGCATTTGATTATCTATATATAAATATAACATGCTTTAAAATGTCAATAAGCAAATAAATTAAACTAAAATATATACCAATACAACCTTACATTATAAACTTTAAATAAACTTACTAATTACTACTAAATAAATAAATAGGAATATTAATTATAATAAAATATCAATATCACATGTTATACAAATCCACTTTTCCCTATATAAAACCTATATCTAGTCCTATATAGCGTGCTTGACCATATAAACTTTTATATGAATCTAACCTATAAACCGATGTGGCTATCTAAATTGAATGCTTCGGTGCATTCTCATATTGGTACCTCGTCCTACGGACGTACCTTTGTTGTAAACTACATTCGGTTTATTAAACCATCATCTATATATATTAAATAATTAATGTCTTTGACATAATTGTTTCAGGTTAGTTACATATTTTAGTTACATTTATTGTCCTAAATGCATTATTGTATTTCATAACTATTTCATGTGTTAATTTGACTTTATATATTTTGTGTAAGCCACGTGTAACAGTGGCCTTCGTTTGATTATATACGAAGTGCATTTATGTATTGTCTGTAAATGGAGTGCTTCTTGGCATTCTCATATTGGTACCTCGTCCTACGGACGTACCTTTGTTGTAAACTACATTCGGTTTATTAAACCATCATCTATATATATTAAATAATTAATGTCTTTGACATAATTGTTTCAGTATTTGTATGCACCCAACAACTCCAGAAGGCATGAACCTACATAAATCATTTGTTGTACATGGCTGTACCAAGTGGTGACCTGATCCGCTGAGTGAACCCGTGACATTATATTGCTTGTTTGTATTTATTCTGTCACACTAGTATCAGTATTACCCAGCTAGTAAATTATCTGACTTTTTTACAGAGCTAATTGTTTGCTAATAGAATCTATTTAGCCGACAATACAATACATACATGTCACTAATCGTTTCCAGCGCCAATTAACAATTCTTGGACCAGAAAGATAAGGTCATGTAACACAACATGTTAAGCAAAAATAAAGATAAGTTCAATGTATAATTGAATGATTAAAGGTTATCACTCAGATTGTAACAAAGTGAACCAAATAAAGAAACAAACCGATCAATGATGCTGGTTTACAGATCAAGATTACAGTTAACTAGATGATAATTGGTTTGTTTTAATTATTTTTAAACTCTGTTTAAGCTTATCTTACATGGATTGTGAAACATCTAATACAAATAACATGTGACTTTTTTTGTATATCGGTACATTAATTGCTTGTACCAAGCAAGTTAGCACTGGAACAAAAAAATCCATGGAAATTGGCCGTCAACGAAAGTGCATGCAGATCGTACATACAATACTGTACCAAGTGTTTATCGTGGCGTAAATATACAATGAACACATTGATAACCACAGATTTCTCATTGACTCCTAAAGCATGGGTCACAGTTCCGATAGTTGAATAGCAGAATTAACCTTTCACAGGTATTTTGGCATTGAATATTAATTGGACGGGTCGATGAGTTCAAAACAGGTAGAGTGGTCAAATGCACAGGTCCATGAAAAGTGACCTAGCCCACCTATATATACATATTTAAGTATGAATATATAGATGGTATTGGACACTTTTCATGGACCTGTGGTTAAATGTATAAATGTAAATTATTCACAAATCAAGTTTTGCTGCCTCACAGATCAGGCTAAAATTTTTGTATGATGTAATTTTCCTACCTAACCAAGTATTTATATAATAGAAAGTCACTGGTGGTTGCTTTATGAAAGATTTATATGGCATATAAGCAATTTAAATCACTCTTGATATTTGGCACTCAGTATTTTTCTGTTTGAAAATATCGCAGAGTTTCTTTCCAAAATGTTCTGTGATTTATGTAATTCACACTGTAACTTCAACAAACTAAAGCCGAAACATCTGTGAGGTATTCGGTCCATTTCGCAATTCGTTTTAATCGAATGAAAACAAATTTCAGGCAATTTGAGAGATAGTAGTGCTAATTCTATAGGGTATTAATACTCTATAGAATTTTGGGTGTAAAAATGCTAAATTACTGAGTGACTTTTCCGTTTGTCGTTATTGTTGCATGTTTTAATACATATGTTAGTTGTAATTTGTTACATTGTTATTATTATCTGAAACTTGCTTGTACTTCATGTTTGTGTATTTTAGCGTAAATCGTCATTCTGTCTCAATGTTACGATTCTGTTCTGCACGCGCCAATGTTTGAGTTTGTAAAACATTGTAACCTCTTGTTAGTTAATGGAAGTATTGATCAAAGTACAGAGTGTCATTTTTTATACTATAAATTATGATTTTGTGACTTTATATGTTGTAAATTAATATTTTTATGTTCCGTCTTGATACTTGTTTTTGGACGGCGTAGGAAGCCTGTTTGCTCATCAGACAGAATTTTCTACCTCAGTATTCATTGGTTCTGAACCACGTATGTTTGGAATAATGCAACTATACTGTAAAACAAGACATGGAAATTCCATGAAAACCAGGTTTTTGTGGCAGCCAAGTCTAATTCTATTTAAGTTACAGTGACCTTGACCCCATCAACCCCACTTTCAATCCCAAGCGGGGTCTTCACACAAGCTACCAACACAGCAAGTTTCATTATGATATCTCATCCCTACCTTAAGTAATTCAGCGGAAACCGTTTTTCTATTTTTAGTAACGGTGACCTTGACCCCACCAGCCCCAATTTCAATCCTAAGCGGGGTCTACACACAAGCTACCTACACAGCATGTTTCATTATGATATCTCATTCCTAACTAAATGTATTGAGCGAAAACCGTTTTTCTATTTTTAGTAACAGTGACTTGACCCCACCAGCCCCACTTTCAATCCCAAGCGGGGTCTTCACACAAGCTACGTACACAGCAAGTTTCAAGATGATATCTCATTCCTAACTTAAGTTATTGAGCGGAAACCTTTTTCTATTTTTAGTAACGGTGACCTTGACCTTGACTTCACCAGCCCCACTTTCAATCCCAAGCGGGGTCTTTACACAAGCTACGTACACAGCAAGTTTCATGATGATATCTCATTCCTAACCTAAGTTATTGAGCTGAAACCGTTTTTCTATTTTTAGTAACGGTGACCTTGACCTTGTCCCCACCAGCCCCACTTTCAATCCCAAGCGGGGTCTTCACACAAGCTACATACACAGCAAGTTTCATTATGATATCTCATTCCTAACTGAAGTTATCCAACGGAAACCAAATGTTGACGCCCGCCCGACGAAATCGCCAATCCAATAACCAGGATTTTTTTTTAAATAACCTGGTTAATAAGATTGCTTTGGAAACTTTTGGACAGGAACCGTTGCGTTATTAGATAATTATTGTAGATCTACAGAAGGATTTGAATGTAACTGTACTATTTTGTTGTATTTCACATGTAAATAATAAATAAATAAATCTTGTTTAAACTTTACATCTTGCATTGCTTGTCAATTCTGCCCCCACCGCTGCTCATCGATAAGCTTTCCTAACAAATACTAACCAAGGAGCAGTTTGTTGTATACAATTACATCTTTAGACAGTGTGTCCGGACCCGGGATCAGATCATCACATACACATATAGATGCCACCCATTACAATACTAACCTGTAGACCCTGTTCTGTTTTGTTGAGTGCATTCTCAAGCTCCTCAATGGTAATAGTCTTCCCATCTCCCTTATTGGAGAGGTTCTCTCTCAGCTGTCGTATATCATCCTGTACCTGAAATATACACAGAATCCTTGATTACACCAATTGTTCCCTAAAATATACACACAACCCTTTACTACACCAATTGTTCCCTAAAATATACACACAATCCTTTATTACACCAATAGTTCGCTAAAAGATACACACAATCCTTTATTACACCAATTGTTCCCTAAAATATACACAAAATCCTTCATTACACAATTTGTTCCCTAAAAGATACACACAATCCTTTATTACACCAATTGTTCCCTAAAATATACACAAAATCCTTCATTACACAATTTGTTCCCTAAAATATACACACAATCCTTTATTACACCAATAGTTCGCTAAAAGATACACACAATCCTTGATTACACCAATAGTTCGCTAAAAGATACACACAATCCTTGATTACACAAATTGTTCCCTAAAATATACACACAATCCTTGATTACACCAATTGTTCCCTAAAATATACACAAAATCCTTCATTACACAATTTGTTCCCTAAAATATACACACAATCCTTTATTACACCAATAGTTCGCTAAAAGATACACACAATCCTTGATTACACCAATAGTTCGCTAAAAGATACACACAATCCTTGATTACACAAATTGTTCCCTAAAATATACACACAATCCTTGATTACACCGATTGTTACCTAAAATATACACACAATCCTTGATTACACCAATTCAGAATTGTTACCTAAAATATACACACAATCCTTGATAAAACCACAAAGGGGCATAACTCAATTAATTTTGGTGAAATCTGTCCATCTATCAAAGTTGACCTATTATATAATGGTTATGAGATTAATAGCAAAGTATTAAAGGATCTGATTAAAAAAGTACAAGTTTAAAAGAGAGGAGACAACTTCAAAATTAGCCCGCCTACCATAGGTGATCCCACATAATGCCCCCGTCTTAGACTGACCCATAAAATTTACCTTTAATCGTTATGATTAAAGATTTATAAATACTTGTGATATAAACAAGCAAAAATCAAGGCCAATTATAGTGTTCCCATGATAATGAGACAGGCAGAGAAACTTGGTATATTCCATAACAGTGGATTAACCAGATGTTCAGGAGTTATCAGTGATGTTTTGAGTACAATACTGACCTTATCTGTTTATTTTAGTGATTTGTAAAACCAATTTTGCAACAGTTGACCAAACTGATTCATGTTTATTTATAAATATCACATTATCCTTGGCGCACTATAATATATTGTTATTGAATACAGTAATTCAATAGTTAGGTTAACAATAGGTATATATACTCAAAATAACTGAAATACATTTATTGGTACACAAACACTGTAACTCCGTTCTGGTCAAGTAACAGTTAGGGTACTTTAACATCCATCCCTTCTCAGAGTGTCTGAGCAAGAAGGACATCATTTATATCGATTTATATTCAATGTCAATTTACATCAAGATTTACGTACAAATAAACAGTTGTAACACTTGGAACTTAAGCTCTTTAAACTTGAATTAATTTAATCCAATTATATTCAACAATACAATTTCAAGAATAATGTAAACTGCCATTAATGACAATAAAAATGCTGGATACATAGCTTCAACAATGCGCTCATTTTCCCAAGCTTTAGTCTAGATACCTTATTTATTAAATCACTATGTCATCAATCAAGAGCATTGTCATATAACATCATAGGGAAATATATATTTTTTAGATTTTCAGAACAATTTATTTTAAATGAAAGAACTCCAAATATGATAAAGTGTAAACCAGACATGAACTCATTCAAAAAAATCGCTGGCTTAGAATGAGAAGGTCACAAGTGCTACTTATGGCCTTATAAGACTCATGCACATTTGAAATCTGCATCAGAAGGCGCTTTTTATGCACCTTTTTTCATGAAAAGCCGAACAGGTCATGTTGACCAAACTGAAGTTGAAAAAGCTTGTTTTTCTATAAGTTGAGAGTCGTTTTTAGACAGTTTTTTCTTGTTTTTTCAAAATATCGATTTTACGACCTTCTCATTCTAAGCCAGCGGTATATCCAAACATTAAATATCCATTTATTCTCCGAGCATTGCATACAATGGTTGTTTTTCAATATTAAATATTATACACACATTATTTATACCAATACTTAAGTCAAGATTTGCATTAATATAAATGCAAAATAATCCTATATATTGTTGAAACTTTAAACATAAATGCAAACAGACTGAATAGTCGTAACAAATATAGCTTGTGTACAGTAATATGACTATTTATGGAAATTCCAATAATTACTCTCTATTAAAAGTCAATAAATGATGGCTTCAGTGCAAAACTGTTATAACATCATGTATATACATACTTCATGACAGGTATACATTATGACATGAGTTTCAATGATGTTCCTATAAGTGTTCGCTGTTCATAGATTATGTTATGTTTTTGGTGACAACTTAATGTGTTGTATTGAGCTGCTTTAAATTGTGTTCTATTATGTTGTATTGAGCTACATTATGTTGTATTGAGCTACATTGTATTGTATTGAGCTACATTGTATTGTATTGAGCTACATTGTATTGTATTGAGCTACATTGTTTTGTATTGAGCTACATTATGTTGTATTGAGCTACATTGTATTGTATTGAGCTACAAAGTTTTGTATTGAGCTACATTATGTTGTATTGAGCTACATTATGTTGTATTGAGCTACATTGTATTGTATTGAGCTACATTGTATTGTATTGAGCTACATTGTTTTGTATTGAGCTACATTGCATAGTATTGAGCTACATTGTATTGTATTGTCAATTTGAGCTACATTGTTTTGTATTGAGCTACATTGAAATAGTATTGAGCTACATTATGTTGTATTGAGCTACATTGTATTGAGCTACATTGTATTGTACTGAACTACTTTGTATAGTATTGAGCTACATTGTTTTGTATTGAGCTGCATTATGTTGTATTGAGCTACATTATGTTGTATTGAATTGTATCAAGGTTTATTAAGTTGCATTGCGCTACATTGTGAGGTATTGTGATGCAATGAGCTACATTGGGTTGTATTCTGAAAACATTTCACAGGTGTTCAATGTAATACCACTCACATGACTAAACCGGATTAATCCAACTCTTCGATTTGAAGGTGAACAGTCTTTGTAGGAGGAGGTTTATGGTGCATTAAATTAATTATGCACTGTATAAAGGCATTCGGTGCACATGCATTCAGGTGCATGTAATCCTTCTATTAAAGTATAATGGTGATAGATTAGGAACGTATTCACAGGACTATAATCAATAAATAGTTATAGTTGAATAGATCTGTAATCTTTAATACCTTGTATAGTATTAAATTGCAATAAAATCTCACATCAAACAATTTTTGATGTCTTTAGTACATTGTTTTATCTAGTTTCAAACAAAGAAAGCTTATAGGTCAGTCACTGTCTGTAAAGATTTCCCTACATATATCAAACAAGTGACCCCGGGGCTGGATCAGGTTTGACTCCTGGCCGAGTCAGATTCAATCCAAGGGTGCACAGTAAAGGACCTCAAGATCTACTATGGAGAAGGATTAATCCCATTTACAGTTTGACTGAATTCCTTCCTGGGGTTGTGGAGAAGCCAAACATTCAAGACATAGTTGATGGACTATGGGACAACAGACAATGACAGAAAGCACTTTGACTTGGGGGAGGTTGAAGTCCCACATTGAGACAACAGACAATAACAGAAAGCACTTTGGCTTGGGGGAGGTTAAAGACCCACATTGGGACAACAGACAATAACAGAAAGCACTTTGGCTTGGGGGAGGTTAAAGACCCACATTGGGACAACAGACAATAACAGAAAGCACTTTGGCTTGGGGGAGGTTAAAGACCCACATTGGGACAACAGACAATAACAGAAAGCACTTTGGCTTGGGGGAGGTTAAAGACCCACATTGGGACAACAGACAATAACAGAAAGCACTTTGGCTTGGGGGAGGTTAAAGACCCACATTGGGACAACAGACAATAACAGAAAGCACTTTGGCTTGGGGGAGGTTAAAGACCCACATTGGGACAACAGACAATAACAGAAAGCACTTTGGCTTGGGGGAGGTTAAAGACCCACATTGGGACAACAGACAATAACAGAAAGCACTTTGGCTTGGGGGAGGTTAAAGACCCACATTGGGACAACAGACAATAACAGAAAGCACTTTGGCTTGGGGGAGGTTAAAGACCCACATTGGGACAACAGACAATAACAGAAAGCACTCAGGCTTGGGGGACGTTGAAGTCCAACATTGTCCTCACCAGTCCTAGCAAACAGTGTTTAAGCACAGCCTCCAAACTCATTGATTCAGAAAATTTGCATAGGAAAAATATAGAAAACAGACCGTTTTTTAACACTAAAAATTCTCATGTTCAGGGAAAATCTTAATTATTTTTACGTATGTACATGTATACATGTAAAGACAATTCTACACCTGATAAGACAAAATGCTTGACATTATAGTAACACACAATACAAGCGGGGAGTATCTGGTGCATGTTTGCCATCACTGGCTTGGTTCATAAGCAACAAATTGAATAGAAACGATCTGGTATAACATCAAGATGATAAATTACAAGTAGAGATAAACACCTTGCTAACATATTTCAATGACAAGATTAAATACATTCAGTACTGTAGACCTTAAATAGATAATCAATTATTTTATGTACTCCCCCACTAGTAATGTCTTCATACAAAGAATGCTAGATTCATGTTTGACTGAGAGTCAATGCTTGCTCATCAGTTTTTTCCCTGCCTAATTGCCATGATTGACCTCACACTTTGAGGGGAGAGGCAAAAAGTTGTTTGGATACCATGCAGGTACATTGAAATTCTGGCACGCAGCCCTCTCTGTTTCCAAATTGACTCCTTGGTTCTTTTACGTACCCTGTGTATAGCACTGATACACACGAGACTAAATCTGGGTTTCCAACCATGCAGTTCATCTCTAGTTAGGAAGGAAACACGTTTCAGAAATTTTGATTTTATTACTATATAACCTGTCTAAAGCAAAAAGTCAAGGGATGATCAAATATAGTCATGGTTGTTGATTAATACAGGTATATAATTAATATACAAATAATTGATTGGAATTTAATGATATTAGCTGCTTGTTACTTAATTAATACTAAGTTATTCTAAATTAATTATTGTGAAACAAACTGTACAACTTCATTATAGTAATCACTCTCAACACCTCATTCCTGATGGTATCAATCACTCTCAACACCTCATTCCTGATGGTATCAATCACTCTCAACACCTCATTCCTGACCGTATCAATCACTCTCAACACATCATTCCTGACGGTATCAATCACTCTCAACACCTCATTCCTGACGGTATCAATCACTCTCAACACCTCATTCCTGATGGTATCAATCACTCTCAACACCTCATTCCTGACCGTATCAATCACTCTCAACACATCATTCCTGACGGTATCAATCACTCTCAACACCTCATTCCTGATGGTATCAATCACTCTCAACACCTCATTCCTGATGGTATCAATCAATGAATGGGTATGATAGATAGAAGCCAGCTTGTTACAGGTGGTTGTTAAATTTAGTTGAGAGGTTTGACTGTACACAGTGTCATTTATCATTTTTGACATTCCTAAGTCAAAAATAAATTAGGACAACATGCTTTGCGGTTACAATTGTTTTGCTGTTTTTTATCTCCCTGTTAGTTAATTATAACAATGATGACGCGCTGATGATGTCACTTCTTGTTATTAAATTTATTTAACCTAATGAAGACGCATATAAATATGTTTTACAGTCATAATTTAGTCTGTTCTTTAAATATATCACAAAATAAGAAAAAATGAACCTTAAGATAGAATATAGATCAGGATTCTGGAACAATTACGTGTCAAGATATCATTGATTACATGTTGACAATTATAATATATACCGTACCACTCTTTACGCTTTCAATATACAAAACAAAACATTACATCAGAAACAAAACATTGCGACAGAAACAAAAAGAAAACTTTTTCCAGAATATCTGAAATCCATTAAACTAAATAAAAATTTATTATATCAATATAAACATACAGAGTCGTCACGTTATAAGAATATACAACAGTTTTAAGCTTCGAAATTGAATGAACTTTGAGCGTTAAACGTGAATACTAACTGAACCTGTTCATACTACTTAAAACTTTGAATAGCTTAAAGAACTTATTCTTTTCAATGGTCTACTCAATGTGTTCCAATGTACACAATCTACGATGGATCTTTTATATTAATCATTTAAATGGAAGCGGTGACGTACCATTGTGGACTTGACTAGATCAATGAGCTATTAACAGTTCAACATTACTATTAACACATTTATGGTAATTGGTGAAACATCAATTACAAGAATACATGTTGACAATTTACTTCTATTAAAAGACCAGGGTTCTGTTTTATCAAAGCACCTACAAAAACCTAGGGGACAGATATTGTTAGTATGAGTTCATTAGCTGAATCCTCATTAATATTACATATCCCTTCACCACAATTTGTAGTAGTTAAAGCATTATCAAGAATTTAAGTTTTAGCACAAATTTACAATTTCTGTAAATCCTTTGATAAAACAGTACCCGGCACTGTCTGAATTTTTAGTTGCAAGCATATTTTTTTCAAAAATTATTTTCAGGGCCAAACCAACGCGTGCCTGTCAGCAACAGTTGAAAGATGAATACTGCTATGCAATATAACATAAACTTACCACTGCTATATTTGGTAAAAATCCTTGAAATCGAGGACAATTTGAGTTTGATGGAAACTGTCTATTTCTATCTACAGGAGCACGCAGTAATCGTATACGTTGATTATTTGTAGCATATCTAGCATCTGAACCCTCCATTTTCGAACAATATCCATGAACACATGTACTAACAATTCTCCACTTATCTAGGACCTTATCTTATATTCCCTAATATAATAATATTCTTACACCGTTTTTCAAATTTCATCTAATATTCTAACACAATTTTACTAACTTTCTCAAACATTTAATCACCATCCTCTAATTATTTCTAATATTCTCACATCATTCTTTAATTTTCTCTTACATTTTCACTCCATTCACAAATATATATAATTATTCTTCTATCTTCAAACTTCAATTTCAAATGAAACAAATTCCAATGCTTAACATAAAGAGATTAAACATGGTTCCCACCAATCGGAGCAAAGAGGTTAATTACTACAATCTGAATGATTATTTTTCCACTTTTATAGATAAAAATCCAAGCTTTTCAGATGTATATATATCTATTATTCCGTAAACATTTACAAGCCGTATTTAACTATGCTTGAACTATTCATGAGCAATTATACAAATTATTTTGATATATTGGTAAGGCTTCAAACTTCACAGACATACCAGCTTCGAGTAACTAAGATGCTAACATTTAACCATTGCTACACATTATTGTTCAAGTTACAACATTGATAAAGCAATTACGGAAATCAATATTCTAATTTAATTCACTATTTAATCATTTTAATGTTAAGTTTTATACATGTAAAATTCTAATTTTTATGATAATCTTAAATACAAACATTAACACTGTCTATAAAGTCATTTCTCACTGTATATTAAAACAAGTTTTTCACTCCCCGATAACATCTATATTGACAGACAAACAGTCAGATATTTGGATTATACCAATAATTCAATAGAGAATTTATCATAATAGAACACATGACCAGTGACGAGATATTAATTTCTGACCATTCAGAAGTCACAGTTTTCAATTAACTCACATAACAGACCAAAGGTCAGATAATTGTATTGAGATATACAGTCTTGTTGATTAATCTATACTCTGCAAATCAGTGATTTAAATGGACTGAACCTGTACAGGCAATTCTTGTTTATATTCCCTCTGTTTAGCAATGAGAAAAGTACTGTAAACCTAGAAATTACTAAGCGTGATTTCGTTTCGCCAAGTTTGTGAGAGGTAAAATTTTGCGAAACTTAGTTGCCGCGAAAAATGCTAAAAACATTAATATGGACATCGCAGGACACTTAAAAACGCAAAAGTTTGTAGTCGCAAATATGCCAACAATCAGCAAAACGCGAAAGTTAGTATTCGTGAAAGTAAATTGGTTTACAGTAAATGAAATGGACATACTCATGACTGTGTATGTCACCTCAGTCCCTTAGACTTGCATAGATTAGTCGATGAAATGGAATGATCATCGTCAAAAACCTTGGACTAGGCTAAGATAAGATGATTAACCTCTTTAATTAGATACTGTAGCAGTATTTTTTACAAACTTACTTTTTCTTAAAATTGTTATCAAAATTCCCCCTTTTTTCTTAAAAAAAAGCAAAACTCCTGTTAAATTCTTATCAGTAATGTTTAGCTGAAAACATTCCAACATGTGTAAATCACCACCCTTAAAACAGTTAAATGGACCTTTAGTTTCAGCTCATATTGATTATGCTTATCAGTTTTGATTTTTTCAAATTTCTGTCATTTCAACGACAGGCCAGACTTAACAAATGTCGTCACTTTAATCAATACATTACAGAGGGAAAGGTTTATCTTTGGATTTCTAACACTTGATACTGTTTGAACATTTGCTTTTTCCATGACATATATCATCAAATATGTCTGTTTATACTATACAATGTCAATAAGTTAGATTTGCCCATACATATAACATGGAGTGTCACTCTGATAGGAAGTCAAGAGTTATATTCAAGTTAGTTTAGAAATTCTCAACAATTTTTCAGTTATATATGGCAGCTGATCCACTAAACACGTTTTCCTGGACTGTATCCTAACCAGTAGTTAAACTCACCCTTCCACAAGATTCAAGATTTATTCAATGTAATGAGAGGCCTCCGGCCCAAAATACAATACAAAACATAAATGGGTAATGTGATATGATTAAATATATAAAATGTTGCATATTATAACGGTACAACTATGAATGTCAATCATCTTGCTATAATACATGTTCAATACGTGTATAATATTAATGACAAATGTGGAAACAAACATGACAACATAACTATTATTTAAATCAATACTGCAAGCAAATTGTTGTTTTTTACTAAACACAAATCTCTATTCCAACATCATTATTTATATAAATATTCCTGTACACAATTACACAATGTATTAATTAACTCAATTACGAATACTGTATGAACATTTATTCAAAACACACATCTAATATTTCAAGGTATACAAAATTAGTATAATAAATATGTCAAGTGGTAAATACTTAATATGTTTATGTAGTATAAATATATTGTATTAATTTAGTTCCGTCTGGAAATTAATACAATGTATATTACATTGCGAGTGAGTCCATATATATCAAACTTACACTACGTATTTCTAGCAAACTAGAGTATTTGTAATACTATCAACACATTGTCTTTTCAGTTCATAAGCATCCGAAAGCATATTGGAAAGTACTTTGCGGAAAAACCAAAACTAATGTGTCAGCTGAATTGTCAGTTTTTCAAAAATGTGAATTCCGGCGAGTCAATAAATTTACAAGATACCAATGAAGATCCTAATTTCATAAATGAAGAGCTGAATACTGATATCACATTAAAGGAAATAGAAAACGCAGTAAAACTGTTAAAAACAGGTAAAGCCTGTGGTGTCGATGAAATATTAAATGAACATATTAAAAATACATTTCCTTTAATGAAACATGTTTATGTAAAACTTTTCAATATAGTATTTAACCATGGTATTATACCGGATAACTGGACCATTGGCGTCATCAACCCGATATTTAAAAATAAAGGAAGCTCTCTTGACCCCTCAAACTACCGACCTATTACCTTACTAAGCTGCCTCGGAAAACTATTTACGGCTGTTCTAAACAACCGTTTACAAAATTACGCCTCCAAACATGAACTAATAAACGAACACCAAGCAGGTTTTCGTGCAGGCTATTCTACAACAGACAATATGTTTATTTTGCAAACTCTGATAAATATTCTAAAAAATAGTAAAAAGAAACTTTTCTGTGCTTTCATTGATCTAAAACAAGCCTTCGATACGGTTTGGAGATCAGGTTTATGGTCAAAACTCAAAAATTATAATGTAAATGGAAAGTTTCTGAACAATCAAGCAAAATCTTGCGTATCAAAAGATGGACAAAAATCAAGCTATTTTAAATGTAATATCGGCGTACGCCAAGGAGAAAATCTTTCACCAATTTTATTTTCATTTTACTTAAATGACCTTCATGACTTTTTTGCTGACAGTAGACTAGTAAACGGTATAAATTGTGCTAAACATGTTTCAGATGACTGTTTAACAAATTATCTTAAATTATTTATGCTGTTGTATGCCGATGATACCGTGATAGTTTCTGAAACTGAGCAAGATTTACAACAAGCGTTGAATTTGTATGAACAGTATTGTGATTTATGGAAATTGTCCTTAAACACGTCTAAAACAAAAATACTGGTGTTTTCGAAAGGTCGACAGAAACAGTATAATTTCTTTTTTAAAACCGATCGTCTGGAAGTTGTAAAAGAATACAAATATTTAGGAATTCTATTTAGCCGATCTGGTTATTTTAATAATGCCAAAAAACATATTGCAAAACAAGGCACCAAAGCTATGTATTGTCTCATTAAAAAGGCTAAAGAGCTATGTTTACCTATCAACATGCAATTGGAACTATTTTCAAAAACCGTCAAACCTATTCTTTTATATGGCTGTGAAATTTGGGGATACGGAAATATAGATGTTATTGAAAGGGTACAATTGCAATTCATTAAGCACATATTACATCTTAAAAGTTGTACCTCTAATTGTATGGTTTACGGAGAAACTGGAACAAAACCACTATCAATCGATATTGAAACATGAATTGTATCATTTTGGGCAAAACTTGTCAATCCTATGAATGTGAAACTTTCCAGTAAAATATATGCTATTCTGTTAAGCCAATTTAACCACACACGATCGATAAATTTCCGATGGATTGCTAATGTCAAGCACATACTTACCTCTTGTGGACTGATAAATGTCTGGGAAATGCATGAATTTACAAACATTAAGTGGTTAACCGCAACTATAAAACAAAAACTATCGGATTTATTTATGAACCAATGGTATTCATTATTAGAAAACTCTAGTAATTGTGTGAACTATAAGCTTTTTAAACGCACATTTGGGTTTGAGCAATACCTCGTTAAAACCCCACCTGCATTACTACGATACATGATTAAATTTAGAAACAGAAATCAGAAATTACCTGTTGAAACTGGAAATTGGAATAAGATACCACTAAACCTTAGAATTTGTACAATATGTAATTCAAACATTGGCGACGAATTCCATTATTTATTTGAATGCCCGGCCATTGCAATTGAAAGAAAAAGATACATTAGACCAAAGTTTTCTAAATTTCCAAATATTTTGCTTTTTGACTCTATAATGAACATATTAAATACCAATACCGTAGAATACAGAAAATTGTGTATATTTGTTAAACATATCATTACAAAATTTACATAGCTATTGTACATGACATTGTATGTGCCGAACTGTGTCTTTATTTATTCGAAGGTAATTACATGTACATTATATGAATAACTGTAACTCTCCCTCTTAAATGAGGTCTTCTTTCTTTTTTTGTTCTACTATACTATCTTCTCTTATTTATCTATATTCTGTCATTGTGTTAACCTGTTATATTATGTATATATATATGATTGTTCCTCATTATGTCATGTTATTCATGAAATGAGTGTAAATAAATTTGAATTGAATTGGTATCTATATAGCAACCGACATACTGTTCATGTTAGTATCAGACATGATGTGAATGAATAATTGAATGTCTGTTACACCATTATACCATCTACTACAGTCATTCTGAAATTCGCCGGTCCGTCGGACAAGTCCGGCAGATTTTGATATGGTCCGCCGTTTTTCAATCTGGAACCGGTCCGACTGATCGGCCTTTATCCACAACTGCCGAAACAAAAATGGTGTTGATGGATGACGAAGACGATGCGCGAGAACGTAAAAAGATTTAATTAAGTGCGGCTGTCTGCACAGAGTATGAAGAAACGGGAAAACACATACTTTCATGAAAAATGGATTGTATATCATAGTTGGTTTAATAGTTAAATTAGACAAAAATGGCATGTAAAAACACACATTTATTTTGAGTTCCATCAAAAACAATTTTGGTTGATTTTTTTTTTGTCCGACTGTTTTGCTTTTGGTCCGGCAGTTTGCAAGACATTGTCGGACCAAATGTCCGATCATTTTTGCCAACTTTCATAATGTCTGCTACTAGGAAAGTAAGTTTGTCTCAACAGCTTGTGCAACGGACACACTAATAGGAAGTGCATTTCATCCTCTACTATGGACAATCCTTGTTGGGAGGCGTTAAGCCTCTCATTCTACCATTGCCCATTTCTTAATGCAACATGAACCGCCTTTAGACTGCTATGTGATTCCGCATTCAAGTAGTTCCAGAAACTGTCAACATTCCCAATACTGCTACATATGTTTCTCCAAATTTTTAAACTGATTTAATTCAATCAGCAACATTTGTTTATTTTAAGATCAACAATTATTGTGAAACTGTTCGTTAAATTGATATTTTTGAAGATAATCACTCCGCCGGGTCGATATCGGACTTGTTTCATAATATGAAATGACATGTTCATCAAATGTCCCGACTGTATAGCTATTTTTAGAAACTTCAGACCAGAGTCACGTGATTGTTTTATCAATGAATCGTAAATTGTCTGCGGAGTACTGTTATGAAATCATATGTTGTGGCTTTACTAGTCGCTTTGTATAGACTGTCTCACGCTGTGAGGGAATTGATTACAAGACGATACTGTAGAATCTGATAAATAGGCACATAGTATTATTTTAAAGCCACTTTCGATAGACGCATTCAATACATGTATTCCATATAAATTAATATGCCCCTTTTTACAATTATTTAGATACCCAACATGCCTATATAGTCACATATGCCTATTTTGACATTCAAGACAAGATCGACAGTGAGAAAACAAATATTAAACGTGTAAAGTCGGTTTAAGCTTTAGTAGCAGCAACCAGATCGCCTCCCATCAGCACTCTCAGTGCTTTGATTTTACACAATATGGGCAGTATCTCAAGTCTCTTGGTATTTTTCAATCATCAAATCATGCCCAGAACATCTGAAGTTAGACAAGAGTCTCTTATACTTGTATAGTATAGATATATATTGTCAAGTAGGTTTCTGGGACTAGCACGTTTTTATACAGTTTATAGAGTAGTGCTTTCGAAGAGTCGTTTATTTCACTGTGAAGAGTTTGGTATGCGGTGTCTTTGGGTCTGATTTTGAACATTGTCATAAACATATTGATATCACCGATTTCATCTGTTAACCATGCATATCCAAATCCATATTGGAAAAGTAACAGTTTCACATGTGTTGCCCAGTTTGTTCTTCTTGCGGAATCATGTTGCCTTAGCATTATATAACACTGGCTTGGAAATTGGTTCCTATTCATTTGTGTCAATTTCGCCCAATATTTAATGCACTTTCCTATGTAGGTAACCGAGAGGGTAAATCTTCGACATTCGGATAAGGCGAACATGTTGGACAAGTTTTGATGCATGCCTGCAATTCGCTTGCAGAAACGAGTGTGGATGGTTTCAGTATCTCATTGTATACTTTATAAATAAGCCCCAAATGTCGGCTGAGTATGTCAATATGGGTAAAACAAGCGCGTCAAACAGTTAAAATAAGTCCTTGTATGTAAAGTATCCAAAGTACTTCTGGTATCTAAAAATCACGTTCACAGCTTTCGATGCTTGTAGAGATAGAGAATTAACTGTTCTATACCATGATAATTTAGGCGTAAAGAACGCACCTAAGTATTTGTACATGGAGACAACTTCAATCAGTTCGCCTTTATAATACCACTCAAAAGGCAAACGTTGACAGTGGATTTATCTGCATCCATTTTATGATGTGGTAAGAATAAAATGGCAAAGACGTTGGGAAACCACAGACAAAGCCAGAAGATTGTTTGAACTAAACCCGAAGATAGGCAGCAAAACCATCAACTTCAGCACCTGTAACAATCAGCGAAATGTACTTCAATTACAGGTGGTCACAATAGGTTAAAGCACCATCTGTATAGAATAGGGATAGAAGACCAACCGGCCTGTGAATGTGGTGAATCTGAAACAGAGGAACACTTCCTTCTTAAATGTGAACTATATTCAAGAGAAAGAGAGGTGCTGTTTGCCAATCTCCACAACATGTTCGGTATCAGACAAACAGAGATTACTGAAAAACTCCTTCTCACTACTGGTCAAAGACGATCCAAACTGTCAATAATGAATTAAGCAGTTTTTTGACGGCAACGAACAGATTCAACACATACCATAATTTCCTACTACTTAACTTCACGCTGCGCAATTAATAAGTTAAATTGATTAAATTACCTGCGAGACTTTATATGACGCATGCTTCCCAACCTTTTTTCGACTCTCAAGAGGGGTTTTCATGATTTGTAAGTGGGAGGTTTTTCGAGCACTAATTTCTGCTATGCACGCTATACATTTTTTTTTTACTTAGTTTATCTCTATTGTATTTATCAAAACAATCAAATCATAACAAAATATAGCATTTTAAACATGAATTTTGTGCATAATGTATTATTATGTTTTGTTAAATGTATCATTTTCTCGAATAAGCCAAAACTATTAATCATTGACTCAAAGATCTAAAATTTTAGGTCTTTGATTGACTAAGAAATAAATACTGATATTGCCGCTCTACAGGAGATGTCTTCGTTCTAAACTTGTTATTGCCAATGTTGGTAATTTCTCAAAGAATATATTCAGTGATGAGTTTAAACAGAAATGAATATTGCCAATTTTGATTACCAGCTGACTTTAAGAGCACCGGTGATCAAATATAATATATATACATTTGTCCGAAATGTTTATCGGAATACTACTCAAGTTTCGAAAATTTGTCAATATCAAAAAAAGTTCATGAGTATAATCACTGACCAGGCCCCAATCTCCTGAAGCATCTCAACTCAAATTGAGATTTTGCTCAAGTCAAGAGTATAAATATGAGACCATTTTTAAGTTTTATGCTCAAAATATTTATTGTAATAAACTCAGAACAATGTATCTGTTTTGTGGCGCCAACCTTCAGAGTCTTGTCTCCCATGGAAATTATCTCAAAGACACATGACCGTATTTGAGATTTATCTCAACTCAGATTGAGATGATTCGGGAGATCGGGGCCTGTTTCAGTCATATGTACCTGGTATAGTTTCAACTTTTTAGACCATTATTTGCTACTAAAAGAGATTCAACAATGAATAATTCCCAAATCTTCAATATTGTCATTCTAATTACGTAAGGGAAGTAACTCTACTTCTCTTAAATGCAGAATGAAAAATACGGGATGTACGGATTAAAACTGGACTTTAGCCTGGCCTTACGAGTGATTTGACACTTAACTAACAAATTGATCGGATTAATTGCTTGTTTATTGATATGCCGCTGGCTTGGGGGCAATTATCACGTTGTTTATTGGCTCTGTATTGAATCATTCATGGATTATAACCAGACACTTTGATTGTGTACACAGGTTAGTGTTTACGATGTCCGAGACCGAGGCTGATTTCACTACACATAACATTGGAAAACTTTTTTAAAATACCGATCGGGGTAATCGGGAATTGGCTTTGTAATCGGGACACTCCCGACTCAATCGAGACACTTTGATAGCATGATGACGACTACCTGTGAATATGACAAGTACCTGTGCCACTGTGAAGATATTGCGGCTACATAAGGCCGAGAACCAACCAACCAACCAACCAAGAGGATAACTGTTTTGAAGAATTTCGCAGGCTAATTGACATCATAAAATATATGCAATAAACATAAGATGAAGTATGGGTGCTCGTACAAAAACATAAGTCAATAAATAATCCATTAATATCATAGGTCACTCACTCATTGACTGAACTGGCATGTTATTTTGGATAACACTATTTCGGATAACAAACGAAATAAAGACATTTTACATCACATAAATGCTTGCCTTAATCAATATCTGCCCAACATCTTCTGGGCGATTTTCAACCTCTGTCATCATATTTATTCACTATCATCGGTTGATGAAAAACGTGCAATTTAAGGGGAAAACCTGCTATCTTGAACCAGCAACCATTAGTGTCTCTCAGCAACAGTAAACATAATTCGGAATACTTCTAATAACTAGCTTGTCATAATTGTCCAAGATAGAGAATCATTTCCCACACATTTAATGACGTTTTACGCATTTCCGGTTCTGAAAATGGACACTCCGTGTGTTTTGATTACATCTTGCGGGGAATACCCTGCTGAAAGTTTAATCAAAGGTACATTTACATTGAAATATACAATCTCTTTAATTAATTCCTGATTTATTTGTATAACTCATTGCTGAGAAGTGGTCGGTATGCGTGGCTGTGCTCATCGTGTCATGTTTCGACCTCTATAATGTTCGTACTAATATCATTAGGAGGCGAAAATAATTTAGTTAATTTATGTTATTTTTTATTTATTTTTTAAGTATTTTCATGAAATCATTATAATATTTTTAAACTGTTTTTCTGATGAGCATGTATCCTAACCTTGTATATTGTCAAGCAGGTGAACAAGGGTTGATAAATTGGGTGATAAATATTGTAATTTGTATGCAATAAACAGAGTGTGAAATGTTTAGAGTGCTTCATCATGTAAAGAGTTGAATTATATTACAATATGCTTGAGTATGAATTATGTTTTTTATTGATTGTATTTTTTTTTGGTTTGTTAAATTTCTAGGTAAGACAAGAATCTTATTTATTACTTTATTAGATTATCTAACTGATGATTATGTAGAAAACATAATTTTGATCATAAATCTAATGATTAACAATTGTCCATGAATTTAACAGAATATTTTCAGAATTTTAATGAAACAGACAGACAGACGGACGGACGAGTAAAACACATGCCTACCGTATCAGTAATTACTGGGGCATAAAAGCTGACAAAACTTATCAACAAATATCTATAAATTCAACAGAATATTTTCAGATTTTCAAAGGGACAGATGGACGGACAGACAAGTTACATTTATGGAAATAAACATTGATCTCTTAACATCTTTATAAACTCAAAACACGAAATTAGAGAATACCCCTACCTAACAATTTTTTTTCATTGGGGTTGAATGAGCCTTACATATCTTGGGTTGAATGAGCCCTGGTTTGGGGTTGAATGAGCTTGGGGTTGAATAATACTTAAAATCGCTTGGGGTTGAATAAGCCTGCTTCCCTGGCTCATAAATCACTACACTCCTCACTTTAACTTTGAAGGCTTGAACTGTCAATTGAAATCTTCAGCAGGGCATCAACTGTTCAGTTTCCAACAGAGTATAGCCCTTGCATCAGCATGCTCTTGAACCTTGTTCCACAGGTATCGCCCGCAACTGTCCAAATTAACCTCTTCGCCATTGTTGTATTTTGAGGAGAAAAAGTATCTACCCAGTGGAGGTTTCGAACACACAACCCCCTGCTTGCTAGTCAGGCGCTCTTACCAACTATGATCTATGATTTTGCATAGTTCCTATCTGTAAATGCAAGATCTATGTCAATCTCATTGACTAAAAGTGGTTGTAGATGATAAATGCCAAGCTCCACCTCTTATGTTTTTTTAAATGTCAGAGATTGGATTAAGCTCTATGTTATGTAGGTATATCAGGTAAATAAACCAGTTCCAAAAAACAACTATTAATTTAGACATGATCAGCACTATTTGTTTGATATGATTTTCAGATATTCTGGATGTAGAAGCTCTCCCTCAATCCAAACCTGAAGTTGAACAGATAGTGAGTTATGACTGGAGTGTAGATACCAAGTATTATACAGCTGATATCAAACTTTGTCTGACAAACAAAAGAACTATTGGAAACCGCGATTTTGCTGATTCAGTTCAGGCATTTATTGTCATCTTTGATGCAGATAAGGTTTGTGTAGTTTATTGACATTATTTGATCTTAAGAAAACCCAAAGAATTGGACATTTACCATCAGCTACTAAGCTGAAGAAAAAATATTAAAGTAGGATGAAGCTGCTATAATAAATGATGATTCTCTGAAGTACAAAAAAGTAACATACAAAATGTATAATTAACGTATACTTAAATTGGATGTGAAATTGAAATGCCCATGGAATTCATATCACTTTCTAAATCAAATTTGTTTTGCAATGAGACCAGAATCCATGATGGTATTGATTAAATTGTAAATCATTAAAATGCATTTTCTTATTGTAGAAAGACACCTTCTCAGCTGTAAAATTGTGGAATTCATATCTGAAAGAAATTGAGCCAGAAATCAAGATGTTAGTCTGTGACAGATGCTTAGAAAATTCAGGTCAGTGGTCTTTGAAGTAGAATCAACCATTCAATGTTTTTTTTATAGTTTTCTTATACATCTTGCAGAGGTTTTTTTGTAGAAAAGAAACAGAATGAAAGTTGAATTGTGTTGTGTTAAATTTTGCAATAATTTCTTTAGGGAGCAATAAATTGTAGATCTTTAGCAAATATACAGTATTTAAATAAAAAAATATACCGGTACCATATTTATATAGCACCCTTTTCATGCGAACGCAAGTTCAAAGGCACTTTACATTATTGTGTTGCTGTCACAATGGCGCAGGTGCATCCTCTACCAATGCAGATACAGCATGATCTGACCAGAGGAACAAACTGAGAGAAAGCCCCTGAATGGAGAGAGAGACATTAGATACAGGCATGTCCGGCGCTGCAGAAGTGCGCCTAGCTCTTATTTCGAATAGACTGTTTGGTTCTATAATGTGCCTGGTTTATAGCACCGATACACAGCTTCGTGGCACTTCCAGATACTTTGCAGACCACCCACCAGATATTTGCTTCTTTCTTGTGATTTTACACATTTCTAGCAATGTCTTCAATATCTATTACTAAGTCACATTATGGCAATGTTTATATAAAGAGATATATATATATATGTTTCCAGCTGTGGGTCGTATGGAGGCTCAAACTTGGTGTATTGAAAATGGTTTTGAACTCGTTGAATTAAATCCAGAAGTCCTAAGTGATAGCGAGACTGAAGGTACATGCTTTTAAAAATAAGGAGTATTATTGTTATAAAAACATTTATACATAAAGTTTGAAAGTCACGGAAAGCTTTCTTGTAAAAAAAACTACTTTATTTTCAATTTTTATGCCCCCGTATCGATAGATCGGGAGGCATATGATATAGTGATTCACCTGTCCGTCCATCCGTACGCACCCACTTGTAGTTGTGGGGTGCGGAACAATAGGCTATATTTACATTCTATTCATTCCGTTGCTTACAGGGTGCAAATGTTGCTTATGGGGTTTCACAAACAAGAGAATGAACAAAAGAAAACCCCACAACGTCAAGTCAGGGAGAACTTCCGTTCGTCCGTACGCACCCACTTGTAGTTGTGGGGTGCGGAACAATAGGCTATATTTAGATTATATTCATTCCGTTGCTTTTAGGGTGCAAAATGTTGCTTATGGGGTTTTACAAACAAAAGAAAGAACAAAAGAAAACCCCACAACGTCAAGTCAGGGAGAAAGTCCGTCCGTACACACCCACTTGTAGTTGTGGGGTGCGGAACAATAGGCTATATTTAGATTCTATTCATTCCATTGCTTACGGAGTGCAAAATGTTGCTTATGGGGTTTTACAAACAAAAGAATTAACAAAAGAAAACCCCACAACTTATTTTGGACTTACTGAAGGGCCAAATTCTTGGTTAACCCAAACTGACCGTTTCTTCTAGCTTTAATATGGCTTGCTACAAAGCTTTCATACTTGCAAAGATGTTGTATATGAACACTCTTCACACGTCTGTATCACCTAACCCCATTTTGACCTTCACCTTGACCTAACTTTGGACTTGGACTTAATGAAGGGCCGAATTTTTGGTTACTGGTAACCCAAATTGACTGTTTCTTCTAGCATTATTATGGATTGCTACCAAGCTTTCATACTTGCATGGATGTTGTATTTGAACATTCTCCACACACCTATATCACCTAACCTCATTTTGACCTTCACATTGACCTAATTTTGGACTTAGACTTATTAAGCGTCCAATTCTTGTTAACCCAAATTTCGTCTTACATCAAGGCGTTGTCTTCAAACATGACATACTTGTTTACCATCATCAGCCCCTTACATTGTCAAAGCCATGTAACCCTATCCATCATTTTACAGAATTATGGCCCCTGTATACAGCTCCGTCATAAACTTCTTCGAGCACAACAAGATCCTCACCCAACACCAACACGGATTCCGCTCCAGACGTTCATGCGAATCACAGTTGCTGTGGATGATACAATCAATTGCCAGCAGACTGCGAGGCAGAGGACAGTTCGACGTCATTCTGTTGGACTTTGCCAAGGCATTTGACAGAGTACCCCATCAGCGCCTTCTGATGAATCTTCACCACTATGGTATCCAAGGCACCACCCTGGGATGGATCAAGGCTTTTCTGTCAAGCCGCAAGCAGCAAGTACTTGTAGATGGTGTGACGTCAAAGCCAACGGACGTGAAGTCAGGTGTTCCTCAGGGGACGGTTCTCGGGCCACTGTTGTTCCTGGCATATATCAACGACCTGCCAGCAAGTGTAACATCATCAGAAACAAGACTCTTCGCCGACGATAGCCTCCTCTTCCGACATATCCAAAACAACAAGGATGCAGAACTCCTACAAAAGGACCTTGCAGCACTGGAGAAGTGGGAGAGTGATTAGCAGATGAAGTTCCACCCCGAAAAATGTACAGTCATCCATATATGTAAGAACAAGAGATACCTAATCAACACTCAATACAAACTCCATGGACACATTTTAACAACTGAAGAAGACAGTAAATATCTCGGAATTACCATCAGCAACAATCTAACCTGGACGAAACATATCAACAACACAGCATCAAAGGGGAACAAGACACTAGGCTTTATAAGACGCAACTTAACAGACTGTACACCCAAGGTCAAGGCTGCAGCTTACAGCACCATGGTGAGGCCAATCCTAGAATATGCATCCACCGTTTGGGATCCAGTTACAGCCCAAGATGCCCACACCCTAGAACAAGTTCAGCGGAAGGCAGCGCGCTTCACCACGCAGCAATATACAGACCGTACGCCCGGCTGTGTATCACAAATGCTTGCCAACCTTGGATGGCAACCACTGCAACACCGGAGATATCTGGCCAGAATCACCATGATTTTCAAAATCAACAACGGACTAGTCGAGGTACCAGAGCACCCACTCCACCGGGCAGACTCACGCACAAGGGGAGTTAACCGCCTTAAGCAGCTAACAGCGCCAGAGGCGGCATACAGGACATCATTCTTCCCAAGAACGATATCGGAATGGAACAAGCTCCCGGCGATGGTCACAGACAGTACCGGCATAGAGACGTTCAGAGCTGCAGTGATGTCTCTACCAGTCGGCCACTAGATCACCAGTCCTTGTACATAGTTTTAATCTGTAAATACATATACAACTGTTTTGTCGGGCATGACAGATTTTATCGCTGGGTACTAGACATTCCAGAAGGATTTCTACCCATTTAACGGAAGAAGAAGAAGAAGATTGACTTAGCTTTTCTATGGACTATGCTTCCAAGCGTTTATTGAATGCAGTCTTGTTTTATTTAGTTTATACTTACATAGTCGCCTGTAGCTAAGTTTGATTGTGAAACAATTTCTCTCAATAAAAAGTTACTTATATTAATCACTGTCAGCACTTTATTCCTGGTGTAATCACCTAGAGGGGGTAAGAAAGAAGGCCAGGTTTCCACATTTCCTAGAATTTTTACCGGTGGTTCCACAAGTTTGTGGTCCTCATCTAATGGTCTTGAATTAGCATTAGTGTCGAGTTCTATTATGTGCAACGTCAAGCGACGGAAACTCTGATAACATTACTTTTAAACAACGGTTGTATCCGCTGCAGCTAGGTTCCTCGTCAGGTGGGTTCTCTATCACTGGTCGTTTCGGTGCTGCCCACGACATCCTCAAGAGGTGCGCCAGTCGAGGTTGATCAGATCTCGGCTTAAACCTAGCTAGTTGCCTATCGCTGTTCTCTCTTCTGCCATAACCATTGGGAGGCTACTTCTGCTTGCCGACAGACGTCTGCTATTGCCCATTTCTTTGTCATGCCTGTGATATCGAGTATGCTGTTGGCTTTCCAGTGTGACTGCCCGGCGAAGCCCCGACTGCCAACCTTGACAGGGAGGTTCCATCCTCGCTGTCGGCACTCGTCCAATAACAGTTGGTATTTGACCTTCTTTCTTCCCATGGCACTATCAGTACCAGGAGTACAATCTTCTTCTTGACTCTTGATATGAGGAGCACATCCGGACGTAAAGTTGTGGTAGCGATCTCGGGTGGGATCTCAACTGCTTTGTAAGATCCACAAACAGCTCCCAGTCTCTTGCTGGGATCAGAAAGTTCAGGATTTGTAAATTACACTTGCCTGTTTTTTTCAGGTTTTTAATCCTGAATTTTCCTTCTTTGTTTATGTTGAAAGGGTTTCAGGATTTGAAACTGGGATTTTCAGGCAGGAGCCTGATTGCTAATAACCATGCCTGATTACAATAAATTCTTTTACAGATGACTTTGTTGAGACAACTGGAATGAAGAGGATTGTGCAGTCCTTGCATGCACATACATGGCCTAATATGGATCTGAAAGGTATCATACTTTATATAGGGGTCTGATTCTTCCTTCTTTAGGAAGAATTTCGCCTTTTTCTTCTTTAAGCAGAATTCAGGTTTTTTTCTTTAGGCAGAATTTCGCCTTTTTGTCTTAAAATCTTTGAAACTACACTAGTATTAATTAGTAATATTAGTAAAAAATTCCGTCACAGAAGTTGAGGGTTCCTTGTGTAATGGTAAGATAGTACTGGTAAGGATACTGTCCAGGAAGGCAGGAAAACTGTTAAGTGAATCAGTCATATATGTCTGAAAAAAAAAATATATGTCTGAAGAAACAGTATTAAACTCGAATAAACAAATTCTTAGTGTTTATATTATTTTCATTTCTAGATAATAAGCATTCAATGAGTCCATTTATACGACAGTTAATGAAGGAAGAACACGAGGAACAACAACAATCAAATGCTTCCAGTACAAGTGACTGTAATTTAGAATGTAATGGAGAAATTGTGACAGAAGTTTGTGCATGTCCGAAAGATAAAAAAAATCAGTTGAATGAGAAGGAATTGTCTGAGAAGAAGGCACAAGTTGATGAGAACTCTAATTTATGTGAACACTGTGGTTTGGTTTGTGAAGTAGAAACTGAGGGAGCATGTGCTGATACTGTAAATGATTGTAAGGCGAAGAAATCTAAAGAACAGAAGAATCAGCCTAGCAAAGAAGCTCGATTAGGTGAGAAACTCTCAGTTTGATATAAATTATACTACTCAAAAGTTACTTGTGAATAATTTGCATATTATTATAGAATAAGTTGGACTAATGGAATTTTCAGAAACATATTGTTATGTCTGTAATTCCGAAAACAAATAAAAATACGTCAAAATTTGATGTCTAAGAGCTGATAAGCCCAACCTCACTACAATGTTTGTGCTGCATTTAAACCTCTGTGATAACAGAATGTGGTCCGATTTTTTGGCATTTTGAGTCTTACACAGTATGAGGATAGAAAGGGATAACAATTATCGTGTTATTCTTCATAATCTTGCCACTTTGGTCCCTGTCAATAGGGCTATAAATCGGTGCCTGGAAAAAGACACTATTATGCCAATCTATACCAAATGCATTTACATGCATTTTTCGAAATTTAACAGTAGATAGATGATATTTTAATATTTACATAGCGGTTTCCAAATCGGTTTTGATCAGTTAACGTTAAAGGGGCATGAAATTGAATATTAATTTTTTTACCCTTATCAAAGTTTGAGTAGGTACTTGCCCGGTAGTACACATTATAGTAGTCACATATATCAACCTGAACAAGGTTTGTACAGTACAGCTTGTAAATTAACCCTTTACCATTAATATCATAATTCATCCATAAAAGACTAAAGTTATATTGTGCACATCATCTTCATACTAGTTATATGATCACCCTAGCTCTTACCAAATAGTCTCCTCAGTTCTTTAACATGCCTGATGTACAGCACCGATACATGTGAGACTACACTTGGGTTACCAAAAGGATAATAACAAATCAGACATAGAAGGCACTGTTGTCATGTAATCAGAGCTCCAGCTAGGATTTGAAGAGGACAGGGTGCTAGTCCAAGCAGGGCACTATCAAGCCACTCAGTGGCTAGTGGGGGCAGGTTGTAGGTGCCAGGGGGTTTGGGTGACCTTCCCTAGAAAGTTTTGAAATTGTAGTCCTTCAAGACAGCCTCTCCTGTGTTTTTCTTCCTAAATATTGGGTAGTTATTAGACAGTTTTGTGTAATAAATTTCATTTACTGTTTTGTGTAGTAAATTTTATTTACTGTTTTGTGTAGTAAATTTCATTTACTAAAGGTGATTATGATTTTTATTTAGTCATTTACATGTACAAATGCAAGGACAGATCAACAGCTTTTCTATTTATACACTCACTGCTATATATGTTGAAGTTGTAGACCTTCAAGACAGCTTTATGCAACCATGTTATTTCTTAATATATAGATGATACAAGTGGCCTGGCAAATAGTGATTGACATTCCTATAATATAGATCTCATTTTTGAATCTGTATGGAAATTGTAATATTGAATGTTGTTTATTTAGATTCCTTGCTACCAGGAGATGATATGGCTTTATTTGAAGCTCTTGGAAATGATGATCCAGGTGGTGAATCTTTTGAGAAATTGTTTGAAAAATTCGCCCAACTAAAAGGTAAGTTAAGTGAGGATGAAAGTTGGCAGATACTGTAAAATCATAAATTTTTGCGGGTATTAAATTTTGCAGATTTTAGTAAAATGGTAATTTTCAGGAGTGTCAATATTCCCGATTTATCCGGAATAATTCGGGATTTATCTATCCTGAAAGAACTATGTTTTCTGACCAAAATATATGTTATTTGAAGAAAATATCTCAAGAAATGACAAAGTTATGACCAATTAAGTCTGCTTTGAAGGATTTTTTTCAATACAAACTGACTTAAATATGGAAACAATGTGGTTGAAGGCCTCTTGTTTGGCAAAAATGGTCGAATGCATACGATTTTCAGGATTCATAATTTGGCTCTGTTGACACCCCTGTTTCTTTAATTTGTGGATTGAGTATTGAATAGGCTATTGATAAGTATTTCAGGCAAATTATTTGAAGATTTGGCAATCTGGTTCACGAAATTATGGAAAAATTAATTCACTCTGAATATTTATAATTTTACAGTATGTTGCAAGTGTTCTTTTGTCAGCCTGCATGTTTTAAAGAACAATGTTATTTCTGATAAAGATGATAGAAGTCGTACTACTGCACTGGCTACCAGTTATACCAGATGTTCTGGCAGGGGCCTGTAGGTTGTTTAATTCCCCACATTAGTCATACATGGTGTTTGACATATATAATTACATTTGGATACTGATGTGTATAACTGGCTTAACACAGGAAGCATGTACCATTCCAACAAGAGCTGATACTGAAGGTGATGGAGCTGATACTGAAGGTGATGGAGCTGATACTGAAGGTGATGGAGCTGATACTGAAGGTGATGGAGCTGATACTGAAGGTGATGGAGCTGATACTGAAGGTGATGGAGCTGATACTGAAGGTGATGGAGCTGATACTGAAGGTGATGGAGCTGATACTGAAGGTGATGGATACAGGGATACAGTTTTAATGTTAGCTTCAGAGTCTTGTGAAGTTTCATTGAAATCTGACCCAAAGTTGTCTAAATATTATCACTGTACCAGAGCATCTTATCATTCTTATTTCAGAAAAGGCCAATGGTCTTCCGATGACTGAAAGAAAAAAGTATGCTGAAAATGTAAGTTGTGTTCCTGATTTTTAGGCAAAAATGGTTGGCCGCATAACATTATGATTTTCAGGATTTGGCTCTATTGACACCCCTGTGGTTAGAACTTCAGAAGGTGCAAAGTTCAATACACAACAGTAATGTACTAATAATGCTGAATATGTTAGGAAATCTTTGACACACTCTCAATAATAAACTTTATTCCATTCCAACACATATTTTATAGAGGTGTTGACTGTTGACCGATATCCACATGATTTGGGCTCCTTTATAACATACTTACATTAGTTATAAATGAACAACAAGAGGGCCCAAAGGGCCATAGGTCGCTCACCTGTCCTAGTAGTTTATGCACCCCTAATGGTAGCCTCTATTCCATGTACAAGGTTTTCATATTGTCTTATGCTTTATAATTTACATCACATTTAGACCAAATGACATATTGAAGTGATTTGACAGTGTGACCCAGTTTTTGATCCCGGATGACCCAATATCGAACTTGACCTAGATTTTGTTTAGATAATCATTGTGACCAAGTTTCATAAAGATTAGGCTAAAAATGTGACCTGTAGTGACTACACAAAGTTTTCTATGATTTGACCTTGTGACCTTGTTTTTGACCCTGGATGACCCAATATCAAACTTGACCTAGATTTCCTTGAGATGATCATTGTGACCAAGTTTCATAAAGATTAGGCCAATATTGTGACCTCTAGTGACTACACAAGGTTTTTCTATGATTTGACCTTGTGACCTAGTTTTTTACCCCGGATGACCCAATATCGAACTTGACCTAGATTTTGTTGAGATGATCGTTGTGACCAAGTTTCATAAAGATAAGGCCAAAATTGTGACCTCTAGTGACTACACAAGGTTTTTCTATTATTTGACCTTGTGACCTAGTTTTTGACCCCAGATGACCCAACATCGAACTTGACCTAGATTTTGTTGAGATGATCATTGTGACCAAGTTTCATAATGATTAAGCTAAAACTGTGACCTCTAGTGTCTACACAAGAAATTGTGGACAGACGGACGACGGACGAAGAGTGATCACAAAAGCTCACTCTGTCACTTTGTGACAGGTGAGCTAAAAAGGAGAGATGTTTGTAAAACACATATGCCCCCATGGCAGCCAAATAGTCAGAAATGGTGAAGGTCGCTATGACTTTGACCTTCTGACCTCAAAACTAATAGGGGTCATTCACTGTTGCTGACCAACCTCCATGTAAAGTAAGAAGATCCTAGCTCAAAGCGTTCTTAAATTATTGAACGGAAACCATTTTATACAACCGACCCCAAAGCAATATACCCCTCATCAAAGATGGGAGGCATAATGAGTATTGGCCCTTGCATATATATGACAGAAAGGTGGGTGTTAAAAACGGGGGTGTAAATTTTCCTGATTTATCCAGAATTCCAGATTTATTATTCCTGAAAGAGCAATGGCTTCTGACCGAAATAAATGGCAAAGTTATGGTCAATTTAATCTGCTGTGAAGTATATTATCCACTAACAACAGGGCCCAAAGGGCCCTAGGTTGCTCACCTGTCGTAGTAGTGCATGCAACCTAGTGACCTAATTCTTGACCCAATATCGCACTTGACCTAGATTTTGTTGAGATGATCATTGTGTCCAAGTTTCATAAAGATTGGTCAAAATTTTGACCTCTAGTGACTACACAAGGTTTTTATATGATTTCACCTGTGACCCAGTTTTTGACCAAGGATAACCCAATATAATACTAGATTTTGTTGAGATGATCATTGTGACCAAGTTTAATAAAGATTAGGTCAAAATTGTGACTTCTATTTACTACACAAGGTTTGTCTATATTTGGTCTTGTGACCTAGTTTTTGACCCCAGATGACGCAATTTTGAACTTGATCTAGATTTTGTTGAGATGACCATAATTGTGACCAAGTTTCATAAAGATTAGGTCAAAATTATGACCTCTAGTGACTACACAAGGTTTTTCTATGATTTGACCTTGTGACCTAGATTTTGACCCCAGGTGAACCAATATTGAACTTGACCTTGATGTTGTTGAGATGATCATTGTGACAACGTTTTATAAAGATTAGGCCAAAATTGTGACCTCTAGTGTCTACACAAGCAAATTGTTGGCGGACGGACGAAGAGTGATCACAAAAAAATTAGTTATAAATGAACAAAAAGGAGAGATGTTTGTAAAACACATATGCCCCCATGGCAGCCAAATAGTCAGAAATGGTGAAGGTCGCAATGACTTTGACCTTCTGACCTCAAAACTAATAGGGGTCATTCACTGTTGCTGACCAACCTCCATGTAAAGTAAGAAGATCCTAGCTCAAAGCGTTCTTAAATTATTGAACGGAAACCATTTTATACAACCGACCCCAAAGCAATATACCCCCTCATCAAAGATGGGAGGCATAATGAGTATTGGCCCTTGCATATATATGACAGAAAGGTGGGTGTTAAAAACGGGGGTGTAAATTTTCCTGATTTATCCAGAATTCCAGATTTATTATTCCTGAAAGAGCAATGGCTTCTGACCGAAATAAATGGCAAAGTTATGGTCAATTTAATCTGCTGTGAAGTATATTATCCACTAACAACAGGGCCCAAAGGGCCCTAGGTTGCTCACCTGTCGTAGTAGTGCATGCAACGGACGGACGACGGACGAAGAGTGATCACAAAAAAAGTGACAGAGTGAGCTAAAAAGAAAAATCCAGATGTAAGTAAATTTACACTGATTCAGATTTGTAATGCATTTATTTCTACTCATTTATTTGTTTTATGCTTCATAACTACATGCTCTAATTGCAGGTTGCTATTGCATTTTGGAAAGCCATTGGTGGAGATGAGGATGAGATAGGTGACCTTGACTGTGATTGATTAATAGCTGCGTAAGGTGGCCTTGACTGTGATTGATTGATTAATAGCTGCGAAAGGTGACCTTGACTGTGATGGATTGATTGATTAATAGCTGTGTAAATGGACCTTGACTGTGATTGATTGATTGATTAATAGCTGTGTAAGTGGACCTTGACTGTGATTGACTGGTGTGTTAGATGACATAGACTTTGATTGATTGATTAATAGCTGTGTAAGGTGACCTGGACTGAATGTGATTGATTGATTGATAGCTGTGTAAGGTGACAAGAATATGATTGATTGATTAATTGATATCTGCTGTGTGATGTACCCCGGTACACAAACCAATGACATGCCCGTGCAATATGTGTGTAATATATTAGTTTTAACTTGTTTATTTAGGTCAGCCATCTGTATATATAACATGGTGTACATTAACATAGCAATGTCTCATTGATTTCTTAATTTAACAGATAGTGTATGTATGAGTAAGTGACTTTAAGGACTAGGTATTGGTTTTCACTGAGACTAGGATTATTTCAAAATTCTGAAACTGGTTGTTTGTATGAAATCAAATCGAACCATTTAAGCGGCCCCATATTGAAAATAGTGTTTCCTTTCCTGACAATAATATCGAGGTACTTTCAGCAGCGAAACTCATGTGTTTATTTTATCATCCGATGATAATATATCAATTAGTATATGATTAATATGTTAAATAAAATCACATACAAATTATGTATCACAAGTTAATACATCCAGCTACATTACTTGTTTTTGTGCCAATAAACACGCGTTCTGCTGTCAAAAATAACATGTATTCAAGCAATAACATACATTTTATTGGCATTGTAGGATCTTTATTGTTTTAGAACAATCAGAGGTTTTGCAAACTTGAAACCAATTCACCTTGTAATCGAATTGTATCCGATTAACCGAGTTATCGTTCTGGTCCTAGTTTTCACTGCCTTTTTAGCTCACCTGTCACAAAGTGACAGAGTGAGCTTTTGTGATCACTCTTCGTCCGTCCTTCCATTGTCCGTCCGTCAACAATTGGCTTGTGTAGACACTAGAGGTCACAATTTTAGCCTAACCTTTATGAAACTTGGTCACAATGATCATCTCAACAAAATCTTGGCCAAGTTCGATATTGGGTCATCTGGGGTCAAAAACTAGGTCACTAGGTCAAATTATAGAAAAACCTTGTGTAGTCACTAGAGGTCACAATTTTGACTTAATATTTATGAAACTTGGTCACAATAATCATCCTAACAAAATCTAGGTCAAGTTCGATATTGGGTCATCCGGGGTCAAAAACTAGGTCACAAGGTCAAATCATAGAAAAATCTTGTGTAGTCACTAGAGGTCAAAATTTCGACTTAATCTTTATGAAACTTTGTCACAATGATCATCTCCACAAAATCTAGGTCAAGTTCGATATTGGGTCATCCGGGGTCAAAAACTAGGTCACAAGGTCAAATCATAGAAAAACCTTGTGTAGTCACTAGAGGTCACAATTTTGGTCTAATCTTTACAAAATTCGGTCCAGTGATCATCTCAATAAAATCTAGGTCAAGTTCGATATTGGGTCATCTGGGGTCAAAAACTAGGTCACAAGGTCAAATCATAGAAAAACCTTGTGTAGTCACTAGAGGTCACATTTTTGACCTGATCTTTACGAAACTTGGTCACAATGATCAAAACAACAAAATCTAGGTCAAGTTCGATATTGGGTCATCTGGGGTAAAAAGTAGGTCATTAGGTCAATCATAGAAAAACCTTGTGTAGTCACTAGAGGTCACAATATTGGCCTAATCTGTATAAAACTTGGTCACAATGATCATCTCAACAAAATCTAGGTCAAGTTTGACAGGTGAGCGACCTAGGGCCCTTTGGGCCCTCTTGTTTGATCACTCTGTCTATTGATGACAGCTCTAGTTATGATATTATATTGTTTGTATATATCAGTGTGAGACCTAAATAAACAAACTGTACACGTCATATATATCAGTGTATATGTTTTATGTTACATTCCAATGTGTTAGAGATCTTGAATTATGTGTTTTGTATAATAATCATTGGTTGTAGAACAAAATAGAAAATCATTAAAATTTTACAGTATTTGTTATGTTTATGATACACTTTCCATACACAAAGTTTGAACAAATTCTATGATCGGAGTTTTTTCTCCATATTTCACAACATATTGCCGTGAGTGCCCTTAAACTCAATTAGCATAATTTCACAGTTGACTTCTTGTCAGCATTTTACTGGGTTGTCTGTATAGTTATTATATAAGCAGAAGGTATAGACATGGTTCCTTCCATTCTCGAATAATCTGAAATTTGCTGTATTAGAAAGAATGAACTTTTCTGCAGAAAAAAAAGGTATTTGATGAAAATAGTTCAAAAGTTTTGACAAAGGTATGGCCATTTGAAATTTTATTGGATAATGGATGAGTCTAAGCAATAGAAAAATGTTTTGAGCTGAGATTTGGTGTAGGGATGCATGCTTATGGCACCCTAAACAGACTAGCAACTTGTATTTAGGATTGAGCATTATGCCTTAGTAGGACCCCTGCATAAATGTACATAAGGTGTAAGTAATACAAATAGTTTTCACCTATTATCACAGGCATAGAATGAGAAGGTCATAAGAAATCGATATTTTGAGAAAACAAGAAAAAACTGTCTGAACACTACTCTTTACTTACGGAAAAACAAGCTTATTAAACGAGTTTGGTCAACATGACTAGTTCCGATTTTTACCTCACCTTTTGACCTAGTGAGCTATTGTGATCGCTCTTTTGTCTGTTGTGCGCTGTCAACAATTGGACTGTTAACACTCCAGAGGTCATATTTGCTTAATCTCTTTTAAACTTGGTCACAATGTTTGTCTCTATGAAATCTAAGTCAAGTTCATAACTGGGTCATCTTGGGTAAAAAACTAGGTCACCAGGTTATATCAAAGAAAAACCTTAATAACACTCTAAATGGTCACATTTTTGACATAATCTTAATGAAACTTGGCCACAATGTATACTTCTATGAACTCTAGGTCAAGTTCGCAACTGGGTCATCTGGGGTCAAAAACTAGGTCACCAGGTCACATTGAAGAAAAACCTTGTCAACCCACCAGAGATCACAATTTTTACCTAATCTTTATGAAACTTGATCACAATATAATTATGCCTCTGTGAAATCTAAGTCAAATTCGTAATTGGGTCATCTGGGATTAAAAACAAGGTAACTATGTCTCATCAAAGAAAAACCTTGTTAACACTCTAGATGTCCCAATTTTTACCTAATCTTTATGAAACTGACATAATGTTTGTCTCTATGAAATCTAGGTCAAGATCGTAACTGGGTCATCTGGGGTCAAAAACTAGGTCAACGGGTCGCATTGAAGAAAACCCTTGTTAACACTCTAGAGGTCACAATTTTACCTAACCTTTATAAAATTTGGTCACAATGTTTGTCACTGTAAAATCTAAATTCAATACTAGTATTAAGGTCATATCATAACTTAACTGATTCTGCCTAAACTGCTAGTCATCAGGTGAGTGCTTAAAAGCCAATGGCCCTCTTGTTATGAAAATAGGCTTATAAGAAGGGCCTTGTGATGCATACTTGAAATATGTATCTATGAGTCTCATAAGGTCGTGAGTGCACTTACGACCTTCTCATTCTAAGCCAAGTTTACAGTGAGATTCGAAGCTAATCTGTACAGTGTCATCACCTAGCATTGCAAAGTAAGAAGGCATTAGACCACTCGACTATCTCAAGACCCCCTAAAAAACATTGTGCAAATAATCAATATTAATGTGACTATAACTTCAACGCGATAAATTGAAATACAAAAACAAACACAAAATCCGCTATATTTATCGTTTCTGAATATTTAGGAGCATGCGAACTTTATATATTGAGCCAAATGTTTGAATGCTTTTCATAGGCAAATGTTACGGATCTTGATTTTAATCCATAACAAAAATATAGGCAATTTTGTGTTTGTTTTTGTCCAGCAATTTATCACGTTAGAGTTACACCGGTATACATCACATCACACCAATAATAGGTTGATATTAGAATAACGACACTGACTATATATATGCAGGGAAACTTTATGGCTGCCAAATGGCAAAATTCAGTCACTGAAAATACACAACAGTAGCAACGTAAAATAATTCATTGCAACAGACAAAATGTACTATAATTCAACAAATGTTTAAGAAATAAAAATCTGTTAGTGTATTTTGTTGGTGAATAAAAGTGCGTAGCACGAGTGATTTAATTTTCCGCATTCAAACGAGTGCCTGTTTTATTTACCGACAAAATACAAGAACAGAGTTTTTATTTCGATTCTAAACACGATAATATCCCGTACTATTTAACTGCGCGCATTCCATTTACACACATTTTACATTGAACATAATTCTACGCTAAAATTGAGTGGCTATTAGCTGGTACAATGAAAACGAGCTTCGTAATTTTCTGAAGGAAAGAACACATTTTAAACATTGAAACAATTTTAATAACACGAGTATAAGGTATCTATTGCATGAAAAGAAAAATATAAATTAATTGATTATTAGAAGTTTTTATGAAACTTAGTGTTGAGAGTATATTGGAGTTTCTAACAAGAGGGCCCAAAGGGCCCTAGGTCGCTCACCTGTCGAACTTGACCTACAATTTGTTAAGATGATCATTGTGACCAAGTTTTATACAGATTAGGCCAATATGTGACCTCTAGTGACTACACAAGGTTTTTATATGATTGACCTAATGACCTACTTTTTTACCCCAGATGACCCAATATCGAACTTGACCTAGATTTTGTTGAGATGATCATTGTGACCAAGTTTCATAAAGATCAAGCCAAAACTGTGACCTCTAGTGACTACACAAGGTTTTTCTATTATTTGACCTTGTGACCTAGTTTTTTACCCCGGTTGACCCAATATCAGACTTGATCTAGATTTTGTTGAGATGATCATTGTGACCGAGTTTCATAAAGATTAGGCCAAAATTGTGACCTCTAGTGACTATGCAAGGTTTTTCTATGATTTGACAATGTGACCTAGTTTTTGACCCAAGATGACCCAATATCGAACTTGACCTAGATTTTGTTGTTATGATCATTGTGAACAAGTTTCATAAAGATCAGGTCAAAACTGTGACCTCTAGTGACTACACAAGGTTTTTCTATGATTTGACCTTGTGACCTAGTTTTTTACCCCAGATGACCCAATATCGAACTTGACCTACATTTTGTTGTGTTGATCATTGTGACCAAGTTTCGTAAAGATTATGCTAAAACTGTGACCTCTAGTGACTACACAAGGTTTTTCTATGATTTGACCTTGTGACCTAGTTTTTGACCCCTGATGACCAATTATCGAACTTGACCTAGATTTTATTGAGATGATCATTGTGACCGAATTTTGTAAAGATTAGACCAAAAATGTGACCTCTAGTGACTACACAAGGTTTTTCTATGATTTGACCTTGTGACCTAGTTTTTTACCCCAGATGACCCAATATCGAACTTGACCTACATTTTGTTGTGTTGATCATTGTGACCAAGTTTCGTAAAGATTATGCTAAAACTGTGACCTCTAGTGACTACACAAGGTTTTTCTATGATTTGACCTTGTGACCTAGTTTTTGACCCCTGATGACCAATTATCGAACTTGACCTAGATTTTATTGAGATGATCATTGTGACCGAATTTTGTAAAGATTAGACCAAAAATGTGACCTCTAGTGACTACACAAGGTTTTTCTATGATTTGACCTTGTGACCTTGTTTTTGACCCCGGATGACCCAATATCGAACTTGACCTAGATTTTGTTGAGATGATCATTGTGACCAAGTTTCATGAAGATTAAGTAAAAAATTTGACCTCTAGTGACTACACAAGGTTTTTCTATGATTTGACCTTGTGACCTAGTTTTTGACCCCGGATAACCCAATATCGAACTTGACCTAGATTTTGTTAGGATGATCATTGTGACTAAGTTTTATAAATATTAAGTCAAAATTGTCACCTCTAGTGACTACACAAGGTTTTTCTATAATTTGACCTAGTGACCTAGTTTTTGACCCCAGATGACCCAATATCGAACTTGACCTAGATTTTGTTGAGATGATCATTGTGACCAAGTTTCATAAAGATTAGGCTAAAATTGTGACCTCTAGTGTCTACACAAGCCAATTGTTGACGGACGGACGGACGGACGGACGGACGACGGACGAAGAGTGATCACAAAAGCTCACTCTGTCACTTTGTGACAGGTGAGCTAAAAATAGATGCGTCATTGCTGTAACACTTAATACTCGTGTAACATGCCTTCTTCGCAACTCATTGAAGTTTTTACTATAAAGTTTACGTTCATTCATTCATAAATATGTCAGCCAATTTTACAGGTATATTTTGTTGTGGTAATAATATATACCCTGGTTTGCTCTATGCAGATCGTGTTAGAATTTGCAGTTAATTGCAGCTGTTGAAGAATTAAAGAATTTAAATTTGAAAGTAAGTTTAAGATTTTTAATCTCCGCCACGAAGTGGGAGGGGATTATAGGAATGGTCTTCGTCCGTGCGTGTGTTCATCTGTAACAAAATCGTGTCCGCTCTCCAACTTTTTAATGCCTTGGCCGAATTGCATGAAGCTGATACCAATTGTGTAACTGATAAAGATGACATACAGAACCCACATTCCAACCATGCCAGTTCAAGGGCAAGGTCACAGTTAAAAGGTCAAAGGTTTGAACCTTACATTTTTTATTTGCTCCTTAATTTTTTAACGCCTGGGCCAAATTGCATGAACCCATAGTAAATGTGTAACTTATTGGACAATTTCACTGTTCATTAATGTGGCGGGGGATTATAGCCGTCTTTTGGACTGCCTTGTTGTAAGTGCTTTGATAAAACACTACAGGTGTAACACTTAGCAGTATGATCTAAGAATCAACACCAATGGGTAAAGTTACTCAAGTTTATTTGTACCTGGTTATACAGTAAAATGGGTACAATATTTTTTACTCTGAGTTGGGAATTTTTAGCTTGAAATAGGGGGAAAAGGTTAAGATTTTCAATTGAGAACATATCCCATAAACCAGTATAAAATAGCTCAAAAAAACCGCTGGTGCTACTAAAAATACATGTTTACATTATATCAAATGAGATATCGCTACTGTTTGTATATCTTTTTCCTATGCCTAGGTGTTGTATCTCTACTTGAATTTTGTTGCCTTCTTCTTATATCCCTGCTGTCATTCTGTAAGTTAGAGGAATATTCTTCAAATATTACATCGTGGTCATATATTTTATAATTCTCACTAGGGACTGAAGTTGTTGGTTTAACTAAACCATCATCGAGCTCATTGTCTGACTGTTCTACCAAATTCTCATTTAAAGCTGCAGATTCAACATTATAGTCATTTTTATTGTCAATAGATATATTTTTTAACAGCTTCAGAACTCTCTTATCTTTATACTTAATATGTCTGATTTCAGTCTGCTCTTTAATAGCATCAACGTCTCTCTTGTAGTCTTCAAGAATAGCAATGAACTCTCCTGAAGTTACTGGTGTATTTTTCTCAGCAATTTCTCTCTGCGTGAGCAACATATCCTTTGAATCTGGAATCGGTAGGTGGGAGGATCCGGCAGCATACTTCATTAGATCTAACTTGCCGCTCTCAACAATCAATCTGCAACAACAATAAAACCATTATGATAAAACAATCTCAAGATTTAAATTAGACGCCTTGTATAATGTGTATAAAATGCTTGTGTAGAACTGATGTACATTATTGTTCACTTCACAGGAGCAGTTCAACATATTTAGAAGGGCTCATATTGCATAGTATAAAAAAGACCCATTAGTTTCATGCAACTTCACTTCAAGGAGGTTTCTGTGTTACATTGTTTTAAAATGCAAATGGTTTCCTTTCGATAACTCAAGAACGCTTTGCCCAAGGATCTTCCTACTTTACGTAAAGATTGGCCATCAACAGTAGGTCAAAGGTTAAGGTCACTGTGCCATTTCTGACTATTCAAATGGTTTCCACTCAAAAATCACTTTGCCCTTGGATCTTCAAACTTTACATGGAGGTTGGTCATTTACAGTAGATGACCCCTATTGATTTTGAGGTCAGTGTGTCTAAGTCACTGTGACCTTCACCATTTCTAGTTATTTAGCAGCAATGTGGGGCATAAATTAGTGTTTCACTAAATTTTATTGACATAGTCGACTTCTGGTTGAACAGCCTATAACCTACACTGACTAAAACAAAAAACAGCCACATACCTGAATTCTGGATCAATAGGACCGCCTTCAATCTCATGATTTTTCTTTACCTTTTTAAGCTTCAACCAGTTGTTATACACATCTTTATCATGCTCATAAATTTCAGTTTCATCCCTAGGAAGTCTTGAGCTTTTAATAATTTTGATAATTTCATCCTGAGTTGCAGGAAAGCTTTTAGAAAGCATCTCAGGAGTCCAATAAATTGGGTCAATTTTGTTTAAATGTTTGATTTGTGCTCTTGCAGCCCATGTCAAAAGGTGAGCTTGTTTTTCTGCATATAATTTCTTAAGTTTCTTTTGAATCGTTTTCTTCTTCACATACAGTCTTTGTTGCAATTCCACTTGTCTGAAATACATATCCATAGTATACACAAATTGTTGACAGAAATTAGGCATCTAATTTTATTATTTATTATGCAATTAAATAAGAAGATTTAGAACCATAGGTACATGTATAGTCACTGTTACATGTTAACATAGACTATTACTCAATTTCTGCAAAGCGTAAACCACTTTATGTTGCGCAATCTTTATTTAAAGAATTTCGGTAATTGACTTTTTCCAGATTTATAAATCAAAGGTCACCTTATTTCCCGGAATAATGAATCAAAGGGACCATTTATTTTACTGGTAGGTCTTCAGGTTAAGAAAGTATATATTAATGCTTATTTATGAATTAGCATATTATTCACTGAATTCACATAAATAAACAAGACGTTACAAGAGGGCCCAAAGGACCCTAGGTCGCTCACCTGTCGTAGTAGTTCATGCAGGTCCCTAGGTAACCAATTAAATGCAAGCTCTATTGCATGTGCAAGGTTTTGTCTTTACAAGCGATTAATTTACATCACATAAATCCATATTGAAGTTCAAGCAAAGTTTTGTTTATGATTCGACATTATGACCTAGTTTTGATTTTCTTGAGACTATCATTGTGACTGAGTTTCGTAAAGATTAGGCCAAAATTGTCACCTCTACCGACTACACAAGTTTTTGTGACCTAGTTTTTTGACCCCGGAATCCCCAATATCTAGATTTTGTTGAGATGATCATTGTGACCAAGTTTCCTAAATTAATGATTAGGCAAAAACTGTAACCTCTAGTGTCTACACAAGCTAATTGTGGACAGACGGACGGACTACAGGGCTTTTTTCGCTGAATTGTGAAGAGGCCCAAGCCCTTTAGTTTTGTGAAAATTTTGCGCGAAAATTATCAAAATTGTGAAAAACTAAACGCGATAAATCACCAAATTGTGAAATAAATTTTTCATATGTTAAGGAAATTGTGAAGGGGCCTTATATAGGCCTCTCGTATATAGCGAAAAAAGCCCTGGACTATCCCTGAAGAGTGATCACAAAAGCTCACTCTGTCATTTTGTGACAGGTGAGCTAATAACCAAAATAGAAACATCACAAATAGCAGCCTTCTTACAGTAAAACATTTTGAGAATGTAATACTGGTAGACACCGTACAGCGGAAACTAATCGAAAAAATGATCAAGGAAGGGTTTCTGGTGTTGGTAACCACATAATAGCATACCTATTGTAGTATTGTAGCACAAGGATAGGTTTTGGAACCTACATTATTTATACTGTACGTGAATGATATGCCAGATAAATTGAATGCAATCTGTAAACAACTGCAAAATTTATACTGCTATAACTGCTAGAAGGGATCAAGATGTTATTCAAGATGACTTAGATACTTTGGGTGAATGGGTGAATGGTCGAAAGACTGGTTACTAGAAATTTCAGTGACAAACTGTAAAGCCATGCCAATTGGGAATATCAAAGTTCCACACACTTACTCAATGACTGACACACATGGACTTGTATGTAAAAGATTTACCAAATTTACAAGAGGAAAAGGATGTAGGGATTACTTTTCAAATGCAATCAATATATTGTAAGCATGTAAGCTAGATCGTTCACAGGGCAAATAGGCTCATGGGAAAATTAAGTGACATTTCCTCAGATTAAAAAGAGACATAAATTTATTGCTTTGTACAAAAGTTGAGTGAGATCTATTTTGGGGGCTCGGTTTGGAGTAACTTCGAATAGTTGACATAGGTACCATTTGACTTGGTTTTGACCCTTGAAATTTCTCTCTCGTAAGAATAGCGAAACCGCCCGCAAGTGACTATTCTTACGGCTGTTTTAGTTAAATGTACCGAGCTCCTATACAAAACTTTCGATCTGTACCTGAACAATAGAAAGTTGATTAACAGTTTGCCTGTGGTGTTGAATTATAGCTCCGATGATGTATAATAAAACAGTGACTTACTTTGAATGTTTAGGACAGGAACTCGCTGCCTCTATGAATAGAACTGTAAGTCAGTTTAATATGTCACTTTTGTACACCTAATTTGTTAAGTAAATACTTTATTTCGGACGAGTTTTTACAGCCTGAATGCATATAAAATTATGCCTGTATTTTGTGACTTTTAATATTTTCTAATTTACTTTCTTAGTCTTTGAACCACGAGAATTTTCCTCCATTCACAAAATTGAGAAGGACGCCGTAGAGGTTATAATGACAATGCATGTACACTGTTGCTCAAAATCTGCATATACACTGTTGCTCAAAATCTGGAAATTTAATTGACTCTTCCACGCGTTATACTACGAATTAACTATTCCTATTCAGCTCCGAGGAACAGACTAGGAATATAACACATAATGTTAATTAACATTCTGTAACGAATTTGCGTTTATGCTCCTTGTGTACACGGTCCATTCGTTACTCATTTCGCCCCATACTTCATTCATAATTCCTTTCATTATTTGTCATATTCATTGCTCCTTCATACATGCTCCTTTTACGCATTGCATCATCTTAGGAAGGAGCGCTCCATTCAATACTGCTTTCATGCTTGCTCCTTTTATGTATTGCATCATCCTAGGAAGGAGCCAAAGGAGCTGTAGGAGCTACGGCGTGCTATATATACTCATGCTTTGTCATCATTTGTCAGTTGCGTACGTTCGGTGGAAATAAATAGTCACGTTTGGAGTTATTGTGTGTTGTTCTTCGTTCTGTAAAATCCTCATTGCGTTTCATTGGTGGCAGCGGTGGGATTTGCACATTATCTAATAAGATAAGCGAATCCTGGTTATTAAATTGAAGTGAAGTGAGTGTATTTAAACAACAGGATGGAGAACACTTGTGAGAAATCACATGGAGAGTCTTCTCCACATGATTAACAATCTAGTAAACCAGGTCAATTATGACTCGGGGATTGGTCAAACGTTCTTTCCACCAGATTTTGATTGTGAAGCTACAGTAAGTACGCCATTGTCTCCTGGAATTCATCCAGTGGAGCATGGTGTTACTGAAACGGCTCCAGCACATGCTGGTAGCTGACGGAGTCACACGTGGAAATATTTTGTGCTTTTCGGGATTATAGTCATACTCCTCGCTGCTTTTGTAGAATATGCCATGGATAAATTTAATCACATAGGAGAATTTGTTACCGAATAGATTGAAGTGTTTAGCTTCATGACTTGGGTAAATATCATCATTCTTGCAATATTCTTACTGTCTCTTTGTCTGAAGTTGTTTATGGATAGAAATGCAGAGCAGAATACTCCTTCTCCCATACCTCAGGACGGCACATCTAACAGATCTGTAAATTTAAATTTGGGCCCGACTTGTGGACGCACGAGTCCCGTCAATCGCGACTTCCCATGTCGACGAACATTTAACGGTCATGAACCAGATAGCTGGCATGACTTTCGGAGGTATTTTGATAACCTGACCTTGCTTAACCGCTGGTCAGTAGAATATAAACGGAGAACACTACTTTGTAGCCTGAGGGGTCAAGCTGAAACGTTTGTTTACGGCTTACCGCCGAGTATTCAGAATGATTGGAACCTGCTAATTATGAAACTTGAAGACATAGTTGGCATTGCCAATATGAAGGACAGTTATATCACAGATGCAAAGCTTCGAAGACAGCAGAAAAACGAGTCATTTCGAGAATTTGGCCAAACTCTCGAAGACTTGTTTCGGAAAGCATACCCAGAGAATGCAGAATTCGTACAGGAGCAGGCGTTTACCACGTTTTTGGATAACTGCCACCAATCGGTAGACTTTCGATTAGCAGTTAAAAGAACTAAGCCAAAAACATTGCAGGAGGCTATTACTAGTGCCATGCAGGAAGACTGCTTGCGGTTAACAGAGAGAGAAAGGAGCACATATCCTAGAAACGTGAATGGTACAGGTCGTAGAGGCAGGGGCGGTTTTCCTCTATCAAATGAGTCAGATCAAGATTTAAACTAGAAACATCTTGCCCTGCGGGTCAAGAGGAGGATGTTTTCATGGACGAAAGACCTAATCAAACTGAATTGACCTTTCTGCCGATTTTGATTGATAGTTGGCGTTAGCCAATCAGATTGCAGCATTTGGCCAACGATATATCGCCGCCATCTTGTTAGACAACCTGGACATTAGACAAGCTATTTTCAATGTAAATTGTGCAATATTAAATTAAACCTTATTTCATTAATATTGACCACATTTTTAAAATTCTGGTATGTTTAAAAACTAGAGAACTTCAACTTTAATTTGGTAGCAATGTCATGAAAGTGAATCAATTTATTAAATCCATAAGGCCTCGGAAGTAGTAGCTATATATGTATCTTTTGTCTCAAATATAGTCTGATTTAAAAGTTAGATCATTGATATTTACATTAATATAATTCGAAATAATTACATGTTGTGAAACTAGAAAGCTTCGTCTTTTATTTGATATGAATGTTTTTAAAAACTATAAACTTTAAACTATAGACTCGTGAAATCATTGTATTATTTGATATCTCGGACATGCGTGTTGATATAGAATAAGGACACATAACCCCCAAATAACGAGAATGTGTGTATTTCCCATCAAAGATGATTGTGAAGTGTTTTAATAATATTGAACATTATGTTGTTTTGGTCTTTGTAATAGTAAAAGCGCTTTTCAGTTGATACCCTTGTGGTGCTAACTGCATTCAATCTCCAAAGCTTATAAAAATTATTTTTTTAAATATATGTACAGCTATTGTAAATCATGATAGATACATACATGTACAAGTTTGTTTCAAAGTATTTATAGGTCAGAGACCTGTCAAATATATACACATAACTACAAAACATTTATAGCAATTATGTATAAAACTAACTGACCCCATACTGTTCCCTGTCCTGATGGAAACCGCTATGTGTCACATTGATTATTGACAATTAACAAGACACCGCGGTATATTACTGGGTCCCCGACTGATGTCCGAGATACGAATCTAAACGAGATCATCAAAGTATATAACACATTGGAATTTTAACTAACTTATAATCTAGGGCTTATTTATTTCTTGTATAATGGTGCATATGAAGTATGTGTAGCCCACATTATTGCACTTGACACGACATTTAACGTTATGTTAGAAAACGATATTTTTTTACTTGATAACGCGTGATTGTAGGCCTACATTTTTTGTTGATATGCTGACTGTCAATGACAAACCATGTATTACGTAGCGATGTGGGATTTGAAAGATTCACATTCATCTATGTTAACGTAGTGCTAATTATTTTTGCGGAAGCTGCAATCAAATACAGCATCAGTCGTAAGTAATCAACAAAATGCATGTCCCCGCTATAAGCAGTAGATCACACGGAAGACATCAATAAAAACCCGACGCAGAAAATCTTGCAGAGGTCTTGTAACTTTACTTAAATAATTTTTTACGCACATTTGAATTCGATTATTTATTAAACACACGATCATACGAACGTATACGGAAGATGAAATGTTATAGTGTATGGAAGATTCCATGATGCCGTGTATATGTAAATATATGTATTAACCATTAATGATTTCTTTGTTACAATAAAGGGTGTATCTTTCAAGCCAAGTCATTCCCGATTGGCGCAAAAACTATACATAAATAGCTATTTAGTAAAAAGAAACATTCTGATTGAGCGGCAAAATTACGCTTGTGAGTGTCTGCTTATTCGGACACTGCTCGACTCTGATTTAGTAACTGTTTACGTAAAATTCTTAGATTAAAAACCATCGATTTGCAAGTTTTAAGTAGGCACATAACTATGTTTCACAAAATTTTCAAAACATTGACTAAAAGCGAAATATTTAACGGAATTGTATCAAGAGCATCACACGACATCTCCGTATTAGACGCCATTTTAATGCAAGCTTGTCTTGCGTAGCAACAACGAATACCCGTAACTATAGGGGGCGTGGCTAAGAAGCGTCTGCAGAAAGGTCAATTGTGTTGTAAATTAAAGAAGGGCATGAAAATTACTAGCATAGTTGTTGGCCTGCCAGTTTCATTGAAAGTGGACACAGGCTCAGTATCAACTTTTATCACGAGTGAAGTGTTTAAGAAAATTCCTCACAAACTACGCTCAAGACTAAAACTTTTGAATCAGAAGTTCATTGCAGCCAATAGAACAGCCTTTAATGTGCTGCAGGAGAAGCTCACTTATGCTCCTTTACTTACTCACCCGGATATGGAAGGAGGCGAGTTTGTCCTTGACCTTGATGCTAGCCCTTCATCTATAGGAGCAGTCCTTTCGCAGGAGCAAAATGGCTCTGAAAGGGTGATGGCTTACACTAGCCAAACATTGAGTCCAGCAGAACGCAATTATTGTGTGACAAAGCTCAAAATGCTTGAAGGGGTTTCCTTCAAAAAGTATTTTAAGCATTACTTTCTGAGAAGGAGCACAGGAGACACTCAACACATGTGTGTAGGAAAAGAGGACATCCCCTAGGAGGCCCCATAACTTTGAATACCAAGAACTGCATATCAGGGAGATATTTTTGTGTGTATTTTATCAGGAAGATATTTTGTTTTTGTGTCTGTATCAGGAAAATATTCTGAAACATTGAACTCAGTGAGTGACAATGTATTGTTATGTTGCGCTGTGCTGCGTAGTTACATATTGAACTGTGCAAGTTTCGACTACTGTTGACAATCTTTTACAATTTAATACTAGAATACAACCTGGAACAATAACTTTCATGTATCATCAGTATGTCTTTTACAATTTTATGCTTATCATTTCAGTCAATTTTCATTCTGGTTCTTATATTGAACAGTGGAAGTTCAATCTTCATAAAGAAGGGAATAGTGTAACGAATTTGCGTTTATGCTCCTTGTGTACACGGTCCATTCGTTACTCATTTCGCCCCATACTTCATTCATAATTCCTTTCATTATTTGTCATATTCATTGCTCCTTCATACATGCTCCTTTTACGCATTGCATCATCTTAGGAAGGAGCGCTCCATTCAATACTGCTTTCATGCTTGCTCCTTTTATGTATTGCATCATCCTAGGAAGGAGCCAAAGGAGCTGTAGGAGCTACGGCGTGCTATATATACTCATGCTTTGTCATCATTTGTCAGTTGCGTACGTTCGGTGGAAATAAATAGTCACGTTTGGAGTTATTGTGTGTTGTTCTTCGTTCTGTAAAATCCTCATTGCGTTTCAATTCTATTATAATACAGGTCGAAAATTACCACAAAAAGCCACATTTTGACCCTCAAGTTTTCAGGCAGTCTACAGTATGGCAATACGTACATGTTGAACTTGTATGCAACTTAGTGCAGTTAAAATAGAATCATTAATGAAACATAATGACAATGATCACGTACTTTTTGGCAGACATTTGCTTCCCTGATATCTTGTGAGGATATCGTGATCGCGAGTCATTCAATGACTCCTCAAGTGAATCCTCAAAAATGAGCTCATCTGGATCTGGAAGCCCTGTGTGTGTATGTTTCCCTTTAGGCATAAAAGTCTGATATTGAAATTCGCTTCTACATCTTGGGACACTTCTTGACGAATTACAGACAGCAAAAACAATTTTTGACAAGGTTGACATGCTTTGTTTTGAAACGCGCAATTTCATTTCCGGTTCCGGTCTACATGCGGAAGAACTCGGCGTTTATTCATATTTCCTGTTTACATTGTTGGTAGGCACCGCACTTCGGTAATTTCTAAAAATGTAAGTTAATAATTATTTCTTTCGTATTTACGCATTGTCATTAAGAAGTATCATACTTATATTAATTTGCATACATTGTTACTTGTATATGAATAAAAGATCACGAGAATGTGGAAATATTCATGTGTTATTTACCTGTAAAACTGTGTGTACCCACCTGTCAGGTGTGCAAAGTCAATACAATTTTAGTATATACATGTATTGGCATTATTGCACAACCATTACGGTGGGTTTGATTATACACGCTGATTTGTATCTGCTGCTTCAATTTGCTTGGCATGGAGTTTATTTCAGCATGTCAAGAGGCGCGTGCCTCAATTGGGCTCAGCAAAATTTTGACCCTCGCCCTAATGTAACGATTTTCACAAAATGAACTTTAATAGGTTACATGATCTAAACGATACCCTTCTTCTTTGAGGTAAACTTCATTTTAGAGGAAAACTGCATGAATTTAAAGATTTTTTTCAGGGGAAGGGGCCTTATAATGGTCCCTATTATAAAACAAACCAGAAAACCAGAATTATAATGCACTTACTTTAAAATGCTTGCATGTATCAAAATAAACATACTCAGGCGTACCATGTGTTGTAAATATTAATCCTTGTTTCATTTTATATCCAAATCTGGAGCATCATTTCGTTAACAAGTGCAAAAGTTATAAATTAGGCTGAACAAATATTTTCCATCAAGAGTAGTTCTTCTTTGCTTTATTGCAAGAACTACATTCTGTATACTGCTGTATATATTCCAACCGTGTTTCGTTTAATAATATGTGTTGAGTATTTTAAACTTGCCTGTTAGAAATGAAATATTAGCGTTGATACTACAACACCACAAAGGCTTTAATGTACTTGTGCATTATATAATTTCAACAAAAAAGAAAGTATCCATTCTTAGTGTGTTTATATTTCAATGCACATTAAGTACAAACGTTGTAAGATGCAGATGGCTTTGAAGAATTCTAGGGTCATGATTACTTGTAGTTATTAAAGGGCAATAAATGATTTTGTTCAAACAGTACTATGCTCATTCAAACTATCCAATCCAGTGCTGGTGAACTGTTTTGGTGTTGTAATCATCCGGCCACACGTTGCTTCATAGAAAATCAATTTGACTACCAAAAAACGCAGATTATTACAGGTTGAGGCAAACTTTGGTATGTTCAAAATTACCTCCCTTTGAATTAAAATAAGAGCTTATTTTCTTTTGCATTTTTGGTCAAATTTTAGCATAAGCTGTTAATTTCATGAATGAAATGTGTTTGTTGTATAGGTGAGTACAGACCTATATAAAAGTGCATCAATGGAAGCATTACATATTAAAATTGGAGATATTTTTGTTGAGTATACTTACTCTGTACATTATATAAGATTAATAATTTTATTCTTGCCCTACTATGTATGAATGTATTTACTCTGAAAACATTTTCATATATTAGACAGATGGAGTAAGAAAAATAGAGTTCTTCGACATATCTATAAGGTTCTGTAGGTTCCTTTTGCTGTAACAGTCACACGCTAGCAAGATGTCGAAACCTAACGAAAAGGTAGCGAAAGACAAAGGGAAGAAACAAAATCCAAAACAAAGTAAGCAGTTTCTCTCTGTTCCTCCATCCCCTGATTGTAAGCAGTTCCTCTCTATTCAATTAGTAAAGAACATTTGAGATCCAGTTTTTGGGTAATCTGTCCTGGGATATACTGCTTTGCTCTAATCTGTCCCTGAGTAGATCGCTTGATAAAATGGTTTTTCGATAAAAAACTGAAGAACTCTTAATCTAGGATCTTTAAACTGTGTACTGGTTCACCCCATTGATCATTTCCTGCGGCCTAGAGGGTGTTATTGGATGTATAAAGGGATTTGGCTATGGATGAGCACGTGACCACGTATCAATGCCTGATTGGCTAATGTGTCAGTCTGGCTTAGAAATTCAAATTAAAGGAAGGATTTTGTAAGAAGGTTGTAAACCAAATTAATTCAGTTTTCATCCAGACCATGTTGCTTGGATTGTTACGTAATCATATAGTGTGGTACTTATTCGGATAGGCATAAGCTTTCTCTAGACATGTCTTGCTTATTTGGAATCAATTCAATCAAGCTATGGGGTTAGCTTAATTACAATTAATATAGAGTGTCTTATACTACTGTTCATGAACTGTTATATACACATTGATTAGGTAAGATTAACCGGTTATTAAGTCAGGTAATACTGGAAGAAAAATTATCTGGCCGTGGAAAATTATTTGACCTCTAATAACTAGATAACTTGTACTGATTTTGAGGTGTGTAATTGAGAGGTCAAGGCCACTGTGTTATGTACCCGTATGTAATTGACTTGTATAACTTTTTCTGACTCTGTCTGTTCTACTGTATAGACCCTTCAATGAATATTCAATGTCAAAGTACCTGCGACAGAATAACTTATACCTGTTAATGATTTCCATAGAACCATAGGGAGCATACATAGGGTTTCTTTGATTTTCTTTAGAACCCTCAAGCTATCCGAGGGCTGTGACTGAGCAAGCACGTCAACTAGAAATGCCACCGGCTGTACAGCAACAAGCTCAACAACTACAAATGCCACCGGCTGTACAGCAGCAAGCTCAACAACTACAAATGGCAAAGGCTGTGCGGAAGCAAGCTCGTCGACTAGAAATGCCACCAACTGTGCAGCGGCAATCTGCTGATTTAGATCAATTGAATGCAATGATGCCAATGTCTGTGATGAGTCAATCTGCAGATCTGATGCCAATGTCCGTGATGAGCCAATCAGCAGATCTGATGCCAATGTCTGTGATGAGCCAATCAGCAGATCTGAATCCACCACTCCCACCAGCTGCTCCGCCTCCACCAGTGGCTCCGCCCCCATCTGATAATAAAGATTATTCAAGAAAGTTAATCAATGCTAGTGATTTGAAACTAGGATTCAAGAAGTTGAAGAAGGCACATGAGATTATCAAGCAAGGTACGTACAGGTACTCGGGTCCTACAAAATCAGAATAATCTGCGAATTTGATTTTCATACAGAGCTAGTGCCTTTTGTGCTCTGATGTTTCAGTTAAGTGCTGCCTTCCCTGTCTGATGTTTCAGTTAAGTGCTGCCTTCCCTGTCTGATGTTTCAGTTAAGTGCTGCCTTCCCTGTCTGATGTTTCAGTTAAGTGCTGCCTTCCCTGTCTGATGTTTAGGTTAAGTGCTGCCTTCCCTGTCTGATGTTTCAGTTAAGTGCCGCCTTTCCTGTCTGATGTTTCAGTTAAGTGCTGCCTTCCCTGTCTGATGTGTTAGTATCTTTTTGTGAATGGAACCCAAAACATGCATCTTATTTTCATGATTTGCATATTTTGTTTTTGTAGGACTCCTGATATATTAGCTGTTATTGTTTTTAGCTCACCTGAACACAAAGTGCTCAGTGTGAGCTATTGTGATCGGTCTTCTCCTCATAAACTACATTGCCAATTTTGATGAAACTTCACTAGAATGATGCTAGGATGGTCCTTTTTCAGATTCCTAATTTTTATCATGATTCGATAAAAAAATATGGCCGCCAGGGGGCAGGGCTTGTTTTCTCAATAAGAACTTTGAAAATCCTCTTCTCAGAAACTGCTGGCCCGATTCCAATATAATATGAAAGAAATGGGTGGCCCTCTACCAAATTCCTAATTTTAACGTTGATTGTCCAAAAAACAAGGCTGCCAGGGGCAGAGCTAGTTTTCACTATATGGCTATATAGAAAACTTTTAAAATCTTCTTCTCAGAAACTGTAGGCCTGATTCCAATATTACTCCACAGGAATGTTCTCTGAGTAACCCTCTACCAAATTCTTTATTTCTGTGTTGATTTGTTGAAAAATAATGTTTACATAGGTAGACATGGTACTCAGGTGAGCGATCTAGGGCCATTATGGCCCTCTTGTTTGAATAATGTTATAAATTTAATTAACCACACAGTTTTGGAAGGATTTTATATCTCAAAAGATTTACCTTTACATAATATAAGGTCATGTGTATCAATGACAATCTTGATAAAATAAAAATTATGAACTTGTAAATGTGTACTGTGAGTGCAACTTTTCTAGAGTGGCTCTATCTTGAGCAACAACCTATCTTTAAATCATTATGCCCCACAAGAAACCATGTCTAGCCCAGAGTTTGTGTTTACAAATGGATGATGCTCTAGAGAGCACAGCACAGCACAGCACAGCACAGCACAGCACAGCACAGCACAGCACAGCACAGCACAGCACAGCACAGCACAGCACAGCACAGCACAGCACAGTACAACCTCTGTAGATCAGCACCTTTTTGGGAGCTACAAATACTGGTTATTGTTTAGAGGTTTTTACTCAACAGAGTTAAATTTATAGTAAATAATGATTTAGGGAAATTTTGAAGGTCTTGTTATACAGAGGTTGTTGATCTACAGAGGTTGTAGTGTACTGTATACTTTGGCATCATCATATTTGCACCAAAGTCTAATGCTGACAATACTTTGCAACAATTGTTTTATTGGTCATTTGGAAATTCAAATGTGAAACATATCGCACCTTAAACAAGTCTACAAGTATCTCAGCGTATAAACCAAATCACTGTATGACTTATTGGGATACTATGCAATTCAACTTGTATGACTCATTGCGAGTAAAAGTATATGTGATTTTCGATCACTGTATGACTTATTGGAAGACTATACAATTCAACATGTATGCCTTATTGCAATAACCGGAAGTTGACTCGTTTATACACTGAGTATTCTTTATTCTTTTTCAGTGGATGTAGACAGGGTTGAAATATTTGATTCTTGTAATCAGTTCAAGTTTATGCCTCTCACAGATGCTAGGGTGAGTCATTCTTATGTCTTCTTACTAGTAAGGAAGGGATTTATTGCTCTGTGCATGTTTGTCTATCAGTTTTTCACAACACTTTGCATGAGATTGGTAATGTAAATGCAGGAGATTTTCATCGAATTAGAGATATTTTCCTCGCTCAAACTTTTGACTTAGTTTAAGGAAGTTTATATTCAGTTTTCACTATTTTTACTTGCATGACAATACCAACCATGCTTCATGGTGCAATTTAAACTAATATTTGTGATCATTTCCATAATCATGTAAACAACAAGTGTCAGGCTCCAGTATGTCAAAACATTGTGTGAAATTTGAGCAATTTGCATGTGAGCGTACGTGAATAGAGACCAAAATGCACAAGACTCATTCATGATGCGGGAGATCTGGTCGTGGTACCCTTCATTCAACTTGGTGTATCCAGTTTTAGCGATAATTATTTTTAAAAAGTGTTTGTAATTTAAGATACATACAGTTTTAGCTATAGGTTCTTCTGCATTTGCTATTCTATATTCTTAAGATATAAAATAATTAATGCAAAAGAACCTCCCTCTTAAATGTATGGGATGCTTTAAAAAATATTAATACTTAGATAAATTTTGGTGTGGGCACATAATACAGTTATAACGAAAACTCGGTTATAGCGAAAGAATAAAAATCCCTGATTGAGTCCATCTTTATTTCAATGTACTACCACCCGCTTATAAGGAAATCGGATATAATGAAAATTGGTTATAAAATAATGAGTGAAGTATTTTGTGTGCATTTCCGCTTGGTTATGACAAAGGCAGTAATTGTGTGAAATTAGTTTGTGCCGACATTCTTAATAAGGTGTAAGTGGTTGCGTCTCGGACATTCAACATTGATAAAAACCTAACCAAACCAATAATCATACCCCTAAACTTCGTTCAATTTGCAAGATTATTATTTTTTGGAAAATGTAAATGCAAGTTAAAACACGAACTTTCAAAGTACAAATACTTGAACAGAATATTGAAGACAGATGATGAGATATGTGTGTTTCCTTCCTCATATCAACCATGTCATCTAGTCAAAATTGTCATCAGTACTCACATTAAGATAATAATTGCATTGTTTGAATGATTCAGAGCAGCTCGTACTCAGAACCTTCCAATTAGTGGACGTTATGCAGATCTTGTTAAACAGCTTGGATCATGCATTACTTCGTCCCGAGTATAGATTGATAGATCAAGCAAGACTCATTCATAACGAACATTTTATCAGTTTATAATAACAAAACATTGTTCAGCATCATCATAAAATCATGATATATGTTGTTTTCTTTCGAGCACAATATTCATTCGAGAGCAAGCTATACATTGTTTAACGAAATGTGTTATATCCGAACATATATAAAGAAATTTTGTTGTACAGATATAGCGAAAATCGGATATAGCGAAAGAAATTTAAAAAAAAAAAATGCCGAGCATAGCCTTTATTTGCCAGTCAGCTTTCTGCTGAAATATGGCAGGCATATATATGTGTGCCTCCTCCGGGATTGAACCCGGGTCGCCAGATTAGACGGCAAGCGCGCTAACCATTGAGCTACGGAGGCCCTGGGTCCCTAGGATTTCGTTATAACCGAGTTCCACTGTATGATGTTTTACATACATAGTAACCAGTATGTGCAAGTTTTTATGTTTAAAAGCACTTGGAATAAATTCAGCTATAGCTTCTTCTACTAGTTTATATAAGTGTAAAGTAGTAATTGTATATATAAAATATATGTCATATAAAGTCATGATTTTAAGACATTTAAGGACATGTTGACACATCCATTTTAAGCCTGTACTATATTTACATCACGGTAGTCAATACGTCTTATTTACCCAGTTTGTAAAACTTCCCCTCTACTGGAAACAGGCGAAATCACCTTAATTAATGTAACTGCCAACTCAGGTTTGATTACCGTTTTATTGAAGACCTTAAGACTTTATTACTTTTTAGCACCTCTTTTCGTAGAAAAGGGGAGCTATTGTAGGCACCCGAACTTCAGCATCAGTGTCAGCGTTGGCGTCATCATGACACCAAACCATATGTAGGAGTAAGTAACTCTATCAGGCATTTTGTTGAAATTATGCCCCCTTTTTAGCTCACCTGTCACAAAGTGACAGAGTGAGCTTTTGTGATCACACTTCGTCCGTCGTCCGTCCGTCTGTCCGTCCGTCCGTCCGTCCGTCCGTCCGTCAACAATTGGGTTGTGTCCTCTCTAGAGGTCACAATTTTGGCCTAATCTTTATGAAACTTGGTCACAATGATCATCTCAACAAAATCTAGGTCAAGTTCGATATTGGGTCATCTGAGGTCAAAAACTAGCTCACTAGGTCAAATTGTAGAAAAACCTTGTTTTAAACCTTTCAACATGTAGTCTTCATGGTCACTAAACTCTCTGCTGTAACTCTACACTCTATACATACAAGTAAACTTTCATCAACCAATGAAAATGTGTATCAGGGTTCACAGCAGTTTTGTAAAGGTCAAATATCAAAATATTCTTGTATTTTAAGCAGGGTGTGAATTGTAATGGTTAAGTGGAAATCAAAGCGCTGTAGGGAGCATAGACATTTTCCTGAGGGTCGTGGGTTCAACCCCCACTGGAACCATAATTTTTATTTTTTATTTTTTTTGAGTGTTTAGGTATTGTTTTGTCTTTAAAGCATTTATTTGTACATTTTCCTGATGGTCGTGGGTTCAACCCCCACTGGAACCATAATTTTTATTTTTTATTTTTATTTTTTTAAATGTTTAGGTATTGTTTTGTCTTTATATCATGTATTTGTACATTTTCCTGATGGTCGTGGGTTCAACCCCCACTGGAACCATAATTTTTATTTTTTTTGAGTGTTTAGGTATTGTTTTGTCTGTAAAGCATTTATTTGTACATTTTCCTGATGGTCGTGGGTTCAACCCCCACTGGAACCATAATTTTTATTTTTTTATTTTTATTTTTTTAAATGTTTCGGTATTGTTTTGTCTTTATAACATGTATTTGTACATTTTCCTGATGGTCGTGGGTTCAACCCCCACTGGAACCATAATTTTTATTTTTATTTTTTTTAGTGTTTAGGTATTGTTTTGTCTTTATAGCATGTATTTGTACATTTTCCTGATGGTCGTGGGTTCAACCCCCACTGGAACCATAATTTTTATATTTTTATTTTTTTAAGTGTTTAGGTATTGTTTTGTCTTTATAGCATGTATTTGTACATTTTCCTGATGGTCGTGGGTTCAACCCCCACTGGAACCATAATTTTTTATTTTTTAATTTTTATTTTTTTAAGTGTTTAGGTATTGTTTTGTCTTTATAGCATGTATTTGTACAGTTATATGGAGGAAAAATATTCCAAAATATTTTGTTTAAAATATAGGTCAAATCATAGAAAAACCTTGTGTAGTCAGTCACCAGAGGTAACAATTTCAACTTAATCTTTATGAAACTTTGTCACAATGATCCTGTCAACAAAATCTAGGCCAAGTTCGATTTTGGGTCATCTGGCGTCAAAAACAAGGTCACAATGTCAATTGACATTTTCCTGTGGGTCGTGGGTTCAAACCCCACTGGAACCATAATTTTTTTTTAAGTGTTTAGGTATTGTTCTGTCTTTATAGCATGTTTTTGTACAGTTATATGGAGGAAATATTTTGTTTAAATTATAGGTCAGATCATAGAAAAACCCTGTGTAGTCACCAGAGGTTACAATTTCGACTTAATCTTTATGAAATTTGGTCCTAATAATCATCTCAACACAATCTAGGTTAAGTTTGATATTAATTAAGTCATCTGGGGTCAAACGCTAGGTCACATGGTCAAATCATACAAAAACTTGCAATAGAGGCTGAATTTCCTTAAATTTTATTCAGAAAATGTGTAGGATCACCATAGGGGTGTGCATGCACTAGTACGACAGGTGAGCGACCTAGGGCCCTTTGGGCCCTCTTGTTCTACTTAGTGCAAATAGTGCAACTGTTAAAGTTTAGGTAAAGGTTTTTTAACCTCTAATATCTTCAAAGTGCATTGATATATTGCTTTGATACGTTGCATGCTTGTTCACCATCATGACCCCAACCCCTACACAGGAGAAGATAACTATTAATATTTTGTTGAAATTATGCCCTCTTTTGGACTTATTTGTTCACCTTCATGACCCAGAGGACCTACACATGAGTAGGTAATTATGGTCCTGTGTTTTGTCCTAATTATCTCCCTATTTCAACTTAGAGGCCCCAACCTCTACACAGCAGAGGGTAATGCTGCTTTTATGAAGCATTTTTTTTGTTGAATATATAATGATTGTACTATCCTAGCATGGCACTGCGAATAGTGGAGCACGCTGCCCTTGGACAGCTCTAGTTTTACATAGCTGTTACTATACATTGTAAATTTGACATTTCAGGAAAACATAAGAATGAAGGCACTGAGGTCTGAAATTAGATCTATCAACTTTGATGGTATTGAACAAATGTCGGACGCATTCTTGTACAGTTTGTGTCACTGTAAATTGGACATCAAAACAGTTCGTTCTCTGTCTTTAACAGGTAAGTTTTGGATAGAAGTGCCACAAAGCTGCTAGTGGGTTGATGTTGTAACATGCTGGACGGACAAGCACCAACAAATACCGTCATTAAGAAGCTAGCTCACCACAAAGGGTGAATTGTTGGACTTATATATGCCATTCTACTCTAATAACAAACTACAAGGTTTACAATTTGTGCTTAATTATCCAATTACCTCCCTTTATGCACCCAACAACCGTTACAATATTTAGCTTGACTTTTTAAAGAAATAAATTGAGCACTTGTTGTGACGGGATAATGTGCGTGAGCATGTAAGTGTGCTTAAGTTTTTTGTCAGTCATTTTCTCAAAGACTATCAAAGGTATCTACTTGAAACTCAAAATTATAGCTATTCACCGTCACAAGTGGATGACAAGGCTGGTACTCCTGTGTATATATAGGAGTTATCTGCCCTTATTTAGACTTAAACTTGGAAATTATGAATTTACAGTGCATTCTGTGATTTTATTTCACTATGCTAGTGGTTATAACCTGTTTTAAAGACCATCTCAAGAATATGATCATCTGAAAGTTCAGAACACAATTTTTATGACTGATTTGCTTGTTTATTGGTATAGTTAAAGTGGTCGTCTACACCAGATGCCTCATAAATGGTGCATTATAAGCAATTTCTTTCTTTGGCCCTTTTTTGATCATTTGGCCTTATATTAGGTGATTCAACGATTATTATTCCTCAATATTAAGCCCAGTCAATAAAATTATCTTTTTCATGGTCACCAAAGGTGGTCTTAATAGTAAGGTCTTACTGTGAATAAAAACTATAAGTTTATGAAATTGTACAATTTTCAGGTTGCTACAATGTTACGGATGTTGGTGTTTATTGGATGTTGAAAGCATTTGGCAGTATTCTAGAAAATGTATGTATTATATGTTGGGTATTATTTGCAATTTTTTATTTTGGCTATTATTCACTTATTGAGTTACTCACAAATTCCATTTAAATATACTTCCGTAAGATTAAGTCCTATCCTATGACCTTGAAAATTTCATAAATCCACAAAATAAGACTGGTACCACAATTTCATAAAATCAATTTTTATAAAACTTATTACTTATGAAAGATCAAATTAGTAGTGTTGTTAATGTAACATTGCAGGAAAACTTCTTAGGTCTACTGACTGTCACATACATATGTGATTTATTTCAAGAGACAGTTTTATGTGTTATTTTCCGAACGAATTCACACTACACAAATGCTCAGAATTCACACTCATTAGTAAATGTCTGCTTGCAGATTTTTTTGCTTTCGAAATTGATAGACAGGAAGCCATTTGACGGGTAGGCTATTGAAATCAGTGGGTGGGTGGTCAGGGTGGCCACAGACTCAGGAAAACAGGGAGTGACAAAAACAAATTCCCTGCAGGGAAAAATGAGGGAATTACTAAATTGGGCAAAAATCACGGAATAAATCAGGGAATTTTACAATAATTGGATGAAAAAATGTGTCTACTGGCAGCTTCTCTTCATGACTTTATTCAATAGATGCATTTCTTCAAACAAATTGTATTTATTATAAGTATAAATTATGAGTTTTGTGGTGTAGGTATTGCTATAAAGTGATATTGGAGGCCATATTTTCAGCTGTATCTGAGTTTGAAGGGGGTATACTGGAGTCACTAGGTCTGTCGGGCGGTCTGTTGGTCTGTTAGCAAACTTGTGTCCGCTCTGTAACTTTGTTGTTTCTGGCTAGATTTTAAAATGGCTTGGTAAAAATGTTCACTACATCAAGGTGGTGTGTCATGCGCAAGACTCAGGTCCCTAGCTCTAAGGTCAAGGTCACACTTGGAGGTCAAAGGTTATATAGTCATGCAAGTCGTGTCCGCTCTGTAACTTTGTCGTTTCTTACTGGATTTTAAAAGTGCTTGGTTTACCACATTAATCAAGTTTTTCTTTATTTTTTTCCTATAACATTTGTATATGTTTATTTTTTTCCCAAATTTTCATTCTTGCTTTTTTTTATTTTTTATTCTATTTTTTAATTTTTCGATTTTTTTTTCAAATTTACTTTCGAAAAATTTAAATTTAAAAAAAAAAATTTCAGTTGATTTTTTTACTTTGATTTTTCCTTTTTTTTTTTTTTTTTTATTTTGTAGTTTCTTTTGCAAAAGACCTAGGTCCCTAGATAAAGGTCACTTAGAGGTCAAAGTTATATAGTTATGCATGTTGTGTTCCTTACTGGATTTTAAAAGATAAAGGAACTATAAATTTAAATAATACTCCTGTGTCAAGCAGTGCTTCAGGGGTATGATTCGTCACTCTAGTGATAGTTCTAGTTAATATTATTTTATTGTTTAATTTGTATGTCTGTTATTACTCTGATAGGTTGCTATGGATGGTTGTGAAAAACTCACAGAAAAGTCAGTACATTATTTCTATAACTGTCCAAGTATAAGGAATGTCACGTTGTTAGGTACTAGCTGTAGGATGCTGCCAGAGTATGTCTACATGCAGGAACACATGGATACACGGAAAAAATTTGGTAAGTTCCCCGTTGTTATCAGCCTAGTATAATCAGGACAATTTGAGTTTTATTCTAAATTCAAGAATGTTTTGGTAATTGCTGTGTTTCTCTGATCACTCTTCGTCTGTCATCCGTCCGTTGTCTGTCCGTCCATCCACAATTGCTTGTGAACACATAAGACGCCTGGCCACAGTTATGGCCCAATCTTCATGAAACTTAGTCAGAATGTTTGTCTCTATGAATTGTAGGTCATTTTTATACCCCCGCACAACAAGTTGTAAGAGGGGTAAACTGGATTCAGCTTGTCTGTCCGTCCGTAGACGCATTCTTGTGAACGCAACTCCTACAGTTTTTGCAGCATTTGCTTCAAACTTTAACAGATGAACAACCTCAACATGTAGATGTGCATACAGGAAAAAATTTGCATAGGACGATTTTTGACAGAATTATGGCCCTTTGTACTTTTATGCACTATTCGTGGGGTGTCCCAGGATAGCGTATAATTCTTGCTTTATTTAGTCCAGCATGATGGCACAGCTTTGAAATTTTGCATGTGGATTTCTACAACTATTCCACATATATTTGAGGAATTTATTTTATATCAGCATACGTTGCATATGATAAATAGAAGATTTTGTAACCCATGGTAACGGTATGTGCATCAGCAGAAAAAAATATATATTTCAGAAATGAATTCACGTATTTAATGGCAATAATACTTAGGTACTATTTGCCACATCCAGAGAAAAAATATATAAGCCTTATTGGCATGTTTTGGCCTAAGTTGCTGTGTGACGTTTCATGGTAATGACGTCTTGTATGACGGGTTTATGACGTAATATAACAATGTTGTTATGATCCGAGTATGAAATATTACGACGTCAGACGACGTTATCGAGCAATTGTCGTTTTCTAAGCATTGTGATATACCATGAGTAGCGTAGTATAACTCCAGGACAGAAGATTAATGAAGTGGAATCAACTTCACAATACAGCCGCGTAATCAGGCAGCTGTTTTTAATTGGCACAGGAGAACAGGGGAACGAAGTAGAGCAGACCGACCAAGCTGAGCAAAAACTTACATCAGTTTGTTTCCGACACTATCCGCACAAATCGTCAACTCAAGTTGTTTTAAAAAGCGATTGATTAAATTTTGATAGTATGTAAAGAAATAAATTCTCAAATGGTTTATTACAACATCGGCATATAATATTAAAAGTGTGAAGCTGACGAAGGGAAGTACTTTGGAGAACTTTGATAGCATGACGTCGTAGGCGAGTGTCATGACGTTCTGTGACAAGCCCGACTTCACACAGAGTTCGTAAAATGTACACAATTTGTAGGTTTTTAGATAATTAGTAGTGAAATTTTGCTAGTTTGTCAGGACATAAATTCTCTAAAGGTTTATTATAATTTCGACATAAAATACTTGATAGTTCTCATGATATAACGTGATCAAACGCTAATCTGGGACAACCCACGTACAATATATAGTGAACATTCTTGTGGACGCAACTCCTCCTACAGTTTTTGCTGCATTTGCTTCAAACTTTTACAGATGAACAACCCCAACATGTAGATGTGCATAAAGGAAAGAATTTGTGCTGCGACGATTTTTGACAGAATTATGGCCCTTCATACTTTTAGGCACTATACAATATATGGTGTATATAGTGAATAGTTCTTGTGGACGCAACTTCTCCTACAGTTTTTGCAGCATTTTCTTCAAACTTTAACAGATGAACAACCTCAACATGTAGATGTGCATAAAGAAAAGAATTAGCTGCAATGATTTTTGCCACGCTGGGGGTATATTAGTCTGCCAAATGGCGACAGTTCTAGTTGAAACTGGATCATCTGAAGTAAAAAACTAGGTTGCTAGGTCTTAGAAAAAGCTAGTAAACACAATAGAGGACACAATTATGGCCCGATCTTCATGAAAAACATGGTCAGAATGTTTGAAACTGGGTCATGTCGGGTCAAAAACTCTTGTCTTAGACAAGTCAAGTAAATTGGATTTTGTTTTATAAATAGCTACAAATTTCAAAACACTATGCTTGAATTCAAGGAATCTTCATTCCCTAAAGTAGCCACATAAATACAGTTTCATTGGAACGTCCAGCCCAAAATATTTTAACGTTTGTAATTCCTGGAATTCTGGATTTGTCTATCCTGAAAGAGCTATAATTTCTGACCAAAATAAAAGTAATTTGGTGAAAATATATATATCTCAAGAAATGACCAAATTACGGTCAATTTAATCTGCTCTGAAGGATTTTATTCAATGAAAACGTGAGTTAAATATGGAAACAATGTGGTTGAAAGTCTCTGATTTGGAAAAATGGTCGGCTGCATATTATTTTCAGGATTTTGAATTTGGCTGTGTTGACACCCCTGGGTGAGCTGTAATAGGATCACAATCATGATCTTCTTGTTTTATGTTTTCAGCTGTGTCAGTGTCAGGAAGTCGTGTTATATCACCGGCAGCATCACACTTTATCCACCCACAGAGTTTGGATAAACCTACCCCAGGTAATATTCTCTGCTGGTTACTTATATAGCCAAAACAAAATGATAGCGTGGTTCTGGTAATCCTACTTACCCTATTTTATTACATGTACCCAAAACATTGTATTGGCCTTTTGCAGGAAATCACTGCAGATTGTGATTTTCCAATGCATAAAATCAATAAGATAATTTTAAAAAATTCATATTTTTCCATCCTTCATTAGTTTGTGTTGGCCTAATTATTTGCCTTGAAGTTAGACATACACAGGTAAATATATTTGGTCAATAGTTGACAATATACTAGTACCATTTGGTATACAAAAAACTTCAAAAATAATGAAGCTATTATTTCCACATGACAAAAGTCTGGAATTCAAATTTTAACAAATATTTTACTTGCGTAAGTATCCTTGTATACAGTATTACAATTTCAATTTAGCAAATTGTTTATTAACGATTCTTTATATTTGTATTTATAGTATGCATTACAAACAAATTAACCTGGTCATTGAACCTTCTAGTAGCTTAATTTAACAGTTGATGTTTTGACTTTGTGTAATTTAATATCGATCTCTTTTTTTTAAGCAGGAGTATTACAAATTTATATTCATGAGGTGTACTTTACACACTAATCTAAATCATCACCAAAGCATGACTTTCTCATGGAAATAGATATACTCTGCCCAAGAAACTTGCGATATATTCATGCATTAAGATCGAGGACCAGATTGATTTGTTCGCGGCTTTACCTCATGTATCTTCATAATATTGATTTTGGTGTTGAATATAAACAAGTTATTCCCCTTGGTTATATTTCAGTGAAATACAGGAAAGTTGTGATATTATCCCCTAAAGACCTCCCGTGGAACCCTTTAGCTGTATTAACCAATCAAACCGATACGACTGTCAAACCAGGTTTTACCCACAAGCAGGGCTGGCAGCCATTTAAGGACCTTAATATATCTGGTGTGAATTCAACAGCTGAAGTATTCAATGTTTTTCAGATGACAGATGGACAGGTTTGTTACTGTTGTTTGGTTCATACCCCAGGGTACTCATTACATTGAATAAATCTTGTAAACTCTTGTAATCTTGGAACTCACTGTATCAAAGCAAAACTGCCTGACAAAAACTTATTTGGCCCAAGAGTATACAGAAATCACCATTTATAAATCGATACGGTCAGACGTTTGTTAGCTTTGCTCTTCTGCTTTATAAATGAACAACACTTAATTAGGCTTTTGGTTCTCAAACATGATGTTTATCAATTTTAAGGTCAGTAGTTGAAATGTCAAGGTCATGGTTACCTTCAATTGAGAAATGATTTCATCTTGAGAATGCTTGGGTCTATATGGTCGCTAGTTTTGAATGCCATAATAGTCAGTAGATCTTGACAATTAGTGGAAATATCTTAACTTTAAGGTCAGTAGATTAAAGGTCAAGATCACACTGACCTTTCTGTGAATAACTCAAGATTGACTAAGCAACTTCTGGTACAGATCTGCAGCCTAAACTGTCTTAATCATGCAGTTTGTCTGGTATGCATTAATTGTAAAGATTTTGAACAGCTGCAATTCAATGTAAAAATAACCTTTTCCAAGCATACAAATTGTCTGCATAAGGAATGGTGACTGCTTCTGTTAGATTACTTCTGTCTCTGGTTGAATTGTATCAGGCTGAGTTGTATAAAACAACTAACCATCATTCACCACATGTATGTGTGTGTAGTCAATGATTTCATCACTGTTAAAACTAACAACTAACCATCATTCACCACATGTATGTGTGTGTAGTCAATGATTTCATCACTGTTAAAACTAACAACTAATCATCATTCACCACATGTATGTGTGTGTAGTCAATGATTTCATCACTGTTAAAACTAACAACTAACCATCATTCACCACATGTATGTGTGTGTAGTCAATGATTTCATCACTGTTAAAACTAACAACTAACCATCATTCACCACATGTATGTGTGTGTAGTCAATGATTTCATCACTGTTAAAACTAACAACTAACCATCATTCACCACATGTATGTGTGTGTAGTCAATGATTTCATCACTGTTAAAACTAACAACTAACCATCATTCACCACATGTATGTGTGTGTGTAGTCACGGATTTCATCACTGTTAAAACTAACAACTAACCATCATTCACCACATGTATGTGTGTGTAGTCAATGATTTCATCACTGTTAAAACTAACAACTAACCATCATTCACCACATGTATGTGTGTGTGTAGTCAATGATTTCATCACTGTTAAAACTAACAACTAACCATCATTCACCACATGTATGTGTGTGTAGTCAATGATTTCATCACTGTCAAAACTAACAACTAACCATCATTCACCACATGTATGTGTGTGTAGTCAATGATTTCATCACTGTTAAAACTAACAACTAACCATCATTCACCACATGTATGTGTGTGTAGTCAATGATTTCATCACTGTTAAAACTAACAACAAACCATCATTCACCACATGTATGTGTGTGTAGTCAATGATTTCATCACTGTTAAAACTAACAACTTACCATCATTCACCACATGTATGTGTGTGTAGTCACGGATTTCATCACTGTTAAAACTAACAACTAACCATCATTCACCACATGTATGTGTGTGTAGTCAATGATTTCATCACTGTTAAAACTAACAACTTACCATCATTCACCACATGTATGTGTGTGTAGTCACGGATTTCATCACTGTTAAAACTAACAACTAACCATCATTCACCACATGTATGTGTGTGTAGTCAATGATTTCATCATTCACCATAGTTCTGTCTTCAAGGACTTCCTTGAAAACACCATCATAAGTTACATACCACATGTAAAGCTTCCACCTCTCTCTAGTGATACCGTATAGCGTCCTAGTGTTTTGTTACTGTCGTATTTTTCACACGTATAGTGATAGACTGCCTTTGTTTGCTTGTTTGTTAAACAATTAATGAATAGTATGTGCTATATCGGTGTTTACCCCCAATACACGTTGATGTAAGTTTCACAACAGTTACTGGTTCAAATTGCAACACTGTAGTTTGTGTCTAATTGTATCGAGTTATATTAACGATATAGCAATATGAGTATATTGAGGTATTTCAAGAGAAAGGAACCTATTATGGATTATCCGAGTCATTTTACAATTAAATTGAAATCATACAAGCAGTGTATCATGTTTATAATTATGCTGTAGTAGATACGGTAGCTATTTACCATTCGCAGAAATTTCTTCCGGTTTCTGAAACCTTGATTTTCTGGTAGGTCGCAGAAATAAAAACCACAGAATTAAAACCTACCGATTTTAGGCCCAAATCGCGAATTTTTTTGCCCGCAGAAATAATAGCTATACGATAATTATGCTGTACATATAACTTTTTATGTTTATGTTTTCTATTGTAGGGATTAGATGAGATGCTACTGTCTCCAGGTAGTATTGTTATTCTACCGTATCTTCTTGCTAAAGATATGCCCCAAAATCCAGCGCTGAAGCTTGCTTTAAAGATAGCTGGAGTCATTACCAAGGTAAAGAAAAAACAACAGTTTTGTCATCCTATTACTGTCCTAATGGTGTATTCTTTGGACATTAACATAATCCTGCCCCAATGATGTATTCCTAGAACACATTAGTATAATCCTGTCCCTATGGTGTAAACCTAGGATCAATAAACATAGCATTGCCCCTATGGTGCATGCATAGGACAAATTAACATAATCCCGCCCAAATAGTGTAGTTTGAGAATGATATTGAACATCACATAGAGTCATATTTTACTTTCTTCCCTCCAGTATGAAGATTGCACGTACGTGTTATTGGGAATGTGTGCCAGCAATGACAGTATGGATTATAACGAAACAGTGAAACAGATGGAACAGAATGTGCTAAGATATGTTTCCAAATGGCGGGAACGCTTAGAGAAAACAAGGAGTACTGCTATCAAGTGAGTGTAAACTAACCTCCTGACATTAGGAAACCTTACTGTGTGATAAACTTGTCTAACCTCCAGACAGGAAACCTTACTGTGTGATAAACTTGTCTAACCTCCTGACATTAGGAAACCTTACTGTGTGATAAACTTGTCTAACCTCCTGACATTAGGAAACCTTACTATGTGATAAACTTGTCTAACCTCCAGATAGGAAACCTTACTGTGTGATAAACTTGTCTAACCTCCTGACAGGAAACCTTACTGTGTGATAAACTTGTCTAACCTCCAGACAGGAAACCTTACTGTGTGATAAACTTGTCTAACCTCCTGCAGGAAACCTTACTATGTGATAAACTTGTCTAACCTCCTGACAGGAAACCTTACTGTGTGATAAACTTGTCTAACCTCCTGACAGGAAACCTTGCTGTGTGATTAACTTGTCTAACCTCCTGACTTTAAGAAACCTTACTGTGTGATTAACTTGTCTAACCTCCTGACAGGAAACCTTAATGTGTGATACACTTGTCTAACCTCCTGACAGGAAACCTTGCTGTGTGATTAACTTGTCTAACCTCCTGACTTTAAGAAACCATACTGTGTGATACACTTGTCTAACCTCCTGACTTAAGGAAACCTTGCTGTGTGATTAACTTGTCTAACCTCCTGACTTTAAGAAACCTTACTGTGTGATACACTTGTCTAACCTTCTGACTTTAAGAAACCTTACTGTGTGATAAACTTGTCTAACCTCCTGACTTAAGGAAACCTTACTAGTATGTGATAAACTTGTCTAACCTCCTGACTTCAGTAAACCTAGCTGTGTGATAAACTTGTCTAATCTCCTAACTTTAGGAAACATTACTGTGTGATCAACTTGTCTCTCCTCCTGTCTTTAGGAAACCTCATTGGGTGATTACTTGTCTAAACTCCTGACATTAGGCAACCTCATTGGGTGATAACTTGTCTAAACTCCTGACTTCAGGAAACCTTGCTGTGTGATTAACTTGTCTAACCTCCTGACTTTAAGAAACCATACTGTGTGATACACTTGTCTAACCTCCTGACTTAAGGAAACCTTGCTGTGTGATTAACTTGTCTAACCTCCTGACTTTAAGAAACCTTACTGTGTGATAAACTTGTCTAACCTCCTGACTTTAAGAAACCTTACTGTGTGATACACTTGTCTAACCTTCTGACTTTAAGAAACCTTACTGTGTGATAAACTTGTCTAACCTCCTGACTTAAGGAAACCTTACTAGTATGTGATAAACTTGTCTAACCTCCTGACTTCAGTAAACCTAGCTGTGTGATAAACTTGTCTAATCTCCTAACTTTAGGAAACATTACTGTGTGATCAACTTGTCTCTCCTCCTGTCTTTAGGAAACCTCATTGGGTGATTACTTGTCTAAACTCCTGACATTAGGCAACCTCATTGGGTGATAACTTGTCTAAACTCCTGACTTCAGTAAACCTTGCTGTGTAATGGACTTGTCTAACCTCCAGACATCAGGAAACCTTGCTATGTGATAAACTTGTCTAAACTGCTGACTTAAAGCCTAGGTCCCACTGAGCATTTTTGACTTAGCGATTATATTCTCGATGGAATTTAATGAGTTATGGGAGGCATCAGGAACATGGTCCTTGTGGTCTAGAGGAAGCTTCGAGACAATTTGTGTAATCGGGGGAAGTTGTGATGAATTTGGAGGCAATTGAAATAAATATGTTTATTTGTGATGACATATCTTACTGTAATTGTGTCAATCAAGTATTTGATTGTTTCAGTACAAACTGGAGAATGGCAGCGTTGAAACACTTTGATCAGGAATTACTGAATGCAGAAATCCATGCGATAGAAAGGTTAAACTATTTACAGATGACAGAGAACAGAACAATCACATCCAGCTTTGTGGTACGATCTTTCTCTTATATAATGTTACCTAGTTTTTGTGTTAGCACATTGTAATATATTGTGATACTGTATTAGCATATTGTGATATATGGTTAGTTATGGGTGTTATCCATATTGCCCTAGTTATCCATATTTCCCTACCCTTTAGATAAGCATGATACTATGATAAATAAACATTACTCACTTGTATTTTTGCAGAAGGTTGGCAGTGGATCAAAAATGAAATCAGAAGATTTCAAATTTCTTCAAGAGATTGTGGAGGTGGATGAAAAACATTTTCCATGGAATAGAACGCCATTGGTTTGCACCCGAGTAAGAGTATTGAGTATTTGTTTTAAATTTTAAAATACAATGTATTTGCAAAATTTAAGTGATTTTTTAGCGATTTTAAAATTTCCAAATTCATTGTACTCTATCAGGAAAAGATTTAAAGAAAAGGGACAACAACATAAGATGTATAGTACCGTACTTGTTTATTTCAGCAATGAATTAATACTAACTTAAAGGGGCATGACTGGAACTGAAGTGTCTCAAGTAACAATCAAATTGGCATCATTTTAATACCTAAGTCAAATAATGAAAACCCTGTAAAAAAGTAACGAAACATCCCGCTAGTTTTTTAAAAATAAAAAATTCAAGAATTATATAGTAAACCTACCATTTCGGCCTAAGAAAAAAGGAAAGTATTCGTCTTTTTTCACAACTCAACCCTTTCTGGCTAAGCGTGCAAGCATCGATCAAAACCGAAAACATTGCGGGAAAGAATGTTTGTTGCTTTTAAAGTCAGCACGCATGCTCAGTACAATTATCAGACGAGTCGAAAAAATTGTTGTCGTCAATTAAAGGCTTTTATTCAAATCGATATACAAAAAAAAGCACATGTTAAAGAGTAAATTTTTAAGTCAAATACTTCTTTGACTTTTCAACAATTGTTGGTTTTACAAACACAATTTTGTTGTTTGCAAACAAAGACACTCAAGTTTCTGGGCATGTCCCTTCAAATGTATTTGCTTGAAATTATTGTGTCTGCTACTCCCTTTGTGAAATAACTTTAATCCTACTCCAAAAGAAGTGGACGTTACTGCATCAAAGATAAATGATAGTATTATTGTCTATTGATGTTTACCTGAAAAATAAAATGTTCTGCCAACCAATGAAAGCATGCTTTACAAACAGTCAGCCAATGAAAATATAGTTTACAAACAGTCAGCCAATGAAAGCATGGTTTACAAACTGTTGGCCAAGGAAAATATGGTTTACTGACTATCAGCAAATGAAAATGTGGTTTACAAAATGGTTTACCAACAGACATTGAGTATCCAACTACTAGGTTTTCTCAACAAATTGTTTACTTGATGATAGTAGTTGGTAAGGAGTGCTAGATACTAGTTAATGGTATTTGAATATTTTCAGGCTTTAGAATACTCAGAGGGTTTAAAGAAGAATCCATTTGCATTTATCAGTTTGACACAATTTCACAAACAATGTACCCTCAAACAAAGAGAAATTAACAAACCCATTTTTGTTGCACAAGCTAAGAGTCTGGCTGAGTTATCTGCTTTATGGGTAAGTGTATTTATGTCTTGATATTTTGTCAGGAATTTTAACCCTTTCTTTGCCCGGCGCCTAATGACGTAAATAAACATGTCATACACACATCAGTGATACAAGTATAAACGGACAGCGGTCAAGCAGACTTTAAATACTGTATGGAATCCATTCCCTACCTTAGGACGGATATACCCGTCTATTTGACACGCTAAAATAGCTCATGTTATATGACTCGAAACTAACGAGGTCACCAAATTCATTGAGCTGACCTTGCCAAGTGCAGCTTTCTTAAAAAATAGAAAAGCATGTGGTGACGAAAAACATTCCTTAAATGTGATTGGCATGCGTAGAGAATGTCGTGACATAATTTGTACTTTAGACACCGTGGAACTTTGGGTAATATTAGGACCGGTGTACCTGTCTTATGGCAAATATGCCAAACATTATGCAGAAAGGTATATTTATTTGTATGGCAATGAAAGGGTTAAGTTAGATGATATTTGCTAGAGTTCAGTGCCTGTGTGCATGACATATATTTTTGTCTGCTCTGTATTTAAGTTATAGACTATTTAATTGACATGTGTTGATTTACTGTCTGTGCATGTATACTACTTATATTAAATAAAATATATATCAGCAACAACTTACTTCATTCAGTATTTTTAATTATTTATCATATACATGTTTAGGTAAAATATTACCTTCATCAGTATGATGTTTATACTGAAATGTATTTAACGTGGCTATAGTGACATTATGATGACACAAACGCCAAAATGGTGTGATGTCTAAAACGCCAAAAAAGATGACGCCAGAATGCAAGATAATACATCTAGAGATGTTATTATGGATAGATATGCATGGTATAATTAATATATACACCTGGATCAAAGATACATACTGTCACTATGGAAACTATACAAGTATAAATAACATAATCATATAAGTATTGACAAACAGTGCATATGTAAAATTATTAATTTAAAACAAACAGGACTGATTTAATATTGAGTGGTACATAGAGTTAAATAGTTGGCCCAGAAATACATATACAGTATTTAATATAAAAAATTAGAGAGTTTGAGGCATTTGGTATAATACGTTTGAATTCATTCCATTTGGGAAAAGGGTTTCCAGGCGATGCATCCAGTATGTTTGTTCCAACAGATGGGGCCATTTAGCATTTACTTGATCTATGGGTGCAAACGAAAAATCTTTTAAACTATGTTCATTTTCATTGAAATGTATAGAAACATTAGTTAACCCTTATCGTGCTTAGCACGACTCAGAGTCGCGCGACACGATACGTTCCACCACTGCTGAGCGCGACTGTGAGTCGCGCTATACCGTTGCGCTAGTGGGATTGGCATTTAAGCCCTGTTTCACCTTGCTTGTAGTATTCATGAATGAAATTTAACTATAATTTATTCAGTAGTAAATTACGAAACTATTTCTAAAAATAATATCAGCCAATCAACTACCAAATACGTTAAAATTACCGTCTAACATTTGCTGGAAATTCCGAAACTACAATGGCTGACGATCAGCTAGGAATGCGCAAGATATTTTAGAATGAATATATAAGGATAATTAACATTAACTGTATTTCTTTCAACGAAATTTGAAATATTAATAATTGAAATAAATGCATCATTATATTCTGACAATTTTAGTTGAAATAATCAATTCTGCGAGTGGTATTTATTATTACTAATTAGGCGTACTTCATAACATTTAGCATAGCGTTATGTATGAAGTGCATGGAAATATTTCACATTGCATTGACATACTGCTGAATATCATAACGTGTGAAATACCAATAATTATCAAAATTATATCAATGTGTAGCTTATTTCATCTTCTTTGTACATGTATAAAGTATAGGGTTTATATCAGTATTTTGATAATTAACACCATTAATTAGATACTAAACAGAGTCACTATCAGATGAGATTTTTATCTCAAGTAGACTGCTAATATAATTCAGCACTGGTCAGCTGATAAGCCCACTGGGAATCTAGCATGATAAGGGTTAAAGTATATGGATAATGGGAAATATCAAAACTGAGTGGCTATTCATTCGTTTCCACACTTTTTAGCTCCACTATTCGTAGAATAAGGGGAGCTATTGCAGTCACCCGAGCGTCAGCGTCGGCGTAACACTTTTGTTAAAGTTTAGGTACAGGTTTTTTAACCTCTTATATTCTCAAAGTCCTTTGAGATATTGCTTTCATTCTTTGCATACTTGTTTGCCATCATGTCCCCAACCCATATGCAGGAGTAGGTAAGTCTATCAGGCATTTTGTTGAAATTATGCCTTTTTTTATACTTAGTGCAAATAGTGCAAATGTTAAAGTTTAGGTACAGGTTTTTTAGCCTCTAATATCTTCATAGTGCATTGACATATTGCTTTGATACTTTGCATACTTGTTCACCATCATGACCCCAACCCATACACAGGGGTAGGTAACTCTATTAAGCATTTTGGTGGAATTATGCCCCCTTTTTTTCAACTAGTGCAAATGTTAAAGTTTAGGTACAGGTTTTTTTTCCTCAAATATTTTCAAAGTGCATTCACATATTGCTTTGTATACTTGTTCTCCATCATGACCCCAACCCCTAAACAGGGGTGGATAACTCTATCGAGCATTTTGTTGAAATTATGCCCCCTTTTGGACTTGGAAATGCATATGTTAAAGTTTAAGTACCGGTTTTTTAGCCTCTAATATGTTCATAGTGCATTGACATATTGCTTTAATACTTTGCATACTTGTTCACCATCATGACCCCAATCCATACACAGGGGTAGGTAGCTCTATTAAGCATTTTGGTGGAATTATGCCCCCTTTTTTCAACTTTGTGCAAATGTTAAAGTTTAGGTACAGGTTTTTTTACCTCAAATATTTTCAAAGTGCATTCACATATTGCTTTGCATACTTGTTCTCCATCATGACCCCAACCCCTTACACAGGGGTGGATAACTCTATCGAGCATTTTGTTGAAATTATGCCCCCTTTTGGACTTGGAAATGCAAATGTTAAAGTTTAGGTACAGGTTTTTTAGCCTCTAATATTTTCATAGTGCATTGACATATTGCTTTAATACTTTACATACTTGTTCACCATCATGACCCAACCCATACACAGGGGTAGGTAACTCTATTAAGCATTTTGGTGAAATTATGCCCCCTTTTTACAACTTAGTGCAAATGTTAAAGTTTGGGTACAGGTTTTTTTTCCTCAAATATTTTCAAAGTGCATTCACATATTGCTTTGCATACTTGTTCTCCATCATGACCCCTACCCCTTAACAGGGGTGGATAACTCTATCGAGCATTTTGTTGAAATTATGCCCGCTTTTGGACTTGGAAATGCAAATGTTAAAGTTTAGGTACTGGTTTTTTAGCCTCTAATATCTTCATAGTGCATTGACATATTGCTTTAATACTTTGCATACTTGTTCACCATCATGACCCCAACCCATACACAGGGGTAGGTAACTCTATTAAGCATTTTGGTGAAATTATGCCCCCTTTTTTCAACTTCCTGCAAATGTTAAAGTTTAGGTACAGGTTTTTTCACCTCTAATATTTTCAAAGTGCATTAATATATTGCTATGCCTATTTGTTCTCCATCATGACCCTGACCCCTACACAGGGGGAGGTAACTCTATCAAGCATTTTTTGGAAATTATGCCCCCTGTTTGACTTGGAAATGCAAATGTTAAAGTTTAGGTACAGCTTTTTTAACCTTTAATATCTTCAAAGTGCATTGAAGTATTGCTTTAATACTTTGCATACTTGTTCTCCATCATGACCCCAACTATACACAGGGGTAGGTAACTCTATTAAGCATTTTATTGAAATTATGCCCCCTTTTTTAACCTAGTGCAAATGTTGAAGTTTAGGTACAGGTTTTTTCACCTCTAATATTTTCAAAGTGCATTCACATATTGCTTTGCATACTTGTTCTCCAACATGACCCCAACCCCTTAACAGGGGTGGATAACTCTATCGAGCATTTTGTTGAAATTATGCCCCCTTTTTTCAACTTCCTGCAAATGTTAAAGTTTAGATACAGGTTTTTAGCCTCTAATATTTTCATAGTGCATTGACATATTGCTATGCATATTTGTTCTCCATCATGACCCCAACCCCTACACAGGGGTAGGTAACTCTATCAAGCATTTTGTAGAAATTATGCCCCCTGTTTGACTTGGAAATGCAAATGTTAAAGTTTAGGTACAGGTTGTTTTTTTACCTCTAATATCTTCAAAGTGCATTGATATATTGCTTTGATACTTTGCATACTTGGAAGCCCCAACCTCTACACAGTTAAGGGTAATGCTGCTGTTATGAAGCATTTTGTTTTGAATATATAATGATTGAACTATCCTAGCATGGCCCCGCGAATAGTGGAGCGCGCTGTTCGTGGACAGCTCTTGTTGGTTTGTCTGCCGCACATAATGTGCATTGCATCTTTTACATTTATTTAAATAAATTACCTTGTACAATTTAAACCTTTTCTAAGCAAAAATACTTCATTTGTATTAGAACTATTGAAGTCTGATGATTCATTGATAGTTTTACAATGGGTGCATCTACGTTTTTACATGCAGAGATTGATGCCTAATATATACTTATCATGTAGGTCAAATATTTACACCCCTTGTTTAAATTTTCGGTCATTTTGATAAGTAAATCTATCGAAATTGTTCAAATGGTTTCAGTTTCTTGCATAACCAGTGAGGTTCCCACGATCAGAGAAAAGTCAGGGAATTTTGGAATTAGTCAGGAAAATCTGGAAATGGAGCAAAAGTCAGGGAATTCTTCATTAAAGCTGTTGAAAAGTGTCATTTCCTACGAAAAATACCAAAGACTGAAAAAAATCTAAAACATGATCATTTTCAGGGTCATTGTTTGTACCTTCGAACACTTGATCAATTTCAAGGTCATTGTACCTCACGACAATTGATCGATTTGTATCTCATATCACTTGTTCAATTTCCGGGCCATTGTTTGTATCTCATATCACTTGTTTAGTTTCCGGGCCATATTGGTTGTATCTCATAACATTTGATCTATTTCAGGGTCATTGTTTATTCTTCCTGCATAACACTTGATCAATTTCAGGGTCATTGTTTATTCTTCCTGCATGACACTTGATCAATTTCAGGGTCATTGTTTATTCTTCCTGCATGACACTTGATCAATTTCAGGGTCATTGTTTATTCTTCCTGCATAACACTTGATCAATTTCAGGGTCATTGTTTATTCTTCCTGCATGACACTTGATCAATTTCAGGGTCATTGTTTATTCTTCCTGCATAACACTTGATCAATTTCAGGGTCATTGTTTATTCTTCCTGCATGACACTTGATCAATTTCAGGGTCATTGTTTATTCTTCCTGCATAACATTTGATCTATTTCAGGGTCATTGTTTATTCTTCCTGCATGACACTTGATCAATTTCAGGGTCATTGTTTATTCTTCCTGCATAACACTTGATCAATATTTCAGGGTCATTGTTTATTCTTCCCGACGTCGACAGAAAATCAGGTTCTTACAGATTTTAAATTCCTGTCAGATGTTTTCACCAAACTCCTGTTCACGACAGTCTCTAAATCATGCCATCTACGATGTCTGGAAGGTAATGTTCCATACTGGACAAAAGCGGATTTATTGAATGTATGGAAAGGGTCCACTGAGGAACAGGGTGTAAGTATTCTAATGATGCAAGTTAGATATTTTCCTTATATATTAAGGTTCCTCATGGTGTGTTTTCCTTAGGAAAAATTCTTTGAAATAATGCAGTTTTCCTAAAATGTGTGTAGAATATCTAGGAAATCAGTTTCCCTAAAAAGTGTAGATTATCTAGGAAATCAGTTTTCCTAAAAAGTGTAGAATATCTAGGAAATCAGTTTTCCCAAAAAGTGTAGATTATCTAGGAAATCAGTTTTCCTAAAAAGTGTAGACTATTATTCTAGGAAATCAGTTTTCCTAAAAAGTGTACTAGAATATCGAGGAAACCAGTTTCCTATGTTACCAAAACAACAATATCTTTTCCTCAAGTTGGTGTTTATTAAGACCCTATCTGTAAAGTTGGCAAAAAGTCCTGTTTGTAATTATTGTGCAATTAGTAGAAAATGAATTTAGTGCATATATCTAACTTATTAAATAGCGTATTATGTAACATAATTTTATTTTAAATTAAAATTGTAAGTGAAAGTAAGAGAACATACAAAGAAAAAGCATTTAAAATGGAGATATTTGCACTAAATCATCTGTTTCTGACTTGTTACATCATATGATTCCTCTTGTAAATTTGCTATACTTCAGTGGAATGTTCATTTCTTTTTTTTTTCAGACAATGTTGCTCAGACTTTTGGAGAAAAATGGTTTGTTGTTGAAGTTTCCAGTTGACCCATGGTCAAGTGTGCAAGACAAAGTATCTTTTGTGTACATTTTGTACAAAGATCTGCCTGAAAAGCAGCCAAAAATTCTGGTAAATGTTATGCTTAACATATCTCAAGTGTTCCAAATATGGTTTTTAGCTCGACTTTAAGAAGAAAATAGTTGAGCTATTGTTGTGATGGGATCTTGTGTGTCAGTGTCTGTGTGTACGCTTTCAGAGTCTCAAAGACTATCAAAGGTATCCACTTAAAACTCAACAAAGTTATTCAACGTCACAAGGGGAGTTTATACTGCCAAGACTGATAACACATCAACCTATATTTATTGTTATCTGCCCTTGCTTTGACTAAGTACATAAAAATAGCGGTAAGTTTATAAACACAAACTCAGAATTTCCTCACACACAAACAAAGCTTTTAACTTGAAAGTTAAAACACATCTACTGACAAGAGGAAACATATCTATCTAGAATTTTACATGAGTTATTACCCTTTCCTGACTTTGAATTTTTACACAAAAATGGCACTTTCTCACACTATCAACAGTATTCACTTGAAACTCAACATAGTTATTCACCACCACAAGGGGAGTCCATACAGACGAGGCTGGTAATCATGTGACCTATATGTATGAGTGACCTGCCCTTGTTACTCTTAAAAAAAAAATACCTGAAAAAGCCTTCTGGGCAAAATGTTGTTAATTAATGAATACACTTTAAATGTTTTATTTTTGGTATATCTTGTTACTCTTAGAATTTTCACTCACAGAGGAGCAAGGGTACTATCAAAATGTATTCAAATTTTTAGTTTGAAATTTTCACTGATGATTAATAAATATGTTATTAGCAGGCATCCAAAATTTCATGAAAATGTGTCATGTAATTAATTTTCTGTTGATATTATTAATACACATGGTATGCAAGTGCAGAAACAGTGACGTCAGGATAAGAACGTCATTCTGCAGATCATTTCTTCTCCGTCTTAAAGTATTGTCCATTGTATTGAATATGTATATGATGACATTGAACCCTTTTCTGATACACATTTGCGAACCAGTCACAGTCTAATGCACCATAAGAAAGCTATATAGTTGACACAACCAACCCTCGTTGCGGGAAATACCTGACCCTTACATATGCCTTAAACTGCGAGAAGAATTAAAAACCTGTGGTGCATTGGCGCAGTTTATAAGGTGGATGTACAATCCTCTGATGACCCAAACATCATTAAGTCGTCCTCGTCACTCATTTACACATTCTAGAAATACTGACATATATATGGTAGTGCAGTTTAGGGTATTAAACTATATTTTGACGCCATGTCGGACAAAACTATAAATTGTACTGTTGTTCTACGGGCGTTTTCCTCTTCTGATGTCACAATTCTCGCTTGTTTCAATATTGAGTGCGGCTATTCAAACATGTGTATTCTCGCACAAATAATGATTTTTATTTGAAATTCATCGTTATGTCACTAAAAAGACATTCATAAATGTCGACGTAAAAATTATGAGCAATGATGAATTGAAAGTTTGAGAATGACAAGAATATTGAAAATACATTGAACGAAACACGTCGCGTTTTATGGGTTGCGCGATATTTATCGGGTCGGTCAATCACGGATACTACACATTATATTCATCTTCGTATACTTTTCACGCATAAATCCTATAAAGATTGATTATATAAAGGTATCTACAAAAAATCATGATCATGTGACGTCACATAAGAAAATTATAAGCACAGTACACAATTTACTGGGACAACCCTCATATGTATTTGGATCTGACCTGTATTGGCTGAGTTGTGGTCTTTGATATGATGAAATTTTGCTTTTGGTGCTCCTTATAATATAAGCATTACAATGAAACTTAACGGGAATAGTTGGTACCGAGCCTCAAGTCAGGATGCTTAGGTCAGCTGATTTTTATGACCCTTTATTTATTTAGTCATATATGTTTGCATTCAATAGAGTGCATGCATCACTGATTTGATATGAGAGATGCTCCACTTATATTTGAACACCATTGAATATATAATATTTTTATGTTAACCCAATATAAATGAAATAACTCTTTTGAACTGCGTAAAATAATGTGTCAGGTGACGAGTGCACTCACTGTTTGGTTTGTTTGCAATATGATTCGAGCCGAAATCAGCAATTTTGTAGAAGGTGTGGCGTTTTGGCTTTTTGCAGGCCGAATGCTCCTTAAGAAGCACCAAGAATGTGTTACTAGATCATGGATATACCGTTTCTGTGAAGACTGTCAGTAATTTTCGTCCCTAGAAGGGTGCTTTTCGTTCGGTTGCTCTAATATGTGAAAGGACACAAAATATAAAAAATGCCAAAAAGTGACGATTCCTTCAATAATTGACCAATTGGTTATATGATAACTAGGATAAATCCAATAACCAAAATGGAGACTGCAATGAAGCTAGGAGTATCCTTCGAAACTATTAATCAAGTAATTTCAAAAATGGCGAATGCCAGGCTGTGAAAAACGGTCGGTGTTCACCAGCGATTTTACTAAAAAATTCCAAGGGAGACAATCGTCTTTAACCCCCGTACATGCTACAATGGAACGGTAATTTCGATAACTGTGTCTCCTCTGTTGAGATAAAGCTATATCGTTGAGATATTTAATAGTAACACAACAGATTGCTATTTGATAAATGTCTACGAGACTATCAAAAAGTTAACATTCGTTAAGCAAGGTGAGTTCGGACCCGGTTGCATCACAGGTAACTGTATCATTAATAAACAGTACCTAAAAAAATTTTTTTTTGTTAAATTTAGAATTTTTATACAAGGTATATTTCCCGGAGAAGTGATCGTACAGTCACTGGGTGTATTTTGTTTTTTTACGGCATTAATAATCTATTTAAAGCTGTGGGTGATCAAAAACATCTTTGTGAATCGAAAGCATTCGAAAGCATGCTTAAATTTACCTTCGTACGATATAATTCAGTGTTTAAACTTTGATTTTATTTTTCGAGGGCGATAAACGCTGTAGGAACGGCTGTAGTGGTTTTTAGTGTGTCTGACGGGTATTTCGAACTTATTTTATAACGGTCGTTTTCATTGGCGTAGTATACATCGTTTGTACGCTGGTAACCAAGTCCTGGGAAACCCCAATGAAATCAACCAATGAAAATTGTTGTTACAAAAAGGAAATCACGCGCATCATTCGGAACGTTCGCACAAACATGGAGTAATTTTGACATTTAAATATGCAAACGATTCGTTTTTCGGCTTACACGTATACATTCACTGAAGTGAACATGTGTCAACCAGGTAAACCTGTTCCAACTTTTTCGTTCTTTAATTTTACCGCATTATTATGTTTCTACACAACGGTAAATTTGACATATGTTGGTGATTTCCTCAATATTTCCGTTTTTTTGTTTTTATTTAGTCCACCTCAGTGACCGGGTGGATACCGTATTACGTATTTATGGCATAACTGTTTAACTACTTGACCAATTTCGATGGGATTTCGCATGAAAGTAGTTATAGTCATGTTTTTTACGAATATAATTACTTTATGAAGATATCGAAAGCCAATTCTTGTTTTTGATACCTGGTCAATTCATGGAAATACACCTTGTATAAGAATTCTAAATTTAACAAAAAAAAAATTTTTTTTTTTTTTTAGGTACTGTTTATTAATGATACAGTTACCTGTGGGTTGCATGACTTGTTAAAACTAATAAAATATAACTCATATTATTCTACAAAGGGAAACATAAGACCACAGTGCTATGCTCCTAACGTTTAAAATAGATTTTGGACAAAATCTTTGCCACATCTCATTCCTGATGACAATGTCTGGAACAACATGGTGTTCTGGTCAAGACTCAGCTTCATACCCCACCACAATCACGCTATTCGATACCTTAAGAACACGAATTGGAAGTATATTACACCAGAATAGTAAATTTTGAAGTCTTACAATCCTGTATTTATAAACTTTGGAAACTTAACGATAAAGCAGCTTTCATTACACTCGATCATGTTTACACGATCAATTGTGGTTTTCTGTCTTAAAAATGCTCACGTCAATGCCCCTACAAAATTGTTGATTTGGGGTTTAACTAATCTGCAAAAATAAAAGAAAGTTGGTGGATATTTTAGTCGACACATTAATATACATGGCTGTATAGAGACATTTGGATTATAGCGTTTCAGCGTGAAAATATCGGATGTTCTACAGTGTTCAAATATAAGTGGGGCACCTAAGTGGCTGAAGTGAATATGTCATTTTCTATATTGTATAATTATATAGATTTGCAATGGGAAATAGCATTCATTCCTTTAACACTGTTGATTCTCATTTTTAATTTACAGATTTTAACTCAGTCGCTGTTAGACTTTCTGAACAGTATTCAAATAATTTGCTATATTTATGTATATTTTGGGGTGCCAATAAACAAAACCCTGTCTAATTGATCTAGTGAATGCTAGTTTCTGGTTTCTCATACTTTGTCCGGCTTTCACTTCATTCCTCCTGTCCTGAAATTCTCCTGGGCATACACATATTGTGTGTTATTTCATTGAAGGAAACCGTATATAATTATGGCATTAAATATTTTTACTTTCATAATATATATATATATATATGCAGACAGGAGTTATGAAGTACCTGCCCTTTGTTGTTACTAACTTGCTTGATTGTGACCTGAAAATGTCTGTGTGGGGCATACATGGTTTACAAATTTCGGTTGTTTTTTTACAGACTGACTATTGGCCATTGGAAACTCCAGAAAATGTTTTGGAACGGAGCCGATACTTTTTTGCATGCCCTGGACTGCCTGAATCATTCTTTCCTAACCTACTCAGGTTTGTGTATACAGTATTACCTCGCTTCAACAAAAACCATTGGGAGACACAGATTTCACTTTTTAGCTCCACTATGCGTAGAATAAGGGGAGCTATTGCAGTCACCCGTGCGTTGGCGTAACACTTTTGTTAAAGTTTAGGTACAGGTTTTTTAACCTCTTATAGCGAATAAATTCGCTTAAAGTCAATGTGTGTCACGTGGTTTGGTCAGAGTTTGAATTCACTAATGGATCTGAAAATTTGTGTTACAGTTTTGAAGTGACAGAAAGATACTGAAAAATGGCATGAACTCATCATTGTATTTTAAAAGATCGTTTTCTTTTTCCCTAACACGTAGTATTTAGTTCCTGTTTCAATCGTCTCAGATGTTAACAATAAACTAATATACATATCGCATGTATAAATAACCACAACCAAAGTACCTGAAACTAAATTGTATACATTAGTTATAATAATGCCTAGCGATATAAATACTGTCGTATTTCATTTTTGGAACTGCTAATACTACATTTTATACCCTGAATGTACCATCCGGAATTTGCTAGCGTCCAAAAGAATGATGCCATTTCGAAATACGTCCAATGAACCATTACCATGGTCTTGTGATTATCTTACTCGGGATATGGCGTTTGTTTTCATATCAACAGCGTCTGGTTGGAATTCCTTTATGTCGCCATATGCATATATGCAGTTGCCATCAAAAAATAAACTTGAATGTATAGTAAACTAATGTGACCGCCGACAGGATACGTTAGTCCACATAAAAAACTTAGTGAACTTAATGACCACAAAAAACAATGAATCTATCATATCAAATATAGTGCGGAGATAATGACCCGACCCGAACCCCAGCAAGAATCCGATACAAGGCCATGTGCCTACTATATCTATTTTTCAAGCAAATCGCGCAAAATCGGCCCTTGCGCTCTGTTTTTGTACCACACATCGAGCGCCAATGTGATATTCTCCTATGAAAGCATACAATCGGATCATAGATATACACTGTAGCCAGATAACCGCTGTTTAATTATGTTCATAGAGGGCGAGGATCTCGCCGAAATCCCCGGACCATACGTTCTTCTGATGTAAAATTGCATACCGAACCAACAGCATTACCGTAAAATTACTAAACGTCACATGTGCACTCGTAACTTTGACATCTTCGCAGTAACAGACTAATGCTAAACAAATATGACAAACACAAATTAAACTATGTATGTATTAATCATACTTAACCTAAACCGAGTTTTGATCGGATGCCCTTTTAAAGAAGTGGAATCAGAACCAATGCCTTCCGTTGACGTCAATCCTGCAACATTCCAGTTTCTCTTTAATCATACTACAACTACAATAAAACATATAGAAGTGTAATAAACAGTGTCTTCACTTGATACTTTTACCTAATCGTGATAATTATACAAAATATACATAATTCCTTCTCTTAAAGACCCTAATAGTGTAGTCTACCCAGGACCACATGATCCTAGATTCTATTTCTATATAAACCACTGGTAGTATAATGCAAGTATGTGTTAATTGAACACCTTGGATAAACCTACTTAAAATGCTTACTGTACCACGAGTAAGTTTTGAATCTTGCTACAGCTGGGATGAATTGACATGATCCCGGCCCCTATGCACACACAAACCGTAAGGTTATTGCGTTGAATATATAAATTTCCGCGAGCAAACTAGCAGTATCGGTCACCTAGATTTGTGTTTGCATCGCACCTAAGCGTCCTCTGACACTTCCAGCCCATGAAAACATACCAACGACACTATAGATATAAACAGCATAATCAATTGTTAAATTATGCTAATGAAAGTTCGAGGGGCATTTCAAACTCGCCGGACTATCCTAATTGTTAACCTTATAGCCTAGATTTGAATAAACAGTGATCAGTCATCCACTACTAAAAAGTTAGAAGAAAGTCGTGCCGTTGATTGGCATAACAAAGTACTAGTTACAATCTCGTGCTCAACTGTAGGTGATTTATTAAAACACCGACCGCTGTTAAACACTAAACATAATGACACATTCGCCGATCTTAAATCCATTCTAAAGTACGCCAGAAATGCACGTGAATTCCGTGGTACAACAAGCGTACTCTACTACCCTAGAGCGTATCAGTATAAACATAATACAATGTAACCAAAACAATTTTTATCTTTACAAACCAAGTGTCGAATCGGTCAAACGTCACAGTGGCAAACTACAAAAGTAAATGATCAGTCAAAGTTTACAATTGTTAATCAAGTCTGCTAATTAATTCACCTGCCGGGTAACACAAAATCGTACCAGTACACCAGATATTCGCCCGGGTCGCTAATTATAAGCCACCAAGTAGTAAAACAAAATAAAATTTCACCACGTGGCTTTACCCTGTGCTATAAGAAGTATAGCCGACAGCATTTGACCTGTCGCTAATTAATCGTCGTGTGTTTTCGCTACCCTAGCATAAGCAGGTTTCGATAAGTTAAAATGAAGACAATGTACGGATGTTCAAAGTTAAACGTTCTTAGCTATAAATCAGCCATATTGCCCAAAACAATAAAACATTTCCTTTCCGAGACAAACGCACTAAGCTGTACTGTTGTACTGAAGACAAAATAAAAATGGTACCAGTAACTTTTTACCACGTGGCGTTTAGGCGACAAACCAAGAGTACTAATGTAAGTGCATGGTCCGCTTCACGATTAACTCCAATAATTTATTAAAATCAATATACAACACTTGTCAATGCAGAAATGTTGAAATAACAAACAGAACATACACAACCACCGTGCGACACGACAGGTTCAGACTAAAACCCAACTCATGTGTTTATATAGATATGCCAAAACTTGTGCTATAAACAGGCTCGTGCCACAGCTATCATTACATGAACATATTCATTACAGACTCATGACAAAACTATCATGAATGTTCGATATTTACCAAAGCAATATAAATTGAACTCATTACGTAAGGCACGAAACTGTGCGTCAAGTAAAAAAGCGTGCTGCATGAATTCAAATTAATTACTTGTCACATTTCTTCGTTTCTTTGATACCTTTTGACTATATGACCTGTTCCACGTGTCATGCAATGACTACAAAAACAATAAACACATTACTTATCTTTTCTACCATCTTCAATGTCTCACAGCAATATTTGTGTTCAAATTCGCCGTCCCACATTCATTTGACCTCGCCGTCCAAGGTGTGCACAGTTGTGAAACATCTAACTCGTAAGTTTAGCTGAAGCGTTTGTTAGCAGAATGAGGCCGAAAACCCGGTTACAAGCGCTTATAAAGGGTGCCTGTATACGTCACAATAGTCTACATTGGATGAGCAGTATAAATTGTAACGGTCGATTGGCCTGGTGTGTAGTGACGATAAAAACTACACTCATGAGTAATAATAATAAAGTAATACAATAAAACCCGTGCATGATCGAGCCGAAATAAAATGGATTGAATTTTGATTGAAATTAATCCTGATTATTTTACACATAATCAACGTAGTTATACAGTGAAACGAAAGCAGGTTCGTATCGTTCGTTTCGTCCTTCGGTACTTCGTACCCAAAAATGTCACAAATTTTCTACTGACTGTACATTTATGAATCATATGATCAGCAATCATTCTGTACTGGATGATCATGTTACTAATAATGAAGGACTTCTGACAAGTGTCTACTGCTGTGTTTCAATACTGACATGTAGTCCAAGGTCTTTGACGATGATTTTTCCATTTCATTAAAAGGTTGACACGTCAGTGTAAATAAAAGACCATTTAGTTAGGGTATCCAGAACTGACATGTAGCTATGAGAATTTATCAAAATGAAGAATTTAATATTTAAGATAAAATTCGCTAAAATAGGCTGTGCCTTAGTTCATATTATTCTCTAAGTCCTTTGAGATGTTGCTTTCATACTTTGCATATGTGTTTGCCATCATGACCCCAACCCATATGCAGGAGTAGGTAACTCTATCAAGCATTTTGTTGAAATTATGCCCCCTTTTTCTACTTAGTGCAAATAGTGCAAATGTTAATGTTTAGGTACAGGTTTCTTAACCTCTAATATCTTCATAGTGCATTGACATATTACTTTGATACTTTGCATACTTGTTCACCATCATGACCCCAACCCAAACACAGGGGTAGGTAACTCTATTTAGCATTTTGGTGAAATTATGCGCCTTTTTTTCAACTAGTGCAAATGTTAAAGTTTAGGTACAGGTTTTTTCACCTCTAATATTTTCAAAGTGCATGCACATATTGCTATGCATACTTGTTCTCCATCATGACCCAAACCCCTACACAGGGGTAGGTAACTCTATCAAGCATTTTGTTGAAATTATGTCCCCTTTTGGACTTGGAAATGCAAATGTTAAAGTTTAGGTACAGGTTTTTTAACCTCTAATATCTTCAACATGCATTGGCATATTGCTTTGATAGTTTACATACTTGTTCACCATCATGACCCAAACATATAAACAGGGGAAGGTAACTCTATCAAGCATTTTAGTGAAATTATGCCCCCTTTTTCAACTTAGTGCAAGTGTTAAAGTTTAGGTACAGGTTTTTTCACCTCTAATATTTTCAAAGTGCATTCACATAATGCTCTGCATACTTGTCTCCATCATGACCCCCAACCCTTACACAGGGGTGGGTGATTCTATCAAGCATTTTTTGAAATCATGCCCCCTTTTGGACTTGGAAATGCTAATGTTAAAGTTTAGGTACAGGTTTTTTAACCCCTTAGCATTAAATTTTGTATATTGCTTTGATACTTTGCATACTTGTTCACCATCATGACCCCAACCCCTACACAGGAGAAGATAACTATTTAGCATTTTGGTGAAATTATTCTCCCTTTTGGACTAAGAAATGCTTATTAGTCCCCTACCGGTTTTTGACCGGAGGGGACTATAGGTTTGCCCTCCGTCCGCCAATCAGTCAGTCAGTCAGTCAGTCAGTCAGTCAGTCAGTCAGTCAGTCAGTCAGTCAGTCAGTCAGTCAGTCAGTCAGTCAGTCAGTCAGTCAGTCAGTCAGTCAGTCAGTCAGTCAGGCTATTTTTAGATTCCATTCATTCCGTCACTTGTGGGGTGCAAAACGCTACTTGTGGGTTGCAACCAAACAAAAGAAAGAACAAAAGAAAACCCCACAAATACCGTCTCATGAGTCCGTCCGTCCGTCCGTACGAATGCACCGGTAGTTGTGGGGTGTGGAACAATAGGCTATGTTTAGATTCCATTCATTCCGTCACTTGTGGGGTGCAAAATGCTACTTGTGGGTTGCAACCAAACAAAAGAAAGAACAAAAGAAAACCCCACAAGTACCGTCTCATGAGTCCGTCCGTCCGTCAAACAATCTGGATCCTGACATAACTCAAACAGTTTCCAAGCTAGGTTTATGAAACTTGGTATGTGGATAGGGGGCAATAAGGGGATTATGCACGTCTAAAATATTTTGATTCTGACAAAAATTGTGGTTGCTATGGCAACAGAAACATTGAAAATGGCCTCAAACCAGTAGGGGACTTCTGTATTGCTTGCAATTCTTAATCACTTGTTTGTTTACCTTCATGACCAAGAGGACCTACACATGAGTAGGTAACGGTCCTGCATAATTTATCTAAATTATCCCCCTTTTTCGACTTAGAAGCCCCTACCTCTACACAGCAGAGGGTAATGCCTCTGTTATGAAGTATTTTGTTTTGAATATATAATGATTGTACTATCCTAGCATGGCGCTGCGAATAGTGGAGTGCGCTGTTCGTGGACAGCTCTTGTTATTGAAGATACTAGGGTAATAATTTTTAACTTTCCTGAAAATCTGAACCAAAAATTTTTACAAAGAATAGATAACACCAGTTTTACCAACAGCTTGAGCTTTAGATTAGTTTGACATTGTTTATATATTGCAGACAAGTTTAATTTGACATTGTTTATATATTGCAGACAAGTTTAGTTTGACATTGTTTATATATTGCAGGCAAGTTTAATTTGACATTGTTTATATATTGCAGGCAAGTTTAATTTGACATTGTTTATATATTGCAGACAAGTTTAGTTTGACATTGTTTATATATTGCAGGCAAGTTTAATTTGACATTGTTTATATATTGCAGGCAAGTTTAATTTCACATAGGTTTATATATTGCAGGCAAGTTTAATTTGACATTGGTTTATATATTGCAGGCATGTTTAGTTTGACATTGTTTATATATTGCAGGCATATGTTTAAACTGGGTGCTCCAACTCTTCTGTGGCGAGATGGAGCAGTAATTGTGAAAGGCAGTCTAACATTATTGGTTGAGAAAGTACAATATACTGACGGCAAGTTTTATTCACAGTTTACTGTAAAATCATCATTATTTGTGACTTATGTATTTTTACAGTGTCCAGACACTGGGATCAGCCAAGTTATCAGCTTGAAGTTATCCGCTGATCATACGGTTTTCATTATTAACCAATAGCTGATAGAAAATATTGTTTGAAATTGTGTTTTAGAAAATTACTTCAGAAAGGGTCCTGGTTCAATAGGTTGCATACATGCATACATGCCAGATCTCCTGCATCATGCGTGAGTCTCATGCATTTAAGACTCTATTTATGCATGACGGGAGGCCAATTGATCAAATCTCACGCATTTCTTGGACATGGACATACTGGAACCTGACATGTTTTGTTTACATTATAAAATGATCACAAATATTAGTTTAAATTGCTTCATGAAGCTTGCATTGTATTGTCATTAAAGTAAAATAAGTGAAAACTGCGCTTACACTTCAATAGTTTAAGTTTAAAGTTTGGGCAAGGAAAATCTCCCTTATTTTACTGAAATCTCCTGCATTTCCATCATCAATCTCACATAAAGGGGTCTGTGAAACATGGCATGTATAAGACTCAGTTATCCATATTAATAATGAAAACCCTGCAGTGATCTACTGATCCACGCAATCTGTATAATGTTCAATCTGATTTGTCATCCAAATAAACCTTTTTGCCTTAAAACCCAATGCAAATCCAAAATGACATTCATTGAGTAATAAATAAACTTTTGTATTCGTATTAGAGTAAGTTTTCATTTACTTTTTTCCCATGTTACTTTATGCAAGTCTTTATAAATAATAATTGTTTTGGCGTGTTAATAAATCTAAATTTGATATAAAACAGCTCCAACACTCTTCTGTTTGCAAATTGTTACTTTCACGAATTTGCCAATTGGTCATAGAATCATGAAATGTTTGTATTGTGAAATATACAAGAAACGTTAAAGGGTCCTCAGTTAACATTGTACAGTATAGCCTAAATAATAGGGCTATTCTGACCGATATGATATTTGTATTGATACAAAATGATCGATATTCAATATATCATATGATATTTTATTTTGATAATAAAACATCTAAAAAGGCACATGCAGACTTACAATATGTATACATGTATTACATATACTTAGAACATTATCTAGTCAAGCCACACAGGTCCGAGATGTGATATACAACTTGTTAACACGTTTTATATTGCTCAACCACAACGTTTGTAAACTACAAATTTTTTAGTAGATGCCTCATAAGTCTACCTGACAATTTCGAGACAAAATAAATAGGCGACGAAAAAACTTGACTGAAAATGGGGTTTTATTGGTTCACATGAGTATTTTGTTGTTCGATCTTTTGACTGATATGGACACCTAAAATACGACGTATCGATCAAACCCAAAATACTGGTATTCGATTTATATTGGAAACCGTACACAGCCCTTCTAATTAATAAGTCCAATCTTTGCTTGGAACCATTTGAAAACTGAATTTAGTATTGAGTTGGTTTTTATATTAAGGTAATGTAATAAATACCCTAGGGTCCAAAGGGCCCTAGGTTGTTCACTTATCATAGTAGTGCTTGCAGGCCCCTATGATGACCTGAGGGATCATTTTTAAACTTCTGACTAAGATTCAAGAAAAGGCAGTATCTATTGCATGTACAAGGTTTTGATATTGTCTTAACCAGCGATCTTGCTATTTACATCAAACTACCCATATTGAAACTTCATCTAATTCGATTCCATCTAGACAAACATTTTGAGCAACTTTCATGGAAATCCTGTGAAATATCACTCACAAGGTGTGATAGAGTGACCTATTTTTTTACCACGGATGACCCAATATCGAACATGATCTAAATTTTGTGGAGATAATCGTTATGATCAAGTTTCATAAAGATTAGGTCAGAATTGTGATCTCCAGTAACTACACAAGCAATTGTTGACAGACGGACGAAGAACGAGCGATCACAAAATCTTACTCAAAAAGTGACAGGTGAGCTGAAAACAGTGAAAATGATTTGATGTCCTTTTGAAGTGGTTGTATTATTAAGGTCATCTGTAATTGAAGATTAATGCTTATATCTGCACACAGGTTTACCAGTGCTTATAGTTCAAGTGCGGGCACCAGGACATGCTGAATTGAAGTATAATGAGGATTGGACATTGTTGAAACTCTATTCAAATATAGTAGACTATCTGGTCATCAAGTATCGGTTATCTATTGCAGTAAGTCTCTTTCATTGTAGTCATGTTTACAATATTGTTAACACAGTGAGTCTCTTTCATTTTGTCCATGTTTACAATATTGTTAACACAGTGAGTCTCTTTCATTGTAGTCATGTTTACAATATTGTAAACACAGTGAGTCTCTTTCATTTTGTCCATGTTTACAATATTGTTAACACAGTGAGTCTCTTTCATTTGTCCATGTTTACAATATTGTTAACACAGTGAGTCTCTTTCATTTTGTCCATGTTTACAATATTGTTAACACAGTGAGTCTCTTTCATTGTGTCCATGTTTACAATATTGTTAACACAGTGAGTCTCTTTCATTTTGTCCATGTTTACAATATTGTTAACACAGTGAGTCTCTTTCATTGTGTCCATGTTTACAATATTGTTAACACAGTAAGTCTCTTTCATTGTGTCCATGTTTACAATATTGTTAACACAGTAAGTCTCTTTCATTGTGTCCATGTTTACAATATTGTTAACACAGTAAGTCTCTTTCATTGTGTCCATGTTTACAATATTGTTAACACAGTGAGTCTCTTTCATTGTGTCCATGTTTACAATATTGTTAACACAGTAAGTCTCTTTCATTGTGTCCATGTTTACAATATTGTTAACACAGTGAGTCTCTTTCATTGTGTCCATGTTTACAATATTGTTAACACAGTGAGTCTCTTTCATTGTGTCCATGTTTACAATATTGTTAACACAGTGTGGTGACGTTTCAATTTCAACATAATTTGTCCAATTTAGCCAATTACTGTACTATTTTAAGAGAAATTGAAGCATATAATAAACAGAAAATGTGTTGATTTTTTTAGCAAGATAAAATTTTATTTTACTAGTCACATGTGAAAATATAGATTTTCTATGATCACTTTGTGAAATAAAATTTGATTATACACCAAAATTAACACATAACCTCTGTATACACACTTGCAACCATTCTGCCTTCTGTATCAGTGTATGCTTGTGAATACTTACCTTTGTGAATTGGGACTTTCGGGTATGAATTCCTGTTTTTTTGTTCAATGAAAATTTAAATTTGTTGAATAGGTATATGTACTTCTTTTATTATTTTTCAGAGGACGGCGCCTTGTTGTATGTGTCATCGAGACAAGAACAGATATGATATACTGGATAATACAAGGCGATTCTTCCTGGAGCATTTACTTCATTCACCTCAGAGCAAGACCTTGAAGTGTAAAGTATGTAGGAGCCAGTTTGACAGGAAGTCTGATGATGGTCCATTAATACCAATCGCTGTAACTATGGCAGGACCAGGTTTGTGGATATATAACTCAATGTTGATATTTTTACAACTCATAAACTGAATTAAATACAGATGTTTTACATTGATACATTTAAAACTCATCAACTGAATTCAATACAATCGTTATGTTGATATATTTCGACTCATTAACTTAATTCATTTCAATGTAGAAACATTTTGACTCATAAACTGAATTCAATACAATATGTTAAGTTGATACATTTTGACTCATAAACTGAATTCAATACAATATGTTAAGTTGATACATTTTGACTCATTAACAGAATTCAATACAGTGTGTTATGTTGATACATTTTGGTCAATGGCAAAAGGGGTTCCAATAAGGGGTAAAAAACTCTTGGAAACTTTATACAGACAGTCATAGACAAATAATTGGACAGATGAGTGTGTTAAGGGAGATAATTGATACATGATTGATGTATTTTCAGATATTGAGTTAGGCAGTATTGTTCCATGCCATGATAAGAATGGTTTTGCTAGAATGGCTACAAACAATAATCTCAATCGGTGTTTGATGTGTGAGAACTGTGCTGTAGATGGTATGGATTGTAACATGAATCTGGCTGAAGGAATTCGCAACTGGTACATAACAGTTTTAGTTTGCTATACACTGGCATCAAAGAAGCAGATCCAAAATGTAGGAGTCTAGGGAAAGAAGTGGGGTCTAGGTCTGACACAAGGGAAGAAGAAGGGTCTAAATCTAACACAAGGGAAAGAAGTGGGTCTAAATCTGACAGACATAAGGGAAAAAAGTGGGGTCTAGGTCTAACACAATGGGAATAAATCTGAAAGACACCTGGGGAATAAGTGGGGGCTTGGTGTGACACAAGGGGAAGAAGTGGGGTCTAGGTATAACACAATGGGAATAAGTGGTGTCTACATCTGGCAGACATAAGGGAAAGAAGAGGGGTCTAAGTCTGACAGACATAAGGGAAAGAAGTGGGGTCTAAATCTGACAGACATAAGGGAAAGAAGTGGGGTCTAGGTCTGGCACAATGGGAATAAGTCTGACAGACACCTGGGTAATAAGTGGGGGCTTGGTGTGACACAAGGAGAAGAAGTGGGGTCTTGGTTTTACACAAGGAACAGAAATAGGTTCTAGGTTTAAGACAATGGACATAAGTGGGGTCTAGGTCTGACACATGTGGAAGTAGTGGTGTCTAGGTCTAACACTGGGGAAAGAAGTGGGGTCTAGGTCTGACACAAGAGAATGAAGTGGAATACATATCTTACACAAGTGGAAGAAGTGGGGTCTAGGTTTAAAACAAGGGACAGAAGTAGGGTCTAGGTCTAAGACAATGGACAGAAGTGGGTCTAGGTCTGGCACAATGGGAATAAGTTGGGTCTCAGTCTGACAGACACTAGGGGCATAAGTAGGGTCTAGGTCTGACAAAAGGAGAATAAATGGGGTCTATGTCTAACAACTGGGAAATAAGTGAGTGCTTGGTGTGACACAATGGGAATAAGTGCAGTCTAAGTCTAACACAAGAAGTGGGGTCTAGGTTTAAGACAAGGGACAGAAGTAGGGTCTAGGTTTAAGACAAAGGACAGAAGTGGGTCTAGGTCTGACACAATGGGAATAAGTTGGGTCTAAGTCTAACAGACAAAAGGGGGAGAAAGGGGGTCTATGTTTAACACCTGGGGAATAAGTGGGGTCTAAGTCTGACAAGAGAAGTGGGGTCTAGGTTTAAGACAAGGGGCAGAAGTTGGGGCTAGGTCTGACACAAGGGACAGACGTGGGGTCTATTTCTAACACAAGAGGAAGATGTCTTGGTCTTACACCTGGGGACGAAGTGGGGTCTAGGTTTAAAACAAGGGGCAAAAGTAGGGAAACATATCCTTTAAGCTTACCTGTCCCATAGTGACATGTTGAGCTTTTGTGATCACACTTCATCTGTTGTCCATGCATCCATCAACAATTCATTCGAAAGACTTCTTCTCCTAAACCACATGACCAATTTAAACCAAACTTCACAGGAATGTTCCTTGGCTGGTTCTTTCTAAAAATAGCTAGAGTTATTTTTGGTGTGGGATCTTCTGCGCATGTGTCTGCGTTGGTTAAGTTTATAGTCAGTGTCATTTTCTTAAAGATTATCAAAGGCACATTGGTTAAGTTTATAGTCAAGAGTCATTTTCTCAAAGATTATCAAAGGCATTGACTTGAAACTCAACATATTTATTCACTGTTAACTCTGTGACCTATATTTATGGATTTAACTGCCCTTGCTTTGACTTGGTACATAGAAATAGTGGGAAATTTACACATAAACTGAATTATTTCAAACACTATCAAAGCTTTCAACGTTAAAGTCAATACAGTTGTGGCATGTGGTGACCTAACTTATAGAAGGAGTGAATATCGAAAAAAAATCTTATTTATGACCTTTGTTTCAAAACCTAGTTTTCATGGAATTTACATGTTTCATGTTTGACATTGAATTGCAGGAGATGTTTGTGTAATAAGGAGGGCATGTTATGTGATTACTGTGGAATGTGTCAGAGGTGTACCTATTACATCATGGTAAGTTGTGTTCAATACTCTATTAACTATGTGCCCCATCTTTGATGAGGGAATATATTGCTTTGCACCATGTAGATCGGTCGGTAGAACAAATGGTATCCGTTAAAAACTCACAAACGCTTGACCCTAGGATCCTCAAATTTTACATGTAGGTTGGTCATCAACTATAGATAACCCCTGTTGGTTTTGAGGTCAGAAGGTTGAAGGTCAAGGTCACTGTGACCTTTACCATTTCTGACCATTTGGCTGCCATGGGGCGTACGTGTTTTACAAACATCTCTTGTTAAATTATAAACTAGTTTGTAAAATATCTGCTTAAGCCACATGGCATTGCAATATTGGGGTACTTTAGGAAAAATTTCCACAGAAACCACTTTGAATTGCAATATATGGGTACTTTTTTGGGGACTTTCCACTAGTTTGTTTAGAAATCTTAATTTTGCCATTGCCATACTGTTCATATTTTATACATGCTTAGGACTATGTTACGAGGGGTGATCAACAAATAGGCGGAAAAATGCGCTGAAATATTTGTTACCTGACCAATTTTTATACGCCCGTTTGAAAAACGGGACGTATTATGGGAACACCCTTGGCGGGCGGGCGTATGGCGGCGTCCAGCAGTTTGTCTGTACTCTAGCGCTCAAAGTTTTCATCCGATCGTCTTCAAACTTTGTGGCAATGCTTATGGACATAATATCTAGGCCAAGTTCGATTATAGGCCAAATCGGCCTAGGCCTTATTTGGCTATGGGCCTTTAATTACCAAATAAGTATGAAATAGGCCTTGTATGTGCTCTAACGCAAACAGTTTTCATTCGATCATCTTCAAACTTTGTGACAATGCTTATGGGCATAATATCTAGGCCAAATTCGATTATATATTTTTTTTTTTATTTTAAATTTTTTATTTTAAATTTTTTTTTTTTTTTTTTTTTTTTAATTTTTTTTATTTTTATTTTTTTTTTTTAATTTTTTAAATTTTTTATTTTATTTTTATTTTGCCCTGAGACTCACCATGCCCCGAGACGGGCGTATTTTGTGACATTTTGGCTCTTAAAAATCTGTGAGATAATAGATTGATATATTACAAATACATAACCATAAAAACAATAAACTCCAGGAAATATTTGGTCGAAAAAACATATAAACCGTAACCTCACTATGGCTACACCGGCCCAACGTCATAGCAACGTTGTTACATATAACAGTATACATACTCATTCGCGTACAATTCATAGTATATAACGCATTGAATGATTCTCAAAAAATAGCCAAACAACAAGATACTCTTCATAAACATGTCAACAGTAAATCAAAACTTTACCTTTGCAACTTTCGTTTAAAGTATAAGAATTAGCTTCCCGAGTACATTGATATTGATGGCATAATGACATTATTGACGTCGTATGGCCAACACGCATGTTGGCATTGATTCACATGGCTACGTATGAGAGAATATGCAAAACAGGTACCTGTTTTGTATGTTATTACATATTTGTTGCATTTTGCAATATTGACATTGGTATTTTGTGACATTCCGATTTCTGTATCACACTCATTTGCAGACAACGACTTCGAAGCAAAAAGCTCTAAAACAGAATGTTGCAGTTGAAATATTATTTTGAAATCATAGAGGTGATGTTCAATTATTGTATATTCATAACTTACCCTTTAAAAAATCATAACATCACAAACGCACGAATGGTACGTCATCAATTGCTACGTGCGACGTTGGAAAATTTGAAATTTTGGTCCGCATGACGTAGAGTAACGTTGCCATAGGAAACCGCGCTCGTTCTGACTTTGGTAAATAATAATGATCAGCGGTTAATCAATTTGAAATAAATTTATCTTCATATTTAGAAAGTTTCAGCGACTTATAATGATGATTAAAGAAAACACAGCACTTTTCCGCGTATTTGTTGATCACCCCTCGTACTTATGTGAGTGATAGTATAGGGTTATCATTTGTCCAAAGTGACAGGGTGAGCTTTTGTGATCACACGTTGTTCGCTGTCTGTCCAGTTTGCTGGTGTAGATACTAGAGAACACCAATTTTGCCCTATCTTAATGAAACTTTGTCACAATGATCATCTCACAAAAATATAGGCCAAGTTCGATATTGGGTCATCTTGGGTAAAAATCTGGTGTAAAAACTAGATCACTAGGTCAAACAGGTAGAAAAGCCTTGTGTTGTCACTAGAGATCACCATTTTTGCCTTATCTTGATCAAACTTTGTCACATTGATCATCTCAAACAAATTTAGGTAAAATTTGATATTGGGTCATCTGGGGTCAAAATGTAGATCACTAGGTCCAATGATAGAAAAACCTTGCGTACACTATAGAGGCTGTATTGTAAATTATTTACAGCCACTATAGGTCACTTAGGTCACAGTTGGGGCCTGCATGCACTTCTATGGCCTGCATGCACTACTATGGCATGTGAGCGACTTAGGGCCCATTTGGCTCTCTTGTTGTGGATACTTAGGCAATTCCCAACAACTTTAACTGTTAAAGTAAGCTCCAGAGTCACATGGTTAATTTACTAGAAGCCACAGGTTAGAATACATGCCCAATTTGTCTGGAATTGGTTGTTTTGTGTTGCATATAAATAGTTGTATTGAAAAATGTGCAAAACAAGATGTCTTAAGGACTTTAATTTGTTTCCAAAACATGAATTTTCAACATTTGCTTGTGTCCAGAAAACTGTTGCAACAGTTGAGCCTCACTATGAAGAGCTGCAAAAGAAACGCTACAATCAAAACGCGATGATGGCAGAGGATGAGGTGAACATTGTCGAGAATGGCAGTATTGTAGGATTAATTACTGACTTCGTTGAGAAAACACTGACCGAAAGCACCATGCGACCAAATTATTGTCCAGATTTGTACATAACTAGTGTGAATGATGGAAAATTCTATTTGATATTGAAATTGTGAGTATTCAAATATTTTTTTGTAATACAAAATACCCCCACCTCCCTAGTATTGTGAGTGAAGTTACTGGATCCCGCCAGGAATTTCTGCAAAACATTGTTATTTTATATACAGTATAACCTAGTTTATCCGGCATCGATCCCATTAGACTTTATAAAAATGCATTATAGGTCTACATGTATACATAGGGTTGGATACCAGTACTTGGTACTGGAAACGACCCGAAACTCGTTTTAAAATATACCGGTATATACCGTTTCAGAAAATATCAGTACCGTTATCGGTACTTTTATACTAATATCAAACTTACTAATTTCCCATAAACTACACTACTGCTCCACTTCATGTTTGGAAATAATTCCTAGTTTGTTAGTTTTGGTTTACGAGATCTATTATTCTGGTATTCCCTGATGACGTCATCATTTACTCTTCAATCAACGGGCAACTGAACGGGAATTGCGTTCCGCAACTTCAGCTCACGATGGTCGGAAATAGAACAAAAAGATCGAAAGTGTGGTCATATTTCGTCTCAAAAAAGACGCCTGCAATACATTCTGCCAAGGCAAAGGCGGAAATACGAGCAATCTACTAAAACATCTCCGGTTAAAGCACAATATCAACACCAAACCATGTACCATGTTCGAAACACTCTGCGAAACAGGAAAGAAAACTTTGTATTCACGCGTTGTTAAGTGTTAAATCATGTAAACCTGTCTATAATATTGCCTTTTCCGCGTAACCAAACCACTTTCTGATACGTTCAATCTGCCCCAGAGTAACACAAAAAAGGCATTCTTTCGCGGACTATTTTCAGAAATTATAGGAAACCGGGGAATTCCAGACATGATAAAACCCGTACAAACGGTAACCAAATCTTATCCTAGCAGAGTTCTCGTTGGTTGCTCGAACCAGTCATCATGAATGTAAGGAGCCATAGTGCACTGATAACAGTTTTGTTCTTTCATATCACTTAAGTTGTTTCATCTTGACCCATGACTTATGTACATATACCATTAGTAGCATTATTATCTGACCAGCCATATTGTATACATGTACATACTCCTATCCTCCTAGGGAAATACAGATGCTCTTGTCTATAGTGGCAATGATCAGATGTATGTCTGTACCCACAAAGTGTTGCTCTAGTTTTATCACGCACCAATTTTCTACATGTAGATGGAGTAAAATACTAACAGTGTTAGAATATATGTTTTAACATGAAACATATCATGTATATCAGTATCAACTCAGACCAATAGGTACACGTAGCAACATTTGGGTACTGTTTTATCAATGCTCTTATGGAGATCATACACTTACACCCAAATTTAAATTATTTATACTTGTAATACTTGGCAGCCATCTTGGATTTCCCAGCTTTGTGAAAGCAGATTTTTTGTAAGAAATGGATTTACGTAAACTGGACACTATTTGCTGAATTTACCAATAGAACAATGTTTGAAACTGTGTTTGGTGTAGGGATTGTGCAAATTGCACTGGAAACAGACTTGCGTCTAATATTAAGGGTTTGGTATTATGCCTTCAAGTAGGACCCCTAATAAATGGACCTCAAGTCTTGGACTATAAAGGGATCTGCAATGATAACTATGATTCTGTTTATGAACGTCTACAAACCATAATCTGTCCCAAGTTATAGTAAATTACTAAAACAAAAGGACTTTAAATTTGAGCATTACTTTAATGTTTAGTTTAATATTTTCGTATGTGCTTTAATAAAACAGACTAACCTGGTGTGCCTCCGTAGCTCAGTGGTTAGTGTGCTTGCTGTCTAATCTGGAAGTTCAAGTACGGGTTGAGGCACTCATATGCCTGTCATATTTAGCAGAAAGCTGACTGGCAAATAACGTTTGTGGTCTGCTTGATATAATTTCAGGGAATCACCCGATGAAACCTTGTTAAGATACGATAGTGTTAGTGGACAGATCCGTAGAAATAAAATTTTGGTAACCGGTGACAAGAAGCAAGTATTTGGTGCTGGGGACACGCTGTACATCAGGTTACAATACTTGCAGGTATAGAGTTATTTCCTAACAGTCTGTGTCTTGTTGGATATTTTATTTCCTAACAGTCCATGTCTTGTTGGATATTTTATTTCCTAACAGTTCGTGTTTTGTTGGATATTTTATTTCCTCACAGTCCGTGTCTTGTTTGATATTTTATTTCCTCACAGTCCGTGTCTTGTTGGATATTTTGTTTCCTAACAGTCTGTGTCTTGTTGGATATTTTATTTCCTAACAGGCCATGTCTTGTTGGATATTTTATTTCCTAACAGTCCATGTTTTGTTGGATATTTTATTTCCTAACAGTTCGTGTTTTGTTGGATATTTTATTTCCTCAAAGTCCGTGTCTTGTTGGATATTTTATTTCCTCACAGTCCGTGTGTTGTTGGATATTTTATTTCCTAACAGTCTGTGTCTTGTTGGATATTTTATTTCCTAACAGTCCATGTCTTGTTGGATATTTTATTTCCTAACAGTCCATGTCTTGTTGGATATTTTATTTCCTAACTGTTCGTGTCTTGTTGGATATTTTATTTCCTCACAGTCCGTGTCTTGTTGGATATTTTATTTTCTAACAGTCTGTGTCGTGTTGGATATTTTATTTCCTAACAGTCTGTGTCTTGTTGGATATTTTATTTCCTCACAGTCCATGTCTTGTTGGATATTTTATTTCCTAACAGTCCATGTCTTGTTGGATATTTTATTTCCTAACAGTCTGTGTCTTGTTGGATATTTTATTTCCTAACAGTCCATGTCTTGTTGGATATTTTATTTCCTAACTGTTCGTGTCTTGTTGGATATTTTATTTCCTCACAGTCCGTGTCTTGTTGGATATTTTATTTCCTGACAGTCTGTGTCTTGTTGGATATTTTATTTCCTAACAGTCTGTGTCTTGTTGGATATTTTATTTCCTCACAGTCCATGTCTTGTTGGATATTTTATTTCCTAACAGTCCATGTCTTGTTGGATATTTTATTTCCTAACAGTCCGTGTCTTGTTGGATATTTTTTAGCAATTCCCTTGATACTGTTAACCTCCGTTCAAATTTTGTATACTGCATTAATACATCTAGAAACACAACACTAGGTCTACTGTCAATACTTTTTCAACCTGATGATTAACAAATAACACAATCTGCGTAGAAAATAAAAACTGAAACAATTGAATGTTTACATAAATAAAAAGTATGCTAATATGGGTGGATATCTCTGATACGTAATGAATTGAGCACAGTCGGGTATTCTTGTGTATGACATTTCAAGTTTATAAAAGAGAGTTGTAATTGTACAATAGTACCTGTGTAAATGTTCTGAAATATGCCTTGAAAATACCAATTCTACCTTGAAAAGTCCTTGAATTTTGGTGTGAGAATTTTGTATGCATCATGGACTGTAACCTTTCGTTTGTATTCCATAATTCTGTTTCAGACATGAAACTGTGTTCATATACAAAGTTTGAACAAATTCTATTATTATGGCAATCATTTACCAAAAATTGCTGCATACACTCTTGTGACAGACAGTTGTTTAATTCAGGTGACTACTACAGCGGGTTTTACCACAAAATTGACATTTATTGCTGTAACTTAAAGTTGGCAAGGAATATCCAGATATTTGTATTGTGTTCTGAATATCGGGATCACAAATTGGTATCTGAATATCGGGATCACAAATTGGTATCTGAATATTTGGTATATCATTTGAGAGACATTTTTTAACACATTTAACAATATATACCACCAATTTGACATTTTTTTTACGTTGGATCATGTTGACTTTAAGTATGTAGTTTTTCAATAATTTTCATGATGTGAACAAGGCTTATATGCCAAAATGTTATTAAAAGAGTGGAACTTTTCTGTGTTTTAATAACGATCGAATCAATTTTTTATCAATAATCATGTTAAATTTTTTAGGGTGATTTTACCAAAATGAGTCTAACTGTGATGCACAATGATGGTGAAGTATACACTGAAGAATTTCCTGCCCAGAAAGTGACAGTTATTGTTATAAGTCAACAGGCTTTGTTCTTTCAGATTAGAACACCAGGAAAGGTAGGAGAATCATGTTGTGCTCACTTGATTCTTAGGCCTAGGTCCCACTAAGTATCTTTTGCCTCAGCAATGTACTTTCGATTGACATTAGTTATCAGGACATCGGGAACAGGCCCATCGTGTTCTAGGCAGAAGCTTCAAGGAAGCCATGAGATAATTGTGATATAGGAAGGAATTGTGATGAATCGTATGGTATCTAAAGATATTGGGAGAACATTGCAGATGAGGAATTCCTCAGTGGGACCTAGGTTTTACATACATTTAAAAAATAATTGTTCCAAAAGTTGATCAAGTTAAGGGGGACCACTCCTGACGATTTTGCGTCGTCTGCGCACCATTTCGCGCAGCTGGTTTACGGATGTTGCGACGATTCTGAGAACGATTTTTACGCTGCCTGACTGCGTGTTTTGCTTTAAATATATCTTAAATTGAATTGTTCAAGCGAGGTTCGTCAATTGCAAGGGAAATAACCGCTGTGGGAGTTTGATTCGTTATTTTTTTATATTTACGACACCCGACTATTTTACGACACGTAAACATTTTCACAAAAATGAAACTAATGACCGTGATAAAAAGCTGTTTTAAATCAACTGTGTGCGCGAATAGACTCGGTAATATTGTCGTAGTACATGTGAGCCACTAATACATGACCAGGTCCGATCGTTTAACGTACATCATGGCAGAAGACACGAAACTAGGGTCGTCAGGGACGCTTTACAGTCAAAACGCCCCCACGTGAAAACGCCCCCACGTCAAAACGAGTCAAAATGGTTGAAACGCCCCCCATGATTTTTTGTAATTGGTTAGAACGCCCCCAAATAACGCCCCCATATTTTTTTAGTTAATTATTATCAATATTGAATTTTTTAATTAAATAATATACTTAAAATTTCTAGTCTTATGTGTATTTTAAACAACGTTAGATTGTTTTAAGGTGTTTTACAACCATGTGTACCGTTGATTTTGTGAATAACCGTATGGAAATTGCTTTGCTCATGAATTGTCAAATGTATTTTTTGTTAGTAACAATTATTATTTGTTATTGTCTCAATTATTATGTATGTTTGTACTGTTTTCGATGTTAACTTGTTGATTATCCAACATATATACATATGTTACCCTTGGGGGCGTTTTAACCTTTATTGATTGGTTGATATTTAATAAGCATCTTAGTGAAACATTATAATTTTCCTTACTCATTTAGTGATTCTGTAATCCAGAAAAGTAATATTTCAGAATTTCACTAAGTTGCTTTTTAAATACCGACAATTGTATCATCATGTTGCAGATGATTTGATTTAATTAAAAACACGAACGAACGTATTGAACATAAATATAGTAATTTATTGTCAACAGTAATTAAGCACTTAAAGGTAATAAAGATAGTTTGTTTAAACTCTAGCATATATACATGAAACATTCACATACACGCACGTGCAATTAACAACGAACGTATAGAACATAATATACTCATTAAGTTTGAACAGAAACAAGTTAAAGCACTTAAAGGTAATAATGATAATCTGTTCAACATAATCATATATACACACACGTTCGCACACACAATACACAAGCATATATACACACAAGTTCGCACACACGTTCGCACACACAATACATGAGCATATATACAGACACGCTCACACACACAATACACGAGCATATATACTGGCATTGCATCTCATGGTTTTGTTGCGGACAGAACACTGCCATCGTGTACATCTACCACGTCTATCCTGTAAATGGCAAACATGAAAATGCAAGCATATGTACCAGTAATATATGTATAGGTTCGACTCCCGAGTTTGGTTGAACATTCGGATAACAGTTCAAGCAATGCATGGGTTCGACTCCCGAGATTGGATGAACATTCGGGTAAAACAATCGGGCAACAGTTTAAGCAATGTATAGGTTCGACTCCAGAGTTTGGTTGAACATTCGGACAACAGTTTAAGCAATGCATGGGTTCGACTCCCGAGATTGGATGAACATTCGGGTAAAAAAATGTCAGTGTTACGTGATTCGAATTTGCTAACCTTAACCGTGTATGAATATCCCATTGAGTCACAAAGTAAGTCCGACCCTTTCTGAGATGCACCTGTCATAACCTCGAACGTCATCTGTTCATCTGGAATGTTGGCTCCCAATGAGGCGTCTTGAAGTGATCTGTAATACGAAACATGTTAGGTTTTTTTTAAAGAATGCAGCTTTATTTTTACAATAATTCGATAATAGGCTAATGTGGGGTAATAAGTTCGATTCCTGGACTGGGCAACATATATAAATTATCTGTGAGTCTATAAGTCTGTGAGGCCTTATAAATTATCTTACATTGAGTTCGATTCCTGGCCCTATCAGTATCTCCCGAATCATCTCAATTAGAAATATATGCTCAATTTGAGATTTTGCTAAAAAAAGAGTCAGAATTTGAGATAAATTTAATGTTCGTGCTCTCTATATTTTCTGTTATAAACAAAGAATACGGACTTGGTAACATATATAAATTGCTGGACTCGAATTACATTTATATTTGTATTTGTCTCGAGCCATAGGTAGACAATATGTCAGTTATTCAGTTATGCTAATGGAAGGTCAAGAATCTTGTCAAATTCTCCGGACCAAAAAATAGGTATACCTGTATTGCAAGTTCGGTGTTGCCATCTGTCACATTTCTCGCACGAAATCCCATGCTGTCTTGGTCTGACGTCCTTATCACATGCAATGCATGGATAGCTCTCCATTGTCACCAAACAAATCATATAAGTCTAACACTATGTAACTTTGAGATGTATTGTCAAAATTAAACGAAGTTATTAAATAAATTAAAGTTTTTTAGCACTACCCACTGACTATATTAAATGAATGCAGATACAGAAGTTAATTATGTAATGTAACTTATAAGTGTGTCTTTGTTAACCAATTCATATACTTTATGTACGGGTAAAATTTCTTTATTTTTCACACTTTTGAATGCCCGTCGCCGACGAGTAAAGGACCTTAATTACCCATTTTGTTTACGCTGTAGGATCCGTTTAATTATAATTACCGTTACAATTAAAATTGAATGCCCATCGCGGACGAGTAAGGAACTATAATTACGATTCCTATTATGTTACATGAACCCAGTAATTATCTCTACCAAAATTGTGTGCCCATAATTGCAATTAAAATTCTTAATCACGTGTCCAACTGTTTATTTTTTACACTTATTTTATAATTGTTAATATGGGTATCTGATTGGTATTGTATTATGTGTTTGTTGGTAACGCATCAAATTGACCAATTCAAGTCAATTAATGTAATTGACAAACATGCATTGAAAAGAACTGTTAAAAAGAAAATATAACACACAAGAATAAAAGAAAAGTAGCAAACACAAATTATTAATATTCAACCTTTATTGTTTGTATTTATATTTTTTTCCTTTAATATATCAACAACAACAGTAATATAGTCATGAGCAATATTAACGAAATTCAATATATTCATACAATATCCACATGAATCCAATCAACAATAATAACGATTTTAATATGTCAGCTGGTCTTTGAATGGTCTTTGAATCATGTTGAATCATGAATGTCTGTTCACTTCCAATCTATAAAATAATAATAAAAGGGTAACGTAAGTAACATTAAATTTTGAAGAATATATGATTATATTTCAAATTTTGAAGAATATATGATTATATTTCATGTTATTTGAGGAAAATACTTATGTTAGAACGCCCCCCCCCCCCCCAATGTCTGATCACTTTCAATCGAAAAAAAACATAATAAATAATAAAAGGGTAAGGAAACAAACTAAAAAACATAAGTAATAATAATTTTGGAAGAATATATTACTATATTTCATATTAATTTGTTATGTCATTTTTGCTTTGGGGGCGTTTTAACCTTATGGGGGCATTTTGACTACATGATGGGGGCGTTCCAACCATTTTGGTTAGTTTTCACGTGGGGGCGTTTTCACGTGGGGGCGTTTTGACTGGATACCGTCAGGGACGACTGAAGCAGACGACGAGTCGTAAGGACTCAACACTTCTGCAATCTCCAATAAAGAATAAAGACTCTCACAGATCTGACCTTCAAGTCATGAAGTTGTGTCAACATTATTCGAATTCGACAATTCAGATCGTCATTGATCGTGAGTATAAAGTCAATTTGGTTACGTGTGTGTTTCCTAATACTGCCTTACAACATGTTCTATCCTTACTGGTAGGACACATGCTTGATCTAGATAATGGGACTCTGTGTAGACTCTAGTCCAGTGTAGCCACAAATGACCTGGTTGGTGTACCCAATGTTTAGGCTTAGTGTATATGCTGGGTGCAGATCGATTATCATCATAAGTCCTGGACAAAGGGTGACCGGCTACCCTCCACTTTTGTACGATGACTCGCTGGCCAACATCAGGAGCCCTTTGCCTTACCAAACTGCCACCGAGCGATAGTGGTATGCTAGAAAACAGCTTGCTTCAGAAAAGCATGACATAGCAAATAAAATATATGCTACTGGCGAGCGCTCTCAGATAGCAGACCGTTGCACAGCAAAGTGCTACCAAAGCGGTCTGTTTCATAAGAAGGCACTTGGTAGCGCTCGCCTAGCAAAGTGATGAGAAACGGTATGCTATTGACAAACACTAGTTGCTGGCTGAATGCATGTAGTTGCAAAGACACAGTAAAGCGCTCGATTGCGGTATTTGGTAGCGCTTTGGTTAGGCAACAGGCTCCAAATGGTCACCAACAAATGTCTAAGGCACATTTTGATTATATCAGTCAGACTCTTAGCCCCGATGGCTGGCCCCTGGCCTGAGTAGCCAAAATGTATGCTGGCCGATCCATCAGTCTGCGATTGAAACAAGACTCAATTTATGATATTTTTTCATAATAACATAAATTTATGGAATAAAATATGTAGCGCCTATACATGCGCAACTATCTCCTATATAAGTATAACCAGTTCTTCTCAAGTTGGGTGGGAAACACGGAAAAGTGTTCCTAAAATTTTTAGTGGCCCACCTGGTATTCAAACCTTGGACCTCCACATCATTATTCAGTATTTGGTAGTGTCTAGAGCTTAATAACTTACTAAGTTTGCTTGACTTCCATAGGTCACGCATTCAGAATATATTCAAATTATTATTATAAATTACCTATAAAAGCATAATACCAAAATGTCTATAGATCTACAGGGGTTCCATTTGACTCAGGAGTAGGGGTTTTGACCCTTGAAATTTCCAAAAAGCCACATTTTGACCCTGAAGATTTTGGTTTAAAGGGTCCTTAAGCTTTTTTCTTAAAATCATGGTTATTTTGTCTATGAAATACGGTATGGTAAAATTTAGTCAAACGTATCAAAATGACCCTTCTGTTCAGATTCAGAAGCTAGTGGAACCCCTGGATCTATATATAGATAGATCGGGAGGCATATAGTGATTCACCTGTCCGTCCGTCCGTTCGTCCGTCCGTCCGTTCGTCCGTCCGTCCGTCCTGGTTAACCCAAATTGACCGTTTCTTCTAGCATTAATATGGCTTGCTACAAAGCTTTTATACTTGCATGGATGTTGTATATGAACACTCTCCACACACCTGTATCACCTAACCCCATTTTGACCATCACCTTGACCTAATTTTGGACTTATTTATAGACAAGGCTTCCACAGGGGGCATAAGCGTTTATTGAATGCAGTCTTGTTTATTTCATTGTTAGAACTTTGTATCAGTATAGAATTATAAAAAGATGTGACCTATTGTAACTATTGTCTGAGATTCATTTGGATTTCTAATTTCAGATTATGCTGGACCAGTGTAAAAGCAGACATTAAACAACACAGTCTGAAAGAACGTCTACCATACTATTTGTACTATAGTGAAAATGTTAGGACATGGTTGCATTCAGTCTGGCTATAGTACCTGCAAACAGGGTAATAATTTTTAAACTTTGCTGTATATAATATATGTAAAATCTTGTTTATGATCCGGTTTAACATGTTTAACGATTTTTTCGGTTATATGCGGCGGCTCTCTTAAAAAGTCTGGTTTCCTGGATGGTATTCTTACTTGTTCTAAATTACCCTTCCACAAGGATCCAACAACTTCTCCACATGTGGAGGAAAAATCAAATTTACCTACATGGACTAACAATAGAATCTGGATGATCGCTGGATTACAATCAAGCCCACTAACCAAGATTTAACCTCAGCTACATTTTTACATCATTTATAAAAAAAAGAGTGAAAATGCCTCTGACATCATGTATAGCTTATATGGAATGACAATTGTGTAAAAAGAAGTTTTTCCATTGTAACAATATCACTTTTAGTAACTTAGTAACCACCTGAAGTTGCACAATTATTATCATTTTTGTGTATTATTTGAATCTTGTGTATAATATGCAAAGTTTTTAAATCTTGATACCAATATTAAATTATATTGCTATAGTATATTAAGTGAACTTGACTTATTTGCACTTAATAAATCTCACTGAATATTGCACTTTTTGTTGCATACACAAAGTGTTACATTTATTTACAATGTCCCTTTTGTATCAAATGTTTTAAAAATAAAATTTAATTTTATTTGTTTTCAGTGTCCTAGACTATTGTTCATGTACTTCCTGCTGTCTGAAGACACCCAGTGACCAAGATGTGATGCATTACTAAAAAGATAATGAAGACACTCATATAAGACATTCAAAAGTGTTCTGTGTTAAACAAGGCCAATGAATCAGTATACCAAGTGCAAATTAGTGCATACAAATTATACAACATTAATGCATGCTTTTAAAGTTTTATTGAAATAGACATTATTCGTGTTCACAGGATGTTTAAATTGTTTATAGATATTTACCAATATTTTCTGACTTCAAATAGTATTGAAAATCATACATGCTCGAGTATTGATACATTATAGTCAGAGTTTAGTGTTGACCTACATATTTAGATAGAACTATGAAATAGTATATATTAGATTAATTGTTACTATGTTGCTTACAGTCAAACTTGTGTTAAAGACCACCTATGAACAAAAATCAATATTATAAAACCTGTCTATAAAGACCACCTTTTTACACAGTGTATAAACAAGTCAATTTCCGGTTATCGCAATGATGAGTACACATTGAATTATAGTCTTGCAATAAGTCATACAGTGATAGGAAATCACCAGATGTTTCAATCACAATTAGTCATACAAGTTGAATTGTATAGTATCCAAATAAGTCATACATTGATTTGGTTTATATGCTGTGTTTAATGTCTCATCAGATCACTTTTCATTGATATTTGGCCTGTTTTGAGAAGATACCCATCAGCAGGAACTACATTTTACTATCTGTTTTAGTGTTACCATGTGTCATCTTTCTACACAAAACTGACTTTAATTCCAGTTGATAATTGCCAGAAATCATATACAGTATACTGATATAATTGTCATGAGTATACTATGTCAATAATGTCACTGCGGTCGAACTACTTTTTCATGTCAGCTATGGGTGTTCTTACTCACATGATTGGTTGCATGTGCAGATCCAAAAGGTGTGGTACAAGGGATCAAAATGGTTTTATTATCCCCCGCTGAAGGCGAAGGGAAATAGTAATAGTATTTGTCTGTCCATCCCATATTTTTCCATAGCATAACTCTAAACTATTTGAGGTATTGACTTGAAACTTGATATATGAATAAATGGCAACTATGAGGCGTGCAGTGACCAAGAACCATAACTCAATGTAGTCCAGTTCTGAAATTATCTCCTTTTGTATATTTTTTCCAGAGCATAACTTCATAAGTATTCAATTGATTGACTTGAAACTTTAAATATTAAGTAGATGGCATCTAGGAGAAGTTCAGTGACTAAGAAACATAACTCGAGCTGGTACCATTATTGAATTATTTCCCTTTAACCAAAGTTATGATATTCCCCTTGATGTTATTTACTAACATTTTATCAGAATAAGGGACCCCGATTGACTTAGGTTTTTATGGACAAGGCTTCCATGGGGCCTTAAGCTTTTATTGAACGCAGTCTTGTTCTATCTAGTCCTGTTTCTATTTAATACCCGTTGGTAGCAAACATATATGGTGGGGATGGCCATGTGAACATGACTATTGTTGTAGATAACATTGTTGCTAATTAGACTTGAAAATGGGATGCAAATAATGCATTTCATGTTTAAAGAATAATGACTTGGTATAAATTGATGGCTTACAGTATCCATCCTCTTTGTAATGCAAATAAACTGATATTTTTATGAAATATTCTTCTTTGTATTTCCTAGAAACAGTATGTGCTTTTGAAATGCATTGTCATGGGTGAAAGTTGTCAGTATGAATATAGATTACAGTATTTTGAGAAACAATTGCACTATGTAATTTACATGAAAAAAATCTATGAACAATCTTCAGTATTTGAGATTATTTTTTCAGTATTTTGATCAATTTTAATTTTCACCCATGGATAGTGTTATAAATAATTCATCCAAGACCTGTGAACAAATACCTACAAGTTTGTAGTTATATATGACAGCAGTTGATGTAACTGGTTTTACAGGAATCAAGCATGCAATGCTCCGCCAACATTCTATCCTGATACATAACTGGACAAGTTGATCTGAACCACACTAAGTTTTTTTGTATGACAATGCACACTCTGTCTCAATCATAGTCTCTTGTCATTGTTGAATGATCAGTTCTATGAGTTTCATGAAGTATGACACAGTTCTCAAATCACAGTATACATGTAATTATCAACACAATGTCAAAATTTGGTGGATATGCACCATGATAAGACTTTGAATTGCGCCTCAAACTGCAGTCAAAGGATGGAGATCAAATGCTAAAAAATGCACATTATACTTAGTCTGTACATTAATTTCCTCTTATATATTTCATACAGACTCTAGTATACATGTTAATAAGTGAATTTATAATAAATGTGATGCATAAACACAATTCCAACGACATAAACACCAATATCTGCATGTCATAGGGACCACTGCCTTGTTTTCCTTATTTCTGGAGAATCGTTGCCATGGCAACAGTTTCAAATAAAAAAAGTGTATCATACTTTGTTGTGAGCTGAATCAAGTAGTTTTAAAGATTCCTAGCAATTTATGACCTAACAACAGCTTTATTATGTGAGAAGTTGTAATGACCCATTAGTGTTGAAAAAAGTGGGTGGGGTAATTTGACATGGTTTTAAGCCAATTTGGTGTATTCTGAACGTAATAAATGAACAAATTCATTAAATAACAATGCCAAATAAATGGTATCGTATGTACAGTGGCGATCCAGTTGATTAAACATCATATGCTGATTTAAAATTAATTTATTTAACAAATATTTGGATTTTGCCTGTTTCAAACTTGGTAAGGTTACACATTTCGCGTTATAACTCTCTTAAATGCACATTAGCATATGTTTTTGATGTTTTCTATTCAAACACAATATATTTTTCTTTCATTTTACCATTGTCACAAAAAATCGTAGTTATTATTTCAACAAGAATTTTTAGGTTTAAATATTGAATTAAACTTCATTTTGGCGCCATTTTTAAAAGAATTTATATGTCCTTGAAACTCCCATAATATAAAACTCACATTCTGGTCGTATTTGCCATACTTTTAATCTTTTTATCATTTGTATTGTTAGTATATCGATTACTGCCTAGATTCTGGTGTACTTATGACAATTTTGGTTCATATTTATTTAATTACATGCCATTTCTTAACCCCTACCCCCTTTTCAATAGCTTTAGATGCTAAAATGGCAATTTTGAGGTGTGTTTTTTCGATTTGATATTACAAAAAAAGTAAGTCATTAACCTATGTTTTTCTACTAAAAAACGAACTTCACATAGGTTGAACTTGGCAAAAAACATGGTTTCAAAGAATCGTAGTTATTTTGATTTCAGGAGTGGGCCCCCTTAATACAGTTACCCCCCTTTGTGCTAAGTCACAAGTATTGCAATAATATATCAAAGTCCAACCATTGTGTAAATACTCATTTTGCATGCTACAAACGTTGAGTGAAATATTCTTGCAAAATAAATTATCAATACATGTTTCATTCATAAAATAATCAAACATTTAATGTGTTTTAAAATAGTTTGTGTCAAAGAAAGCAGATTTTTCCCATAAATTGGTGATAATTCTAACAATGCTTTGCGTTGAAAATCTGGATTGAATTCTACGAATCATCTCATAATGTGTGCAATCAAGGCTAGGTCCCACTGAGGAATTCCACATCGGCAATGGTCTCCTGATTTCTTCCGATACCACCCCATTCATCACAATTCTTTTCGATATCACTAACTGTCTTATGACTTCCCTGAAGCTTCCCCTTGACGACAAGGAACCCGTTCCCCATGTCCTGAATGGGTCATTAATTTCAAACAATTGGTTACTGTCTTTCACAATTTCTAATATTTTGTTTATTATCAATGCTATTGCATTCAAACTTTGCACACTTATTTATTACTAGTATCTTTAATTAAAAGTATTTATTAAAGAAAATTACATGTACACTTTCAAAAATACAGTTTTTAGAAGCAAAATCAATGAATTTCTGGATCAACCCTTGTTAAAGTTGTCAAGAAGCTGGGTATTGGAGCTATACACAGGGCACATAAAAGAACCAGGCTGACAATTCAAAATTAGTGCTAGAAGCTCTCCTACAGCACCGCCGTGCCTGTATCTAATGTCTTTCTTTCCCTTCAGGGACTTCCTATCAGTCTGTCCCTCAGGTCAGATCATGCTGTATCTGCACTGGTAGAGGATGCATCTGTGCCCTTGTGTGGCTGCAACACTATGTAAAGCACCTTTGGATGTGAACATAAGGTCTGTTCGTGTCTGCTGTCCTTCTCCAGCACATCTACGGGGAACAAAATTAGCAGACAGATCTATGGCCACCAGTTACCCAAAATGGTGGAACAATCCACCCAGCCACCTGCAAAGATCTTTTTCCGAGTATTCTTTGCTACCTGAAAGACATTCACTGTGCCATGTTTAGATCAAAATTGTTTCATGGACAATGAGTGTACTCTTGCTTGTAGTCAATTCAGTGTTTTTTTTACTAAATCCAAGCTGTAGAATCATAGTGTGTCATGTTATTGTGAAGCACAAAAGAATATGTTTAGATAACCATATAAATAACATGTATTTGTGTTGGTTGCATGAACAGAACGCTATATACATCTAGTATTCATTCATTTACCTGGTAACATCCATATTGCAATCTGCGGCTTGGGTAGTTCATAGAGATTCTGTCTGTATTAGGGCTCTCAATGGAACACTGTCCTAACTTCATATTCAAATTAAGTGAAGTATGAACGAACTTATGATAGGGTGGTTTTGAGTCCTTTGATAGGTAAATATTCAAACCATGCATCGTGAATGTAAAAATAAATCACTCGCGAATGACATTTGTTCTACTGTAGCAGCCAATGCTGTAATCACATGGTTAGTGCTGTAGTCACATGGTTAGTGCTGTAATCACATGGTTAGTGCCTTTGATTTCTAACTATTGCTGGTTATGGCAGGTTGTACACTCTATGTTGATTTTCATCCACATTTGGAGAAGTTGCTGGTTCCTTGTGGAAGGGAAATTTAGTACATGTTGTTTTATTTTGTAGTTCAAAGACCGATGTTATAAAACGTACAAAGGGGCCAGAAACACATGTGCTGAGAATGTAGTGAGCCTCCCATGTTGTAAGTATGGATAGGTTTATAGAGTAGGAAGTGTTACGTCAGACCTACATCTTGTCATAAACATTTTCTTTAAATATCACCTATTAAACACATGGTTTAACATTTTCAGTTTTTTTGTCCTGTACATAAGGAGTTTGAGGGTCCAAAAATGGTCTGTTTTCACTAATTTTATCAATTCGGACTGTAGCACAAAAACCTTGTAATATATTCAAACTTGAAGGTCAGGATCAAGTCAAATTCTCTGTTCTATACCGTGTGATAATGCTTAATTTTGACACGTAAAAACTGTGCTATATGAAAAACCTTGAATTTCAGATATTGAAATGACAATGTTTATGATGATGGAAAAAATGGAGCAAATGTGCTTTGGTGGTCATGGATTGAATTTATCAGGATCAAGTTGCCTTTCCCTTCCATCGAAGATTACCATGGATATCCTGAAATATCCGCATAAACAATCAGCGGTAGTCAAAAGCTATCATCCTCTATGCCTGACATTCAGTGAGTATATCAGGGTTATTCGACCCTTAAATACATCCTTTATCCCAGAAATTTCCTAAAAGCCATATTTCAACCCTTATTTTGTCTAAAGGGTTAATTTTTTATCTTAATTTAAGGTATTTTAGCTATCAGATGGTCAAATCCAGTATACAATTATTGAAATGGCTTTCTGGGTTATGGCCCTTGAATTACAAAAGGAATTAGTCTTGTCCAGACAGAGGCTTATTAAAATAGTTTGACTTCTTATCCAAATACAATATTAATACCAATTTTCTTCAATATCAGAATATTATAGGCGCCATCAGGAGATTACTTGCACAAATGCATTTTTATCACCTGGCTGTAAATGAAGAAAATCCACTATGACCATTCTGCGTAAAAGTGCTTCTTAAACAAAGTAAAGGTTGTAGAAACATTTATGACTTATTAAATTCGAAGAATTATGAAGCAAACTCAAAGTTAAAATGGATCAACAAACTGAATGTGAATGATGATTTCAATTGGAAATATAGTTACAAATCACCATTTAACATAACAACAGATCCAAAATTACAATGGTTCCAATTCAAAATCAACCACCGCATTCTTGGTACTAATCATCTTTTATACAAAATGGGAATTAAAACAAGCAATATGTGTTCTTTCTGTAACAACCAAAGCGAAACTCTAAAACATCTCTTCTGTGATTGTCAACATTCTTCTGCTTATTGGGAAGAAATTAAACGATGGATCAATACTAAATGTCCCGAGATCAGTACTAACTGGACGACATTAGACTTACTATTAGGGAACGATAAAATCGATAAAGCCACAACATATATAATTACATTAGCCAAATATAATCTATACCGTTGCAAAATTTTGAACATCCCCCTTTCAGTTAATATATTAAAGAATCAGGTCAACTTACTCCTTAACACAGAATTATATATCGCAAAAAACAACAACAAAGTATCAAAGTTTGACAATGATTGGAAAAACTATTCACCTTTGATCACAAATTAAATCTTATTTATGTGACAAATACTACCCAGTTTACTCAACACTGCAAACTCTCTCCTTATTGTTTACCTTTATGCCTTGTCTTAACATCAATATTCTGTAAATCATAAATTATGAATGTATATTATATATATATATATATATGAAATAAACGGGGTTACCCTTACGGGGCACGGAAAAAAAAAATTGTTTGATGTTTTCCTCCTCAAATTTGCTGGCAATGTACATTTGCATGATATCTGCACCAAGTTTGATTATCAGCTAAATGGTCCCTGAATTATTGCCCTGGAATTACCAACCATTTCAGAAATTTCGCTTTGAGTGCGAGTGGTCTTATTTTGTTTATCAGCAGAAACTTATTCTTGCCATTTAGCAAACAGAAGAAATTTATTCTTGCCATTTTGCAGAAATTAAAAACTGTAGAAAAAAACAAAAATACAAAATAATACATCAGTGGAAATAATGAGTTATAGGATATTTAGTTCCAGGTAAGTGATATCTGTATGACTAGAGTACTCACAGTTCACCAATGGTACTTAAAACAATACTTTTAAAAAAGTGAGTAGGGGACATTCATTATCTACAAAACTTCTCTCGTTTTTTCATTACATAGATCCTGTTGCGGGTAAAAGTAAACTAGGGAAAAATAGTACAGAAGATAGAGGTAAAATTCTCAGAGATCGTGTGAACTATGACACATGGGAACTACGTAGACTTGTACACTTGATAGATGCCCCGGGTATTTCAAGTTTGGAATTTGAAGAAAAAAACATGGAAGATGTCCAGTTTTTATTGATGGTTTGGCATCTCATTTTTATCTCCTATCCTGAGGTAAATATAAAGTATGGTACCTAGTTAAAGTCAACTTTAAGATACGCGTTCGCTCAGCTGACTGTACATTTACCCCTGATCATTGCCTTGAAAGTTGACATCATGGTGTGATAACATTAGCGCTCCGTAACAGTGATTATGTATGATTTCAACATAATGTAGAATTGCTATTTGTAATGCAGTTAAATGCTGCGCGAAATTTTGTTTGTAAATCACGAATGGATATAAGTATAAGGAAATGTTGTGTTAATGATTATATTTGAACTACCGGTACTATTTTCCCAATGACACTTGTCCACAAACTTTACAGATGACCCTCATAAAGTGGAGCTGTGTGAGTTATTCTTGGTCAACTGTTGCAAAATTGGTTTTACAAATTACTAAAGTAAACAGATATGGTCAGTTTTGTACTAAAAACATTACTGATAAATCGTGCACATCTGATAAATCCACCTTTGTGGATTATGCCAATATATATTTTCCCACCTTTCTCATTATCGTCGGCGCACTACATTTGAATGTGTATTTGTTCATTTTGCAGGTGATTTTCCCCAGCTCCGTCAGCAAGCTGTTTCCTGAGATAAGTGTAACAGAAAGCAATATGATTCAGGTTAGATCATTATTTGGGTTTTATGCTGATTTTCAATGGAGTTTTCACTCGTTTGAAGCAGTTCTGTCTGTACTCTAACTTAAACAGTATTCATCTCATTGTATTCAAACTTGGTGACAATGCTTATGGGCATAATATCTAGGCCAAGTGCGACTATAGGCAAAATCAGCCCAGGGGTGGTATTCAATATTGATCTTATTTAATTAAAGAATAAGGATAGCCAATCATATCGCCTGTTATTGACCAAGAGTTTAATATGGTGTGATCTGATTGGTTGATCTTATCCTTAAGTCAAGTAAGATCAATATTGAATACCACCCCAGGCCTTCATGGGTTATGGTATTTCAATACCAAAAAATGTTGTTGTTTTTTCATGCACCATGCCCCCGGACGGGCGTATTTTGTGACATTTTGGCACTTGTTAAATTTCAATCAATTCTTGTCTAAAATTTGTTCTTGTTTTCAGGTTAAAGAAGGTCTTCGCTCACTTGTTAGATTGTCATTTTGGAAATTTGTGCACAAGTATGGCATAGATGATCTAGACAAAAGGTTCAATAAGCATGTATTCACAGCACGAGATGATGTCATTCGTTACGCTCTCGTAGGTGCCATTATCATTTTTATGCCCCCGTATTGATAGATCGGGAGGCATATAGTGATTCACCTGTCCGTCCGTCCGTTCGTCCATCCGGTTAACCCAAATTGACCGTTTCTTCTAGCATCATTATGGCTTGCTACAAAGCTTCCATACTTGTATGGATGTTGTATATGAACACTCTCCACACGCCTGTATCACCTGACCCCATTTTGACCTTCACCTTGACCTAATTTTGGACTTATTAAGGCTTCCACAGGGGGCATAAGCATTTATTGAACGCAGTCTTGTTTTTTGTATTATATCTGTTTTGTCCATTAATCCATCTGTCTATCTGTTTGCTTGTTCGTTTGAGTTTGACCGACAGTCATAAGTTTGTGGTCATCTGTTTTAAAGCTCACTTGTCACAAAGTCACAGGGTGAACTTATGTGATCTCTTGTGGTCCGTCTTTCATCCGTCCACAATTGCTTGTTTACACTTTAGAGGTAACAATTTTGGCCTGATCTTTATGAAACTTAATCACAATTTTTATTCTCCACAAAATCTAGGTTCCTTTTGAATTTGGGTCATCTGGAGTCAAAAACAAGGTCACAAGGTAGAATCATAGAAAATCACTTAATGTCATAATTTTGGCCTTATCATTATGAAACTTCGTCACAATGATCATCAACAAAATATATGTCAAGTTCGATATTGGGTCATCTGGGGTCAAAACCTAGGTCACCAGGTCAAACCATAGAAAAACATTGTGTAGTCACTAGAGGTCACAATTTTGGCCTAATTTTTATGAAACTTGATGATAATGTTCCTCCCAAAACAAAATCTAGGTCAAGTTCGACATTGGGTCAAAACTAGGTCACAAGGTAAAATCATAGAAATACATTCTTAGAAGTTGTAAATACTTTCTTAGGTCATCATAGGGGCCTGCATGAACAACTACAACAGGTGAGCAACCTTAAGGGCCTAATCAGCCAATGACCTCTGTCTTCTAGGGAAGAGACAGACACTTTGTGTGATACAAGGAATCCGAGCATGATACCCTAGCTCTTTGCTTCTTTAACGTTCCCAATGTACAGCTCCTTCTTTCTAGACTACCTCTGGGATACCAACTAGTTCATCTTTCTGGAATTACCAAGTGTCCTGGTGGAGATTTAAACCAGGGGTCTGTAGTCAAGAGCCTTACCCACCTACATACATGCCATGTTTTGCCTACCTCTCTGCGTGAGATTGGTTATGGAATTGCAAGAGATTTCATTAAAATGAGGGAGATTTTCCTCAAATAGGCATGTGAGTCATGTCCGCTCTGTAACTATGTCATTTCTAATTGGTTGTTTATATTATTTGGTACAAATCTTCACCACATCAAGACGATGTGTCATGCGCAAGACCCAGGTCCTAGCTCAAAGTTCAAGGTCATACTTAAAGATTAAAAGTTAAATGGCACAAGTATACAAATCTTGTTGCTCTGTTATTTCGTTCTGGATTTTAAAATTACTTGGTAACATTCACATTCACACCCTGAGACCCCTTACTCAAATGTCAAGGTCACACTTACAGACCCAGCTCTTTTCTTCTGATCAATGACACATTTGAGCAATTGCAAACTATATTTTAAATTATTCCATTTGCATAACTTTATACTTAGGTGTTTGATGACAGTTTTTAGCGGGAGCATCCGCGTCCTGTGGACACATTAAATTTTCTAGTTTTGAAATCGTAAGCCAGGCTGGCACATAAGCCAATCGGGCATTGATACATGGTCACATGCTCCTTCATAGACAAATCGCTTAATGCATCCATTAACACACACAGCCTCTAATGTGACTTGTTTTTCAATCAATTTAGGATTTACAAGAAATGTTGAGGCAGCATATTCACAACTCAGGGCTGAGAGAGGTACAAAGCATGTTTGCCAAGCACAATTTTCTCTACCTCTGTCCAGCTCATTCAGAATGCCTTCATTTCAAAGACAATTTAACGTCGATCCCATCAGAAATCACTGGACAGTATGCAGAGTTTATAACATTTGTGGATGTTTCCGGAAATAACCTCTCCACGATTCCAGATGAACTATTTACATCGTTGAAGAATCTGATAGATTTGAAGTGTTCTCATAATATGATTCATAGGTTACCAGGTCAGTGTTTGCTGTTTGCTTGTTACTGTAAAATACTTATTTTTATGCCCCCGTATCGATAGATCGGGAGGCATATAGTGATTCACCTGTCCGTCCGTCCGTCCGTCCGTCCGTCCGTCCGTCCGTCCGTCCTGGTTAACCCAAATTGACCGTTTCTTCTAGCATCATTATGGCTTGCTACAAAGCTTCCAAACTTGCATGGATGTTGTATATGAACACTCTCCACACACCTGTATCACCTGACCCCATTTTGACCTTCACCTTGACCTAATTTTGGACTTAGACTTATTTATGGACAAGGCTTCCACAGGGGGCATAAGCGTTTATTGAACGCAGTCTTGTTGTAAGTTGAATTTGCATTCATTTTGTTGTTGAACTCTTCCATGATATCTAATAAAATTCCCATGATTAATTGACCTCACAAATACAGAGCATGTGTTTATACTTCCATGTTTTGTTATCCAAGAATTTACAATCCCACAAAAATGCATGTTTATCAAAATCCACAAAATTTAATACCCATAAAAATAAGTGATTTTTCAGTAGCCTGCTTATCACTTACTTATTATTCATGTTACCTACCTCATGTTCATACCTCCAACCGCTGTCATCATTTGTAATGTGCAGGACATTCAGACACCAACCCCATCAGTGAAAAACTTGCTCACCACTAAGGGTGATTTGTTGTACTTATATATATTGTCATTCTACTCTACAAGGTTTACAAATTGTGCATATTAATCCAATTACCTCCCGTTATGCATTCAGCAACCGTTACATTATTAACATAACATTACAGGATCTGTGGGATGTTGTAAGAAGTTAGAAAGCATTCTCTTCCAAGACAATAATCTCAGTGACTTACCACAAGAAATAACTTCACTGCAGAAGCTTCGTGTTTTAGAGATAAGTAACAATAGGTTTACCAGAGTTCCAAATGTTGTGATGAAACTCACTGGACTGACCAAGCTTTGTATACAACATATGTTGATGACAGGTAGGATATGTGTATCTTATCTTTTTGGTTTTTTTCCATTCGACTGTGACAGTCATCATGTGCTGCTCTAGATATATCCCATTAGAATCCATGTATAGCACCCATACGCCCGATACTACCTCTTGGTTTCAAACCTGTTTATCTCTAGTTGGTCATTTTCTGTCATTATACATGTAACCAGCTACGTAAAATGTTAAGAAAATAAGGGCCTATAGATATCTAGTTGATAAAATCCATATCCATGGAAAAAAGTTTCAATTTGATAGACGTTTTGTCAGAAAATGTTCTTGTGGTTTTCCAAAATGCCCGAAGATTTTGATAACCTTGTTCTTGTATTTTTCAGAATTACCCGAAGATTTTGGCGACCTTGTTAACCTGAAGATCTTGTATGCTCAGGGCAACTGCTTCACCAAACTACCAGAAAGTATGAGTAAACTGGTCAACCTAAATGAACTGATACTCTGTAAGTTAACAATGTAAGCATGCCTCCATAGCTCAATGGTAAGCGCGCTTGCCATCTAATCTTGCGACCCAGGTTCAAATCCAGGGTTTTTTTGTGCTTGAAAATTAAACAATTTCACACAGGGTCTTTATTGACATGACCACATTAAATTAAGACTGAAACCCATTGAAATACTTGAAATAGAGCTAACAAATATTGAGAAATGGTGTACCCAAAAGTCCATGTTACCAAGTGTACAAAAAACAAAGTTTATGAAAATCTCGGCAACAAATCATGCCCAAACTCCCACTGACCCTCTTTATTTACAAGGCCAAGTAATAGAAAACAGCTCTATTAAAAATTGCTGGATGTGCACATTGACCAAAACCGGAAACAACAAGTCAGCAGTTAAGAATAAAGCAATTTCTTTCAATTACATTCAGGAAACTATTCTTTAATGGATACATACTACCACATCTTGACTACTGCTGCTCTCTATTGGGTAACTGTAGTGGTGACCTCGCAGACAGAAAAGAGCTGCTAGAGTAATTCTTTATCAAGACTATGCAACACCATCACAAGAACTTCTAGTTTCTTAGAACTTGGATGGTTAAAAAGTGATAGAGTTGAATACAAAAAATCTGTATAAGTGTATAAATCATTGCATGACCAATTGCCCGAATACATGGGAAACAAATTTCAATACACTCATGACAAACATAATGTCAACTTAGGATCATCAGTGCAAAATATACTTCATGTTCCAAAACCAAGAATTGAATTCTCAAGAAAATCCTTTTCTTACTCCGGTGCAAAACTGTGGAATAATCTACCAAAATCAGTTCAAACCAATGAAATTGCGTCAGACTCTGTATAATTGACCAAAATTCAGACTTAGATTGATAAATGTTTAATGTTCTTTTCACGCTTATGTTTTTATACCACCACAAACAAGGTTTGGGGTAATGTAGGAGTTTGCTTGTCTTTCTGTCGGTTGATCTGTCAGATGATAACTTAAGTTAAGAATGAGATGTTGTGATGAAACATGCTGTAAGGGTAGTCAGGTTCCCGTTCCCCAATATTACGTTTCATTAGATTAGGTGCGACATCATCCAATTAAGATGGATTCTATTTATGGTAAAACAAGATGGCGGATGAACATTAGTTTATATCCTTTCCGCTACCATAGCGTACTAATGCAGACTCGCCGGGATGGCCATTTCGGCCTTCTGTAGTTTTCGACCTAAATGCCCAAATTCGGGAAATTTGCTCTCATGGGTACACAGGCATCCCAGACTACAGGATATTACGGGCCCAGGGTCGTGCACAGGTTTTTGGGCCCGCTTGACCCCTTTAAAGAGGGCTTTGAACGTAGATTTTACAAAACTGAAATTACTGGTCCTACCCGCCATTGCGGTACGATTCCCTGTGGAATTGCATTAACATTTAGCGCCAAAAAGTTTTTATTTTTCTATAGCAGAAATATAAGGCTAGACAAAGGGGTCAGGACCAATGCCCTAAAGGGGCCAAAAAGTAGGCCTGTCAAGCTAAAAAAAAAAAGAAGTTTTTCGCGCAAGGGTCACCGTCACATCGTCATTTCCGGTGACCTTTAGTCGAAATATTGACAATTTTTTCTACTTTCGGTTTAAGGTAGGTGTGTAGCATCCGGATGTATCGAGTTTTTATCAGTGCTGCAAGTCAATAGTGTCTCAGGGACGGGGGGGGGGGGGGGGGGGGGGGTTGTATAGGGACCATATGAATTTCTCATAACCCCCCCAAAAAATCGTGGTAGCGGAAAGGATATACACCAAAAACAAAATTTTGCGTTTTTTGCCCTTTTTATCCATGAAATATCGTTAATATATCGAAAAAATGGATTTCAGGCCCAAATTACAACTAAAACGGGCATTTCTGGAACGTTGTATATCCTTTCCGCTACCATAGCGTACTAATGCAGACTCGCCGGGATTGCCATTTCGGCCATCCGTAGTTTTCGACCTAAATGCCCAAATTCGGGAAATTTGCTCTCATGGGTACACAGGCATCCCAGACTACAGGATATTACGGGCCCAGGGTCGTGCACAGGTTTTTGGGCCCGCTAGACCCCTTTAAAGAGGGCTTTGAACGTAGATTTTACAAAACTGAAATTACTGGTCCTACCCGCCATTGCGGTACGATTCCCTGTGGAATTGCATTAACATTTAGCGCCAAAAAGTTTTTATTTTTCTATAGCAGAAATATAAGGCTAGACAAAGGGGTCAGGACCAATGCCCTAAAGGGGCCAACAAGTAGGCCTGTCAAGCTAAAAAAAAAGTTTTTCGCGCAAGGGTCACCGTCACATCGTCATTTCCGGTGACCTTTAGTCGAAATATTGACAATTTTTTCTACTTTCGGTTTAATGTAGGTGTGTAGCATCCGGATGTATCGAGTTTTTATCAGTGCTGCAAGTCAATAGTGTCTCAGGGACGGGGGGGTATAGGGACCATATGAATTTCTCATAACCCCCCAAAAAATCATGGTAGCGGAAAGGATATAGGCAATTTGGATAATCTCCCTAAAATGTTTGTTCTTTTGGTGTGGTTTCGATAAGACTTTGTATATCACTAGAAAATTGTATGGTCTTTTCAATTATACAGGTTTCCTTAAAACAACACCACAAATATATACTCAATAGTGTTAATAAGATCATAAAAACTTTTGTAGCAGCATATGTACAGTATAGTGCATATAAATGCAATCTATCCGCTTAGCTCTATCGGTAGAGCGTTTAACTAGTACTTACAATGCTATAGGTTCGAATCCAGTAAGGACCGCATATTGTTTTCCAAAAAAAACATTATTTTTATTTGCCATTAATTTATACTTGTCTTTTATATTAAAGAAATATAACAACTGAACGTCATAAAAATGTTAAATGCTATAGGTAAAAGACAGCCAATACAGGGCTCGAACCAGCATTATCGTGTTTACAAAGCAGAACGCTCAAACGATTGAGCTAACCTGGCTTTCACGACTTCTTGTAATTTATATGTACTATGTCCATTCCTATAGAGGTTTGTTCATTATTTTATTAACAAATTTTAGTGTCATACCACTGATAACTATGTCCCATGAAGATCACTTTTACTTTATCTAAATACAAAGTTTTGTGAAAACGACACCAACACAACAGTATGTATTTGTAAAAAAAAAAATTTTACTATATACAACACAATACATTTGCCATTTTGAGTCTAACCGTGGGGCTGCCATCTTGTTTACATGATGCCAGACCTTTACTGCGTAGATTGTAAAGATTTGGAAACAGACTAGCTATAAAGGTTGCTTGTGTGAATATGGGGCTTGTGGAGTCAAGGTCACTGTTACTGAAAATGGGAAACCAGTTTCCAGACACTGACTTTAGGCTTGCACATACAATGGTAAACAATAATTAGGGTTGACAATAATTCCTAGATTAATTGATTAATGGCCACGTACACATCTGTGACAGGGAATGTTTTACTAAAAGATGTTGACTACTGTCAAAACTTGATTCTTGCAGCTGGTGTTCAATGGGTGAAGTTATCTGGAAACCAAGAAAACGTCTCATACCAACAGTTCTACTATCAAACCATGAAGAAACGAATCGAGCGATGGATCCGAGCTACTGACAGGGTATTATTCTTATGTTCACCCTTAGATGAAAGTTTTTTAACAAGATTTTCCTTATTAGATTGGCAAATTCGGTGGCTGACCGGGCGGACAGATGGGCGGGGGTCCACAATTGTTTTCTGAATGAGATATCATGATAAAACATGCTGTGTAGGTAGCTTATGTGAACACCTTGCCTGGGATTGAAAGTGGGGCTGATGGGGTAAAGGTCAAGGTCTCTTTTACTAAAATAGAAAGAAACATTTCTGCTCTATAACTTCATTTAGGAATGACATATCATGATGAAACTTCTGTGTAGGTAGCTTATGTGAAGGTGCAGTTTAAGATTGGAAGTGGGGTCAGAGGGGTCAAGGCCACTGTTTCCAATCAGGATGTAACCATTTGTGCCAAATTATGCTGTGAAAATCTGGTACATGTATTCATGGAATTTCGATGTCTTGTACTCAACCAAAGGGGACTATAGGTTTGCCGTCCATCCGTCCGTGCTTTAGTCTGTCCGTCTGTCAACAATCTTGATCCTGACATGACTTCAACAGTTTCCAACCTAGGTTTAGGAAACTTGGTATGTGGATAGGGGGCAATAAGGGGATAATGCAGGTCTAGAAATATTTTGATTCTGACAAAAAAATTGTTGCTATGGATATTGAATAGTGAAAATACTTCAAAATGTGGGATCCTGCCATAACTCAATCAGAATCCAAGGTAGGACTATAAAGCTTGGTATGTGGAAAAGAGACTATGAAGAGATTGTGTACGCTTAATATTTTTTTCTGACAAAATTTGTGGTTGCTATGGATACAGAAATAGTGAAATTACTTCCCTTTAACTGGATTTTGTATAACCCAAAAAGTATCAATGCTAGGTTGACAATTTATGGTATGTACATATAGATTAATGTTGGGATGACAACTAATGCTTCACTTTGACAAAAATTATGATATTGCTTGCAATTCTTAGAGACTTGTTTTTAGCTCACCTGCCACAAAGTGGCAAGGTGAGCTTTTGTGATTGTTTTATGTCCGTCGTCCGTCGTCAGTCCGTCGTCCGTCGTCTGTCTGTCCGTTAAACTTTTCACCGTTAACACTCTAGCACTTTCAATTTTGCTTTGATCTTCATCAAACTTGGTCAGTAGTTGTACCACAATGAAATATAGGTCAAGTTTGAAGTTGGTCATGTGGGGTCAAAAACTAGGTAAGTAGGTCAAATAATAGGAAAACCTTGTTAACACTCTGGAGGTCACATTTTTGCTTTGATCTTCATCAAACTCGGTCAGTCGTTGTACCTCAGTGAAATATAGGTCAAGTTCGAAGTTGGGTCATGTGGGGTCAAAAACTAGGTCAATAGGTCAAATAATAGGAAAACTTTGTTAACACTCTGGAGGCCACATTTTTGCTTTAATCTTCATTAAGTTTGATCAAAATTTTTATCCTGGTGACCCTAAGAACAAGTTCGAAGTTGGGTCATGTGGGGTCAAAAACTAGGTCAAAAGGTCAAATAATAGGAAAACCTTGTTAACACTCTGGCGGCCACATTTTTGCTTCAATCTTCATGAAGTTTGGTCAAAATGTGTATCTTGATGACCTTAAGGTCAAGTTTGAAGTTGGTTTATGTGGGGTCAAAAACTAGGTCAATAGGTCAAATAATAGAAAAACCTTATTAACACTCTTGAGGCAATATTTTTGCTTTAATCTTCATCATCTTTGGTCAAAATGTTTATCTTGATGACCTTAAGGTCACGTTTGAAGTTGGGACATGTGGCTAAAAAACTAGGTAAATATGTCAAATAATAGCAAAACCTTTTTAACACTCTGGAGGCCTCAGTTTTGCTTTAACCTTCAAGTTTAGTCAAAATGTTCATCTTGATGACCTTAAGGTCAAGTTGAAAGTTTGGCCATGTTTAGCAGGTGAGAGCCCCAGGATCTATGATCCTCTTGTTAATATTTTGCTATTGTATTCAAGGATTGGAAAAATAACAAGAGGGCTGAAAGGGCTCTTAGTCACTCACCTGCTATTGTGTGGGCCACCTAGAGACACAGATAAAAAGGAGATCACAATTTCAGGATCACAATGACCTATTTCATGATCACAATGCCCCATCTCAGGATCACAATGACCTATTTCATGATTACAATGCTCCATCTCAGGATCGCAATGACCTATTTCATGATCACAATGCCCCATCTCAGGATCGCAATGACCTATTTCATGATCACAATGAAATATTTCCATAATCACAATGGCATAATATTTTGAATATTTCAGGATCACAATGACATATTCCGAATGTTTGATGAGAACAGTAACGGGGTACTGGATATCAAAGAAGTCGGCAAAATGAATGCAGCCATGTTCAACTTGTTCCCGAGGTTTGGGTACAAAGGGAAGGAACCTCCAGGTATTGTTCACGCTCCTCAAAGTGCTTACCTTACAAGTGCAAGAGAAATTTCAGTTACACTGCACAGATTTGTTTGTTTTAAACTTGTTTTTAGTCAGTCCCTCCATGAGAATTCATTTCGTGCACATTATAACCTTTGAATTACGACCACATAGTATCAGACTTTTAAATTTGAGGCATAATAACTTTCTTTAAGTGTACACCTTGGGTCTATTTATCTACTGGGTCTGTATTCAGGAGCCCGTTGCCCAAACAAACCGCTGCCGAGCCCTCGGTAGCGATATGCTAGGAAACAGCTGGCTTCCAAAAAGCGCTATGTAGCGGAAGAAGTAGAAAAATTATATGCTACCGGCGAGCATTCATGGATTGCAGACCGTTGCATAGCATATCAGGCAATATCTAAGTTATCCGTTGCACAAGAAAGCACTCGGTATTTCTTGCCTAGCTAAGCATAGAGATAGGAAAGTGCTTAAAAGTACAATTTGGGGGCGGCTTGGTTAGGCAACGGGCTCCTGATACTCTCTGTTATATGCCACCTTTTTCTGAACATCCTGCTTCTGGTCCCATATAACAG